>CM064495.1:28484078-28916416 GCA_032716605.1 Paralithodes platypus
TTGTAATCAATACTTATGATTAGATAAGCCAAATACATTATTACCTAGTTGAAATGCACCAGGAACGAAATTCCCGGGAGCGAGATCCCCATCTGCAACGAGATCCCCAGGAACGAAGGGACCCGGCTCCGCAGGGGAGGATAACTATCTTATCCTCCCCTGCGGAGCCGGGCAGGACCTCGAAAGGGGATGATATAGGGGAGCTATCCCCCCGCCAAAGGCGGCTTTCTAGGGCCTTTCCTAGCTGATACTGAGAGGATTGGGTTCTAGTCATGTGGTGATGGGCTGGTCTACAGAGTGAGAACTGAGCGATCTCTGCCATACCCATAGCTTACTCTGACTGTTCCTTTTACTTATATATTTTCTAGATCTCAAGTGACAGCGTCTCTTCTGTGGATTGACCTCCCAATCTACCAAGATTGGAAGCCAAAGTGTCACACATTTTCCTTTGCCCCTCAGCTTTCTCTTCATAATTGCTGAGGGGCACAGGGCCCTGGGTGGGGCTTTGGTTTCCTGGGCATTTCTGTCGCCCTCCTCAGCTCCCCGCCATTGAGTGGCTTCGGTCACCCAGGCTTTATTGTGGTCGGCAGGGAGGGTTCTGTGGGGGTGCTCGGTTATGGCCTTGGCCTTGCTCGGGGCCTTGGGGTTGTTCGGCCAGGCAGCTTGGGGAACAGCAACAACAACAACAACCTTAACACTATCATTTTCAGTCAAGAAGAAGTGGCATGTTAAACTTCCACAAAACTATAGTGACTTTCTTTGTTGTCACTAAAACCTTGGTAGGTGGAAAGATGTGGCAAGTTCATAAAATATCAGTTGATATCAAATGGCTGTTTTAGCCTATAAACCCTAAAGTTATTCCTTTCTCATCACTCGTTCAGAATTAGTTATCTTTAGTTACTTTGACTTAGATTTATCCCAACAATCAAAAGAATAATACACAAAGGTAAAATGTAAAGATTATGTAAATTAAAATTATAATTTATTTTCATGATTAATTATACACAAAAGTTAATTTTAGTGAAAATATAAAATTGAGAAACATTGAAGTGAAATAATCAAGACAAGACACTCTTAAGAAAATGAATACATAGTTATATAAATACCCTCCAAGAGAGTAAGTGAAAGCAATCAATAATCATAGAAAAAATCCTAGGCTATACTTATTCAACTCATGGTGATTCTTTTACAAACGAACTCAGGGCAGGTCAGCTTAAGATGATGGTGGAGATTACACTACCTGCCTCAAGCAGAAAGTAGGCTTATATACCCTTAGCTCACCTGGCTCTGATACCAAACACTCGAACTGCATTAATCATCAACTCATTATATGCTTACTGAATTAAAGTATTACTTTTACCAAGAACTCTATGATATATCTTGTAATCAATACTTATGATTAGATAAGCCAAATACATTATTACCTAGTTGAAATGCACCAGGAACGAAATTCCCGGGAGCGAGATCCCCATCCGCAACGAGATCCCCAGGAACGAAGGGACCCGGCTCCGCAGGGGAGGATAAAACTATCTTTATCCTCCCCTGCGGAGCTTCATTCACCCAGGCTGTATTGTGTTCGGCAGGGAGGTTTCTGTGGGGGCGCTCGGTTATGGCCTTGGCCTTGCTCTGGGCCTTGGGGCTGTTTGTCCAGGCCGCTTGGAGAACAACAACAACAACAACGAGCTTTATCCACCTAATTTGTTTTTCTATTCCATGTTACCTTCCACAACATGTTTATACGTCTGGGTCAACAACGATCCTTCTAGGTAGAAAAAAAACACAGTATTTTACTCTATCGTGTCATTATGGAAGCCTTTGATGTTTTCCTTAGTAACATCTCTGAGGAGGTACAGAGTGGTTGAGGAAACGAAATATGTAATGATCATGTTTCAGGTTCTTCTCTTATGGTGTAATCGGTGTAGGTATTTGATTAGGTAAGACCCAGGTCACCCACACCATGTCCCTGTCAGGTATTATGTAACAACCATGTCCCCCGTACTCATATTACGAAGGTTGTGATACGAAAACTCGACATTTTTGATGTATTGATTAAGTGTTGTATTTAATTATGTAACCCACCATGCCCCACCATATTAATATGACGAATGCTATAATACCTTCCATGTGGATTTGTTCATTGTGTATGTTGTTAATTATGTAAGCACCAGCCATCCACACGTTCGTTATGCATTCCTGTGCTTAGCTAAGGGTCATGCCCGACAATGGTCAGATTAGGAAGGTTGGGATACATGACAATAGGGTGGATTATTGTATGTAGAATTGATTGTGCAAGGACCATGTCTGGGGATCTCGTCGCATTACGAGAGCCTGTCAGACCATCGCCTATGCTAATTGTTCTTTATATTATCATTGTGTAGGTATGTAGATAGGCAAGAGGTTATGTCCCACAATCCAAATTAAGGAATTGGGAATGCCTGACAATATTATTGTATTATTATGTATGTATTTAACTATGACCAAATCTGAGTACAACCATCTCGGAGAGATACAGGAAAGACACCTATTATCTTTCTACATTATAAGTGTATATGCATGTCGCCCCCATGCCCATTTCTTTCCTCCTAGTAACTAGGTGTGTATGTAGTTAAGCAAGAGTTATGTTTCACAATTCAGGTTAAGGAAATTGGGATACCTGGCAATATTGTTGTATTATTTTGTGTGCGTTTGATTATAACCAAACTAAATACAACCACCCAGAGAGATGCTTGGTGACCTATGAACAACATAACTGCAAAACATGTAAACAAGTGCATAAGAATGTCCATGCAAACACATACACAAACTCAACACAATAGAAACAAATACAACCTCATCTCCCATGCAAATAAACATGATAGCAAGGAAGACACCGATTATTTCTATACTTTATCAGTATGAATGCAGGTAAACCCTGATGCCTTTATTTATTTTAGTAAAGGTGTATGTATGTAGTTGAGCAAGAGTTATGTCCCGCAAGAGTCAGATTAAAGAAGTTGAGATACACGACAATATTGTTGTGTTATGAGGTATACATTTGACGATGACTGTATACACCTTTTTGAATCCCCTGTACCTCCTAAAATTAAACTCGCCCAACCCAGCTCCCTGGCATTTCCGGCTGGAAACAATATTCACCTCTATACCCACGACCAAAATAGAAAGAGGTCGGTTTGCCTGACAACCCGAGACACCCTCACCCTTTCCCCCCCTAACCTCTGCACTATAGGAAACCTCCCTCACAGAATACTACCTACCCCATCACGACCAAAAGTGGTAAATCCTGATCCTATCCAACTAAGAAGAAAAGGAAATCCATAATTCCCTGTTCCGCTGAATCAAACCTTTCAAGATGCAAAATAGTTCGGTATACTACAGGGGAGAGGCCACGTCAGGTCACAGAGAAACCCCCGCTCCCCCCCGGTCGGCCCAAAATAGCGACGTGCCCGCCCCCTTGACCACGAAGACGGCCAGTGAGGAAACCTTTGCCCAGCAACCAGCCCATCACATACACTGATATGTTAGATGTTTTTAAGTACCATACCACATAATCCAGGATACGTAGGATAAGAAAGGAACTATTCAGCCCACTCGTCTTACACCACCGCAGTACAACGGCTGCCTCAAAAGTAAAGTAAACTAGTTTCAAAAGTGCAGACAACAACCCAGCTGACCTTAACGAGCGACGCGCCCTGCCACCTGACCTCGAGAGCGACCAGTGAAGGACCTCTTGCCAACAACCATTCCATAACATGCCCCGTATATGTTAGATGTGTAAGTTACCCATGCTATATAATCCAGGATACGGGGAATAAGAAACTAATTACCAAGGCAACAAATCTTCAGCTGCCGCAGTACAACAGCTGCCTCAAAAATAAAGTGAACCACTTCCAAGTCCAGACAACACCCCAGCTGGCCTTAACGAGCGACGCGCCCCGCCCCCTCACCTCGAGAGCGACCCAGTGAAGGGACTTCTTGCCAACAACCCTTCCATAACATGCCCATATATGTTAGATGTGTAAGTAACCCATACTATATAATCCAGGATACGTGGAATAAGAAATGAATTACTCAGACAACAAGTCTTAAGCCGCCACAGTGCACAGCTGCCTCAAAGTAATTAAACCACTTTCAAAGTCCAGACAACACCCCAGCTCTGGCTTCCTCCACACCTCAGGAAGCTTGCCAGCTTGAAGTCTTGCTATATCCACAAATAGGTAAGGTTAAGAGTACTATTACCCATTACCCAATTAAGTAAGCAATCCAATAGAGCATCATGTGCATAGCTAAACCTTACGTCTCCCATTCCTAAAACCCTCTTATAATAGTAAACAAACCATCATTCAGACTCGGCAACACCGGGTAACCCCCCCTTCTACCCCCCCCCCCCCCCTCCATGACAAAGATTATATAAACCCTGGGAGGAGAGAGTTCAGGCAAGTAGAAATTGTCGATACCTCGTAAGTAACTCGACAGTTTTAGGTTAAGTAAACATACTGGAAGTTCAAATTAGGCGCCAGTATTAGGCTATATAACTATATAAAAGATATATCCTATTTCGTATTAAGTTTATATGGGTTTATTATCCATAAGTATATCGGGTTATCATTATAATCAATCCGGTATATCTTTTAGTTAGTTACATTCAACCAATTCAGAAAATTATGATGTTACAGTGAGGTCCCCGCTTGGATCTTCTGATCACTGTCTGATACAGGCCACCTGTCTATCACCTACCACACCTTCCCACTCTGAACCTGTTTTGGTGACTAAATGGCATTACGATAGGGCAGACTGGGAGGGTCTTCAAGGTCTTTCTTTATTGATATTCCCTGGACCTCTTTCTTTTCTAATGATGCACACTCCACCTTGAGCCACATACAAGATTTTGTAAAAATTGGAATGGAAACTTTTATTCCTCATCAAAAGTACAGTAAAAGATCTAATTCACCTAAATGGTTTGACCATAATTGTGCTAGAGTAACTGAACAAAAAGCAATAGCCTACAATGCATACACAAGATCAAAAACACATGAAGCCTTTAATTACTTTAGAAACATCAGAAATCATGCCAAAACTGTATTAAACCTAACTAAATCAAACTTCTCCACAAGCATGCAAATAAACTTCTAAATAATCCAAATGATAACAAAATATTTTGGTCTACTCTTAACTCATTTAAATCCAACTTCACTACTGCTTCATCCATTCCACCATTAAAATCTCCGACTGGCAATCTTGTAAGTGACCCACGAGGTAAAGCTAACCTTCTTGCGGATATTTTCTCCACCAACTCAACCTTAGATGAAATAAATCAAGATGCGCCTGTACTTAATTTTAATTCGCCTGAAATTCCCTTACTTAAGATCCACACCAGA
This sequence comes from Paralithodes platypus, assembly GCA_032716605.1. Classification (NCBI taxonomy): domain Eukaryota; kingdom Metazoa; phylum Arthropoda; class Malacostraca; order Decapoda; family Lithodidae; genus Paralithodes; species Paralithodes platypus. The sequence goes on from CM064495.1 coordinate 28,489,454, forward strand.
CATGTCAAAACTATTTTGCAGACTCTCTCAGTAGATAAGGTCCAGATGAAATTCCTCCAATAGTACTTAAGAATTGCTCCTTGGTGCTCGCTCCTGTATTGGCAAAATGTTTCCGTCTGTGTACTCATACCTCATGCTTCCCAGTACCCTGGAAAGAATCAAACAACCACCCAGTTCCTAAAAAAAGTGCCTCTTCAGACCCATCAAACTACAGACCAATAGCTATAACTTCCACTCCTGGTAAAGTCTTTGAAATTATATTAAATAATCACATAATTAAGCATCTTGAGAATAATAAATTAATCAGTGATAGGCATTATGGTTTTAGACGATGTCGATCAACTGCAGACATGCTTTGCCTTCTTACGCATCAAATCAACCAAGCTACAGACCAACATGGTGAAACACATACAATAGCACTGGATATATCAAGGCATTTGATAGAGTCTGGCATCAATCCTTATTGTCGAAGATGTCACACTACGGCCTTGCATCATTAGTTCCACTAATTTCTTCTTATCTTCATAACAGAAAAATATGTGTAATGGTAGATGGCCTTTATTCTCAATTTCACTCACTGAATCCGGAGTTCCCCAGGGATCAGTTTTGGCCCCAATTCTGTTCCTCATTCATATCAATGATCTCATATCTACCGCTCATAATCCAATACATTCCTACGCAGATGACTCAACACTCCACAGTTCCTTCACATTTACCAATTCTTTCACCCAACCCGATCTTATAAATTCAAAAATAAACACTGCAATTTCTCTGAACCAGGACCTTTCTAGAATTAATGGATGGGGACAAAAGAATCTAGTTTCCTTTAATGCACAGAAAACCAAGTACATTCAATTTTCTAACCGACAGAATCTCACTGACTCCCATATATTTTTTAATGATGTAAATATTCCCACTTCCCCTAGTATTGACATTCTCGGTGTAACATTAACTACTAACTTGAGCTGGACACATTAATGTTCGAAGCATTGCTAAGAATGCCTCTAAAAAAACTGGGACTCCTGTACAGAGTTCGAGAATTCTTCACTGACGAGCAGTTGGCCGTGATATATAAAAGTCATGTGCGTTCTCAGATGGATTACTGTTCACCTCTGTGGGGTGGAAGTGAGTGGTTGCATTGAGGCAGTTGGACAAAATTCAAAATAAAGCTATTAGATTAATCAATAACCCTGCAATCACACAGGACCTTCCTACATTATCCATACGAAGAAACGGTGCATCCCTTGCATTATTCTACAGATATTTTCACAGCAATTGTTCCGAGAAACTTGCTTCAATTGTGCCGCCTCTCCACATCTTTCCCCGTAGAACTAGGGCAGCTGGGAGCGCCCATGAATTTACACTTTCTCCTCCACCATGCAGAACTTCTGCTTATCAGAATTAATTTATCCCCAGAGCTACTACTCTTTGGAATTCACTTCCCTCGAATTGCTTTCCACAAACTTACAATCTACAAATGTTTAAATCCAGTTGTTACAAACATTTTATGAATGGAGGATGCCTTTAGGCACATGGACCTTTTTGTTTTATCTGTGTTTTTCCTTCCTCCGTTCATTGTCTCTTAAAAAAAAACAAAAAAAACATGACGCATTGGTGCATTATAACTGCGCATGCGTCATTCTCGGGACTGGCGGGTTCATCGCCATAAACCTCAGACTCGCTTTAGCTACGACCTCGTGAACATCTCCTTCCAGCCGCTCCAATACAACCACCTGTTTCATGCTAAGTCATGCTAATTCTTAACTCTTAGTGGCCACTATACCTTCTATCTATTCCTAACACTATCCTTGAGCTATCCATCCCTATCAACAATAAAAGTAAGTTAACTCTTGAGTTTATAGGTAAATTCCGCTTTGTTTACTCTCGAATTCTCACAAAATGGTCCTTCGTAACCTCTGACTTTGCCTTATGCTGAATTTTCTTCTTTGTATTTTCTTTCTTCTGCTTTACTGTTGTCTACTATTTCCTAGCTATTCCTTCTTTCTGTTCCCTGTTTCCGCTTCCCTGGTGTCCCCTGTAGGCTTGTGGGCTGGTGTTTCTTGTCTGTGGCCTAATTTCCGCCGGGTCCCGCTTATTTTACCCGACCATATGAGCCGCCGCCATGTGTTTCCGACTGGCGCCTTTGGCGGGGGGGGTTGGGGAGGACTATAAGCGCATAATTACTCACTACCCCAAACCTATTAGGAAAGTATCTATTTTGGGACATATGTCCCAATGTCAGGGAGATTTATGTGGAAAAGCCTGTGTACCACCCATTTTTCCAGGTAAAAACTTTTTCCCAAGGGGGTGCTAGAGTGGACACGATCAAGTCCTCTGCAGCCTGGGAGAGCCACGTCCGATACCAGCCGGACCTGACCTTCGTAGTCTTGGGCGGTAATGACATCCATCCCGAGACTGATATCCGCTCTGTCGCCAACGCCATCCAGGACCTCGCTAAAGAGATTGAAGAAATCTCAGGGGCCTGTAAAATAATAGGCCTGGAGGCAAGACCGGCGCCCCGCGGTCTGACGGCAGAGCGATACAAAAGTATCAGGAACGGGATCAATCGCTGGCTGAAGAAAGTACTGCCTTTCACAAGTCCTGCTACCAATCCATGGAGGTGCGGGACGGGGACTACAGTGAAGACGGCATACATTTAACATATGATGCCAGCGAAGAACTGTTCAAGAGGGTCGTGGCTACTGCCCAGGAGCACTTCAAACAAGCGGGAGATATTCTGGCTTTAAGGGACCAGTCAGATGAAGAATGGGAGGCGGCTACTTTCTCCAAAGTAGATCTGAGCAATAATTGGTAGGCTATAGGCTAGGTATAAAATTGCAACAATTAAATTAATTTAAAGTAGAATTATAAGGGTTAAATTGAATTTGTTCGGTCTTAACTAAATTTAAAGGGGGTAATTACCACAAACATTTTTGGTACCATTAGATGTTGGGCTAGCCTAGTTTAATATATGTTTACAATTTAAATTGGCTTGTTATACATCCTTTTAGCCTCCCTTCTTTAGTACACTCTAACAACATTTTGCCGCATATTATGTAAGGTTAATTACTTTTATTTTGTGAGTGGAGATAGATGGACATTCGTGAACTTTTATTATTGCGCTCTGCGTCTTATTTCCTTCATTATTGCCCTACACCAACAATAGTGCCGCATTTAATATAAGGTTTACTATTTAATTTGAGGGTGGAGATATTTAGGCTTTGTTCGTTTACTTTCATTATTGCATTCCGCTTCATATTTCACACTTATTGCCATACCCCGACATCACACGTTTAATTAATTATTACGTTTTAAGTCGGGGTTTCCTATATCTTGCCTTTATTGGCGTCAGCTAACTTTCTGAGTGCGCTTTACGTCCATATAGGTAAGATATATTATTATTCTATTTCCTGTGTATTGCCATCATGTCGTTGACACTGTCCCAGTACAAGCGACGTAAGGGGGGTATCAAGAGTGGTTTGACTAGGATCACCAAAGATATTGCTACATTTTTAGTTAATGCAGATAATAATGCGATTGAGGCTAAATTGGCTTCGGTATTAAGACAGCTCGAAGATTTAAATTTATGTCGCCGCAAAATGGAAACGCTCTATGAAGATGACGCCGAGTATTTCGCGGACATAGAAGCAGACGTGGATTATATAGAGTGTCTTGATAAAGTTATCATCCTCCTCAAAGGTAAGCTAAAAAACAAGGAGCCAAATCGTGCTGCAGTTAACAGAAATGCCGGTATAAGATTGCCGAAAAACCCTTCCTATGTTTGACAGTGATCCCACTCTATGGTTGGGATTCTGGGACATGTTCCACTGTAGTGTCCACAGCAATGCGGAGCTCAGTGACATCCAAAAATTCACCTACTTAAGAGGTCAACTGAATGGCGAGGCAAAACAACTAATTGAAGGTTTCGCAATTGAGGGAGCCAGCTACCAAACCGGTTGCCCTTCTACAGAAAACCTATGGGCACAGGGATAGAATTAAGATGGCACATATAACTAACCTTACTACTTTGAATCCTCCCTCTTACAATGTCGAGGAACTGAAGGGATTCTATGCTAGTTTTGAAAGTACAGAGGTCAATAGAGACCCTACAAATTACCATTCATGAAGCTAGTGTTGCGATTCTCATGAATAAATTGCCATCCCCACTAAAGGAAACCTTAAAGAGAACTTTAGGTGAAGATGGTCTGGATCTAGAAAGGTTTGTCCAGGCTTACCAGACAGAAGTTTTTAACTTGGAAAGTGTAGCAGAACGGTATACGCCATGCATACCAGTTGCTTCAGCATCCTTTACGGTGCAGGAGGCCTCGGTGCGAAGTAAGGGTTGTAAGTTGTGCGAAGGGGGCCAGGGGCACATGTGTGGTTCAAGTGTCTCAGATACAAAACCAGTTCTCTAAAAGTAAAACACGCAAAGCAACTCAACCTTTGCACCGGGTGCTTATCTTCAACTCACGGGAGCAATGGTTGTGTGAACCCTGACATCCGCAACTGCAAATTCTGTCATAACAGACACTACCATATCCTCTGTCAGTCCAGATCTCATTGGGACGGTGCAAAGAAGGAGCAAAAAACCTCAACAGGTAACAAAGACCAAGACGCAAACTACCACGATGTCTGTGTCTTCAAAGAAGACTAGTATTATCCTCACAACTGTTATGCTGCCAACAGTGAAGGAATCAAGAGGAACAGTCAAGATGCGTACACTGCTGGATCAGTGCTCACAGCGCACCTTCATTTTAAATTCCGCTCTAGACTCAATCTAGTATGAAAGATTGAGTATTGAAGAGCTAGAGTTGCGAGGGTTTACCGGAGCATGTGAGAGCAGAAAGTATCCAGTAGTGTCCTTCAAATACATGTTCCGGGGCAGAAACTATCCTCTGAAAGTAGTTGTGGTGGAAACTCTCCCGGCTCACAAAGGATCAGAATGCCTTGAAGCAGACATGAGAGTTTTGCGAAACAAGGGTTACAAATTAGCTGATCCTCTAATGACACAGATATCTCGACTGGACTTGTTGGTTGGTGCCGATTATTTTTATGACTTAGTGCGGCCAGGGTACAAAAAGGAGGGTGATATAATTCTCTTACCCACTAAATTTGGCTAAGCACTAAGTGGCTCCTGCCATAACGACAAGTCTAGCGCCCAAGTGGAGGTAGTTACAATTTTGAAAGTTGCAGTCACCCCGATGGATCAATATATACCCATGGAATCAAGTAATCCATGCCATAATGAATTAAAATGTATGTGGGAACTGGACCATCTAGGAATTTCTCCAAACGAAGATTCAAAGGAAAACATGACTGCGTTGGACATATACAAGGAGACAGTAACATACTCTACACAGAATCAGCAATATGAAGTCAGACTGCCATGGAACCAACAAAAGGAGAAGTTGCCTTCTAATTATGGTTTAGCAGCGGGTCGCCTAAGAGGTCTGCAGAAGCGTTTCAAACAAGAAACTGTCTATTGTAGTCACTACACCAACGTTATCCAAGATCAGATTCATCGTGATTTTATTGAAGAGGTTCCTTTCTGTGTTACTGAAAACAGTCATTATTTGGCACATCACGGGGTCACCAAGAATAGCACAACAACGCCCGTTCGTATTGTGTACGACTGTTCCGCTAGTATTGGCAAGGGAAGACCAAGTCTTAATGACTGCCCTTACACAGGGCCATCACTAGTGCCAGATCTAGCAAAAATATTGCTGAGATTCAGGCTACACAAATATGCCTGGATAAGTGACATCGAGAAGGCCTTTCTCATGTTGAGACTTCATGAAGAAGATCGTGACTACACCCGATTTCTGTGGCCAAAGGATCCCTTGGATTTATCTTCACCCTTACTTTGCTACCGATTTAAGGTAGTGTTGTTCGGGGCGACTTGCTCACAGTTTCTTCTCAATGCCACGATCTTGAAGCATCTTTCCATTATCAAAGAGGATCCCGAAGATGTAGAGGCTATTAAGGAAGGTTTGTACATTGACAACCTCCAGGGAACAAGCAGTGATGAAGAGACTGTCATTAAGCGTTACTGGGATGCCCAGAGAATAATGTCTCAAGCACATTTATATCTAAGAGAGTGGGCTACCAATAGTCCTCAACTATGTGACCTCCTGCAATTGGATGGTGTTGCTGCCAAGAATCAAGAGCGAGTGAAGACATTAGGACTCTTATGGTTACCTGACTCTGATCTGTTGACGTTCAACGCTAGTCTCCCAGAGACCAAAGGCAACAAAAAGAGAATGCTTAAGAGTGACAGCACAGCTGTTCGATCCACTCGGTCTACTATTGCCTGTTACAATAAGGTCCAGAATCTTCTTACAGCAATTATGGAGACTGAAACTAGATTGGGATGATCCGCTACCTGAAGACTGCGCTACCGAATGATCTACAATTACTAAGGACCTGCACCTCTCCTGTGACTTTACTTATCCTCGGAGGTCGGTAAATGCTGACTCAGTGGAACTTCATGCATTTAGCGATGCAAGTGGTGTCGCCTATGGCACTGCAATATATTTAGTGAGCCCGGAACATAGCTGTCTGGTTATCGCTAAAGCAAAGGTCGCTCCCATAAGATCCATAACTATACCAAGACTAGAGCTAACTGCTGCTTTGCTAGCCGCCAGATTAATCAAATTTGTGGAGGAAGCCTATCATAAAATTGTAAAAGTCAACAAAATTGTATTATGGTGCGACAGCCAGGTTACATTGCATTGGTTGCGTAGTATGAAGAAGCTTCCAGTGTATGTCGCAAACCGTGTTGACGAAATCAAATCCCTTCTTCCGACTGTAGAATTCCAGGTATGTGTCCTCTAACGAAAACCCTAGTGACTTACTGTCTAGAGGTGTTTCGGCAAAACATCTGAAATCTTCTGCGTTTTGATGGAAGGGGCCCATGTGGCTCCGAAACAAAGACGAGTGGCCAGAAGACATATTTATTATTATTTTATCAGATGACCCAATGCAAAAAATACTAGCCAAGTCACTGGGACCAATGATGAACAGGACACACGGTTATGGAACTGGGAAAATATGGCAGTTATGATAAATTCATTCGGGTAGTTGCATGGACTATTCGATACAAGAATATTTTGAAGGCTAAAATTAAAGGGACGTCTCCCACAGACTGTGCCCTCCTCAGCATAAAGGAACTAAAAGTAGCAGAAAGATTATAGCTCAAAGATGCCAGCAGGAATGCTTCCCAAAGGAGTACGAGATGCTGTCTGGTGACAAGGGTACTCGCAATAATTTGGTAAACCAATTAGGACTTGTCATGAAAGGAGGTTAATTGTATGTGAAGGTAGATTGAAGTTAGCGGCTCTTACGGATCACTACCATGCTCATCAATATGTGCCATCGTGTCTGTTGTCACTATGGAGTTAATCACGTGGTCGCATATATACGGCAAAGGTGGTGGATTCCTAAGATAAGACAAGCAGTAAAACAAGTGACCAATAAGTGTATAACCTGTCGTAAAATACAGGGTAATACCTACGCGAAAGCTAGAGTACCTCCTCTACCAGACATCAGGACTACTCCTAGAGATCCCTTTGAGGTCACGGGGGTCGATTATACAGGAGCAATTCCTGTCCGGGACTCACACTACAACAAGGCTTATATGCTTTTATTTACGTGCGCTAGTACAAGAGCTATTCACATTGAAGTAGTTAGCAATATGACCTGTGACAGCTTTATCCATGCGTTCCGGAGATTTTGTAGTAGGCAGGGATTTCCGCAGATAATGTTAAGCGACAATGCTGCTACATTTGTGGTAGCTTCCAGACACTTGGAAGGCATACAAAGCAATCCAAGTCTTCGGGCTCATCTTGCCGAAATCCGAAGTGAATGGCGTTTTATCCCAGCATGTGCGCCTTGGTTCAGAGCTATTTGGGAGAGAGCCATAGGTATAAGAACATAAGAACATAAGAAAATGGGAGTCTGCAGAAAGCCGATTGGCCTAAGCAAGGCAGATCCCTGTCCCACACAACCCCAATTACAAAGCCCAATTATAGGCTCAACACTCTAATACCCTGAGGATCATCTTACCAAAACGGTTAGAGATTAACGCAGGATTACGGGGGTCTGCAGAGCGCTGATTGGCCCAACCCTGCTGATCCCCCTTCACACCCAGCCCTTCTCGTCCATATGCTTATCCAATTTTATCTTAAAGCTCCCTATCGTTTTTAATCCCACTATAGCACTTGGTAGTCCATTCCACCCATCTACAACTCTGTTACCAAACCAATATTTGCCTATATATTTTCTGAAACGAAATTTATCTAATTTGAAACCATTGTTACGAGTTCTTTCGCTATCACTGAGCTTTAGTACATTTGTCATGTCCCCTTTGTTAATCCCACTAACCCACTTGAACACCTCTATCATATCCCCTCTAACTCTGCGTCTCTCTAACGAATGTAAGCCTAATTTCTTCAACCTTTCTTTATACGGAAGATTTCTAATATTATGGATCATTTTTGTCATTCTACGTTGTACTCTCTCCAATGAATCTATGTCCATTCTGTAATAAGGACACCAAAATTGAACAGCATAATCCATATGGGGTCTCACTAATGACAAGTAAAGTTTTAAGATAACATCAGCAGTTCTGTTACTCACACTCCTTGAGATGAACCCGAGAATCCTGTTTGCCTTGTTTCGAACGCTTATACACTGTTGTCTATGCTTCAAATCATTGCTAACAAACACACCTAGATCTTTCTCACAATTCGAGTTTTCTAATTCCACATTAGCTAGTTTATATTTAACATTTGTATGCATCTTCCCTATCTTTAATACCTTGCATTTGTCAATGTTAAACTTCATCTGCCAATTTACTGACCATTCGTGTAAGGTATCTAGATCCCTTTGGAGGCACTCTATATCTCTATCTGAATCAATTGTTCTCCCCATTTTGGTATCGTCTGCACATTTACTTATCCTACTAGTTATACCTAAATCAAGGTCATTTATGTATATAACAAACAACAGAGGACCTAATACAGATCCCTGGGGGACACCACTTTTGACTGCTCCCCATTCTGACTTCGTACCATTTATGCTGACTCTCTGCTTCCTACCAATTAGCCATGACCTAATCCATCCCAACAACGCCCCACCTATTCCATGCGCCTCAACCTTTCTCATCAATCTCTCATGGGGGACTCTGTCGAAAGCTTTACTGAAATATAAATATATTATATCATATGACTTGTCATTATCTACTGCTTCATATACCTCTGAGAAAAAACTAAGCAAATTAGTAAGGCAAGAACGTCCCTGAGTGAATCCATGCTGAGAAGAATTTATTAAATTAAATGTATCTAAGTGGTTTCTAATTTTACTAGCAATAATTGACTCTAGTAGCTTTCCTATGATTGATGTAAGACTAATGGGACGGTAATTGGATGCTATTGATTTGTCACCTTTTTTGAAGATCGGAACTACGTTTGCAAGCTTCCAAGCTTCTGGAACTATACCTGTCTCCAATGACTTGTTAAATAAAAATGTTAATGGGTAACTTAACTCATCCCTACATTCTTTTAATACTCTAGCATATACCTCATCAGGACCAGGCGATTTATGAGGTTTCAGTCTGTCAATTTCCTTAAGCACATCATTTCTACTTATAGTAACCGTACTTAACCTATTTTCTATACTATCGCTATATACCTTACGGACTTCTGGAAACTGTGCCAAATTTATATTAGTGAAAACGGAAAGAAATTGACTATTTAATGTACTGCACATTTCTAAATCATTTTCTGTCATTTCTCCTATCGAAGTTTTAAGGGGACCAATTACATCTCTAACCTTGGATTTATATAGTTGGTAAAAAGCTTTAGGATTATTTTTTGAGTCATTGGCAACCTTAATTTCATAATTTCTTTTTTCTTTCCTAATATCCTTTTTTACCTGTCTTGATAGATTCTGATAGTAAGCAAGTAGGTGAATTTCGCCTTTTCTAATTTTTCTATATATTCCTCTCTTTTGTCCTAGAAGATCTAATAGTCTATTATTCATCCATTTGTGTTGGTTCTGTGTTGATCTAAATTTTCTTTTGGGGATGTATTTATTTTGTGCATTGAATACTGACTTGATAAAATTATCGTATGTATCTACCAAGGTTGACGTCTCTTCCTGACATAAGATGACAGGTGCCTGAGAAGGGGTACACTCATTTGGACACCTGGATCGACTTAATTATTTGACCATAGGGTCCGCTAATAGGGCTCTTCTTAACCCACCATAATTGGCTTTTCTAAAGTCAGGTATTAATGTTGTATTCTCTCTGGTATTACCTTTCCATTGTATATTAAAATACACAGAATTGTGGTCACTATTTCCTAGGTGGTCCCCTATCTCTACATTATTTACCATATGTTCATTGTTACTGAAAACTAAATCGAGAATATTATTACCTCTAGTCAGCGTATTTATGAATTGAAATAAAAAACTATCTTGTACTACCTCTATAAACTCCTCAGTATCAGAGTCTCCTATTTGATGCTGCCAATCTATATTCGGAAAATTAAAATCCCCCATAATGCACACATTGCTAAACCTTGATGCCATTTTAATTTCCTCCCATAATGACGTTCCGTCATTTCTACTCATATTTGGCGGTCTATACATAACTCCAATAACTATGGTCTCACTACCTTCGTTAGCCTCTACCCAAACACTTTCATTATCGTTATTTAGTCTAATACCTGATTTAATACAGCTTTTTAATGTACTCCTGACAAACACTGCTATACCGCCACCCCTCTTACTTGTTCGGTCATATTTAAACAAACTATATCCTGGTATATCAAATTCTGCTAAAAAATGCCTGGTTTCTGTATTAATCCACGTTTCAGTTAGCGCTATTATGTCTATATTTTCTTTGCTAACAAGGGCTCTAAGTTCGTTCATTTTGTTACATAGACTCCTACAGTTTGTGTAATATACTCTCAATTTACTTCTTTTCTGTATACCTAATTTACCTTTGTTTTTAGCGACATTTCCATCTTCCGTTGCACCATCACTACTATCATTTGCATTATAGTCATCATTTTTAGCATGAGACTGAATATCCTTATCGCTTTCGCCTGACGCTAAAATTGTTCCATTTAACCTCTCATTTACACTCTCAATATTTCTGTTCAAAACCCCACAACCACCCTATCTAAAGAACTAGCTAATGTAGAAACCCCTAACCGTGAAAGATGAACCCCATCCCTTGCGTACATCCCATCTCTCCCATAGAAACTATCCCAGTTATCAATGAATGGTATTGCTTTTTCTTTGCAATATTTCTCCAAACGGCAATTGACACCAATCGCCCTGGATGTCCATTCCTTGGGAACTCCTCTTCTGGGTAGGATACAATGTACTACAGGGATCCCTCCCTTCATCCTAACTTTATCTAACACATCCCGATACTGCTGCAGCAGTTCCTCACTTCTACCCTTACCAACATCGTTACTCCCGGCACTGAGACAGATAAGGGGGTTATCTCCACTATCTTCCAAGATGTGGTCCATCTTTTCTAAAACCCTCCCAACTCCATGGCCAGGCAGACACACAACCTTCCTAAGTTTAGTGCGGGTAGCCCTAACTAAATGTCTTACCATGGAGTCGCCCACAATCGACACAGACTTACCTTCTCGGGACACAGACTTACCTTTCCCTCGGGAGGATCCAGCAGCTGCAGTTGGAGAACCCCCGGTGGTGGCAGAAGCTCCCTTGGTGGTGGTGGTGGTGGGGGTAGTGGTGGTGGTAGGTAGCACAGCGTCAGAGGTTGGAGCTGAGTCGGCGGCAGGCACTTCGGTTATCCCTCCCTTATCCTGACTATCTTTTCCCTCACATTCGTCTCGCAAAGGAGAGAATGTATTTGTCACACTCATACCTATTCTACTATCCTGCTTCTTGAGTGTGACTTTCCCACCCGTATTTTTAACAGCCTGCCATGAATACAATTTTTCATCAACTTCCTCCCTTTTCCCCTTACTTGACTTTATTTCCTCTTGGCTAAGCTTGAAAGCTAGATTTTCGTCTTTAATCAAATCCACTTCCCTCTGAAGTTTAACATTAACCTCCCTTAGAGCCAAGACCTCTTCCTTCACCACAACCATCTCCTCTCTTACCTGGAGAATAAGATGATGCAGATCAGTTAGAGACTCGCACTCCATACCTGCCATGATCCCAATAAGCTTAGCGAGGAGCAAGAAACTAAGTACAGAAAAACAAAAACAAGTATTGTGAAGGCTGGGCTTAAAAAAGTACTAGGTCGTGCTCTAGTCTCCTTTGAGGAACTAACTACTGTCCTATTGGAGCTGGAGGCTACCGTGAATGATCGCCCTTTAACATATGTCTCGGGTGATCTGGAGGACCATTGCCCTAGTACTCCATCCATGCTGGTTAAAGGTCGTAGACTTTGTGACTTCCCAAAGGACCTAATTCAGCTAGATGAGCTGCAGGATCCTAGTTACGATAGTAAAGCAGCGATACACAGCAGGTACAATTACATCAATAAATTGATCCGGGACCTATGGAGGCGTTGGTCTAGTGAATACTTGGCATCACTACGAGAAGCCTATAAGAATAAAAGAGGCTCATCAAGCAGTGTATGGCCAAAGGTAAATGACATCGTGCTTATACATGACAAGGGACCTCATGTCCTTTGGAAACTTGGTAGGGTAGTTAGACTCTATCCAGGACGAGATGATCTGGTTAGAGTGGTCCAGATTAGGACAAAAACTGGCCTGACCACTCGACCCATTGTCAAGTTGTATACATTGGAACAGGAAATCGAAAGTTTTTCGATCCCTCAACCGGCGGTCGCTGGTGATGGTGTTAGCTCTCACGACTCCACCCCTATGTCACCAGTGGTCGCTGGACCATCTGCCAGTAACGATCCTGTTGGAAGATTACCTCTTCGCCGAGTCGCTGTTAGTTCTTCACAGCTTTAGAGATCTAACATCGCTGAGAGATTATTGTAGATAATGTATATATTGGTGGTGGGAATGTGTCCAGACTCGTAAGTAACTCGACAGTTTAGGTTAAGTAAACATACTGGAAGTTCAAATTAGGCGCCAGTATTAGGCTAAGATATATATCTATATAAAAGATATATACTATTTCGTATTAAGTTTATATAGGTTTATTATCCATAAATATATCGGGTTATCATTATAATCAATCCGGTATATCTTTTAGTTAGTTAAATGACGCATTGGTGGATTATAACTGCGCATGCGTCATTCTCGGGACTGGCGGGTTCATCGCCATAAACCTCAGACTCGCTTTAGCTACGACCTCATGAACATCTCCTTCCAGCCGCTCCAATACAACCACCTGTTTCATGCTAAGTCATCCTAATTCTTAACTCTTAGTGGCCACTATACCTTCTATCTATTCCTAACATTATCCTTGAGCTATCCATCCCTATCAACAATAAAAGTAATTTAACTCTTGTGAGTTTATAGGTAAATTCCGCTTTGTTTACTCTCGAATTCTCACAGAAATATCGCTTCTGTACGATCGGCAACCCGCTCTGACTGAAGACTATTTTATACCCCCACTCAAGACTAATAATAATAATAATTATAATAGTTCTTAAAGCTAGCGCATGCTAAGCTAGCTAAGGATAGCTCAATAAGGCCGATTAGGCGTATTTCCATTGGGGTCCTGTACTACTATCCCATCCCTTTGCTCATGAGGGATGGTAACGACTCAGTGCTTGTGAAAAATCTTTAATGCGCCGAGCGTGGGCGCGAATCCGGGCCTTCTGGGTGGAAGTCCGAGACCCTAGTCACTACACCAAGCGAGCCGCGAGCCGACTAGTTACTGACGAACGGCACCCCGGAGTCTGTGATACTTTCAGTGACATATATATAAACTTTTTAGGATCTTTATTAATCGTGGCTACCCATTGGTTAATATAGAGACCTTAAATAATATATATATATATATATATATATATGTATACAAAGTAAGTGTATTAAAAACTCATTGCTGGTATGGCCTCTTCCACTTGGGTTTCTAATAATTTATATAGTGCAACAAGAACTACATACGTATAACTAATTACTTCTGGCCACCCAGAATTTAATATAGTTATTCATATTAGTTTCTTCTCTAACCTAGTAAAAATATTGAAAGACGAAGGCAACCCTACCTTTCAATACATTTATTATCTTAGACATCTTGCTAGCACTTAACTCACAGAGATCTAGGAGAGAAAGATCTGTTGTGTTAACTATAGTGCAACAGTAGCTACATACGTATAACTAATTACTTCTGGCCACCCAGAATTTAATATAGTTATTCATATTAGTTTCTTCTCTAACCTAATAAGAATATTGAAGGACGAAGGCAACCTTACCTTTCAGTACACTTATTATCTTAGACATTAGCTGGCACTTAACTCACATAGATCTAGGAGAGAAAGATTTTTTGTGTTAGAAGGGTCTATGCGAGATACTCTCAGGAGCACTTAGCATATATAGATCCTAGGCACAAATTTGTCTGTGGCAACCCACCAGGATTTGTGACTAAAAGGTTAAACACCGCCCAAGTTCTTTGAACCTCTTAATAATAAGATTAGAGACTGTCAAGAAGAGTTACTTGTATCGACTCCTCTTGCGTTCGTCCGATGTTTTGTTAATCCGGCCCTGCCTGAAACATAACATTTAAAATCCTACCCCAAGAGTACCTGAACGGAACTTCATCACCGGTTAATATTAAAGGTCAGAATAGTCAAGTATTTGTTCAAAAGCTACATGCCTAGAATACTTTCGTTAGTTCGATGTGGTGACCAACTGTACTCCTCATAGTTACGGAACCACATTTAAGACCCAAAGACCATTAACCCAACTGTAACTTCTTCACACAACCGGACACCCTGGACGGCCCACGGAGCAGCCAAGAAGCCCTCAACGACAGCGCAACGAGATACCAAGAAGACAACTCAACAGTGCATTATTAAGTATTATTTGTATCAGTGCGGATACCGTACTATATGATCGATTGTTCACTTGTGTCCCCCCTTAGTTATTTGCTACCAATGACGAGTGCTCAGATTATTTTACAAGTTCCCTGTACATTGCCAGCGAATTAAGTATCAGTGTTAAGATACTAAGAGATGACTGTAGCGACAGTATTTACCCTAAGCCATGTAATAAGTGCTCCCTATCTGGAGACTATGGTATAGATATTTTGAGATCCCGAGAGTTTGTGGGATAGGTCGTAAAATCAGTAATCTCAGTTCGAATTCATATACCGTGCATAATCAGTCGACTAAGTATATAATTTTGTTCCACGATAGATGATCCGAGTTTTGTGAAAATAAATAACGGAAGATATCTACGTGTCTAGAGCAATAACAGAATACAGAGTAAACACAATTAATCTCATTTGATACTTCTAAATCCTAATAAGTGCCCCGCGAGTGAAATTCTATGATATTCGTAGTGTACCCATCTCAGAAGAATAATACCTGAGTGTTGAAAGTGGCAAAGTGCACTCCATCAAGATCCGCGATCGTGCTCGAAGAATTGAAAGACCAAGGTTGTGCTCCCTATATATTAATACCTATGTGTTAAAAGTGTAATAACTCATTATCTATGTTCTTAGTGAAGTATTGAATAAAGCTGCATTATAACCCCCATTCTGATATTATATGTCCTCTATTGATTCCGGTTCCATGTCAGTTGAACCAGTGCCACTTCAACCAGTGCCACTTTAACCAGTGCTAACTCAACCAGTGGCCACTTCAACCAGTGACCATTTCAACCAGTGACCATTTTAACCAGTATCATAACCTAACCTAACCTAATGTAACTAACCTAACCTAACCTAACCTAACTAACCTAACCTAACCTAACCTAACCTAACCTAACCTACTGGTTAAAATGGTCACTGGTTGAAATGGTCACTGGTTGAAGTGGCCACTGGTTGAGTTAGCACTGGTTAAAGTGGCACTGGTTGAAGTGGCACTGGTTCAACTGACCTGTCACCATTGATTCCGTATATGTATTTGTGGGAAGTCCAATATCCCAGTCTCGAAGAACCCACCTTGATCAATCGTTAATCCTGTATAAAATCAGGGCATAACACTAGTTATAACCAATATCATTCGTATGTCAGGCAACGAAGGAGAGAAAGAGAGTTGGAGGAAAGGGGGGGGATATTGAGTAGGAGCAAGGGTGTAGGGGGATAGGGGGGAGAATAGAATGTGGGGATTACTGGCAGAAAATGGGGGGTGAGGAGAAAACTGCCTGCACTACCACCCAACACTGAATCGTACACTCTTGAACAAAAATATCTTCCTATATAAGATACTAAGCTGTCTACAGGTCAAATTAATTATACCAGGCTCATAACATTGTATACGATATTCAATCATAAATAATTAAAGATCGCATCCACCATAATAAGCACATTACCACAATTACAACCAGTGACACTTGAATAAAATAGAAATCCCTAACACCTCCCTCACAAAGAGATTTATAAGAGAAGTGAAAATAAATCTAAACCCTAATACAATAATTTTAAACCTAATACCATTCACCAAACCATAAACCAAAACCAAAATCACATTAACAAACTTACAAACTATTGCTGGCAAAATAGCACTAACAACTAAAATTATTCTCATTCAGTTCCGGGACAACATGTCCGCGATAATATTGTTCTTTCCCTTTATGTAGTGAATTTCGAGGTTATATGGTTGCAATGCCAAGCATCATCGTGCACATCGATGACTTACACGAACAATGGTGGCCTCCAAGAATTAGACAGCATAATCCGAGAAGCAGTGACCAGCATCACCAACGTGGAATTTAAAGAACGGGCCTGGACACAAGCCACCCTTCCTGTCCGCCTCGGGGGCTTGGGCATACGGAGAGCCTCGGATATTGCCTCCCCAGCCTTTATCTCTTCCCTCATCGCGACCAACGACCTCGTATTGTCCATCCTTTCTTCTCAACCCGGAACGACACTTAATGGGGACGTAACAGCAGCGATTAACACCTGGAAGGGAAGTACAGGAGTAGAGGAGGAGCCTCAGGGTACCTCCAGGAGCAAGCAGAAAGCGTGAGATACCATCTCGGCGAAGAAAACTCAAGAAAATCTCCTAACCAATGCAGACCAGGTTGCAAAAGCACGCCTCCAGGCAGCCGCCCGTTCGGAGAGTGGCTTGTGGTTACACGCCATCCCCATCCCACCTCTTGGAACTCACTTGGATGCTGAAGCGCTCCGGGTTGCCATCGCGCTCAGAGTGGGTGCGGCAGTTTGTCACCCACACACTTGCAAGTGTGGTGGGTGGATGGATGCTCAAGGTCACCATGCCTTGTCATGTAATTACAACGCAGGCCGCCTGCCAAGACACTCTGCACTAAATGATGTCATAAAACGGGCCCTGCAGAGTGCTAACCGTGCATCAATCCTCGAACCACATGGACTTCACAGAGAAGACGGCAAACGGCCAGATGGGATGACCACTTTCCCTTACAAGAATGGCCGGTGCCTCGTGTGGGATGCCACATGTGTTGACACTTTCTCCACAACCAACATCGCCAGAAACGCCGACGAAGCAGGTGAAGCCGCCCGGATAGCAGAAAATAAAAAGCGAGAAAAATATCAAGCCATCGCCAGAAATCATCAGTTTGAGCCCCTGGCATTCGAAACTTCAGGAGTCTTCGGCCCTACCACCCTTAAGATGGTGAATGAAATAGGCCGTAAAATCAGAGAAGTTTCAGGAGAACCCCGGGAAACCCTCTGGCTCAAGCAAAGACTAGGGATGGCTATCCTCCGGGGCAATGCCATCAGCGTCATGAGCTCAGTTCGACAGGACTGGGTCATGCCACTGTGTGAGGCCCGGGCAGGAGTGGTGTATCCGTAGTCTTTCCACAGTAGGGTAAAACAAAACATAAACTTTATTTGTATGTAACATGTGTGATGCACATAAATAAAAGGGGATGTGTCGGATGGTTGAAAGCCACAGTTGCTCGCGCGTTTGGGGCTAGCAACACGTATTATGAAAAACATGCATCCTCCTTCATTCACTGTCCCCCCCTTCACTCACTCAACCCCACAATTTGCCGGAGGATAACAGGTTTTTCACAATACGTAGACGGAGGTCTTTAAAAAAAAAAAAAAAAAAAGCATTATCTCATTAACCGCTGATTCGAGTTTTTCATTTTATACAAGAATTTCAGGGGGTTGTGATCAGTAAACACTTTCACGGGAAAATGTGAACCACTAAGATACACATTAAACTTATCCACTGCAAAGAGCAAGGCAAAACACTCTTTTTCAATAGTGCTGTAGTGTTTCTGATAAGGTTTGAGTTTACCGGATGCATAGCAAACTGGATGCAAAATCACAGCATCACTGTACTGTAACAAAACTGCTCCTACACCAACATTACTAGCATCCACCTGAATTATGAACGGCTTATGAAACTGAGGGGACTTCAGAATAGGTGCATTGACTAATAGGCAACGAATCTTTGTGAATGAAGTTTGGCATTCTGGGGTCCACACAAACTTTCTCTTGGGACTAATCAAGTCTGTTAGGGGGCCGGAGAGGTCAGCGAAGTTGGGTACAAACCGTTGATAGTACCCAGCCATACCCAAGAAGCGCATTACTGCCTTGCGGTCCTGGGGAATAGGCAGTGTAGAAATGGCTTCGACTTTGGCAGAAATAGGGCTGACTTCCCCTTCTCCTACCATGTGACCCAGAAAGATTAGTTTGGCATGGCCGAACTCACTCTTGGCAAGGTTGACCGTGAATCCCGCCCTGGCCAATTTGGAGAAGAGAGTCTGTAGCTGGTGAAGATGATCCTGCCAGGATTCGCTGTAGACCACAATATCATCGAGGTAGGATTGCACGCCCGAGAGGCCATCTGTCACCTGGTGGATCAGTCGCTGGAAGGTGGCGGGCGCATTTACCATACCGAAAGGCATGACGGTATATTGGGACAGCCCGTCCGGGGTGACAAACGCAGACACTCTCTTGGCCCTCTCCGATAGTTTTATCTGGTAGTAACCCTTAAGCAGGTCAATCTTCGAGATGTACTTCGTTCCACCCAAACGGTCCAACAGGTCGTCGATTCGTGGCGGAGGGTAGCAGTCCTGACGGGTGAGTTAGTTTACCCGGCGATAATCCATGCATATCTTAAATGTGCCATCAGGTTTGTCCACGAGTAGGCATGGAGAGGCCCACTCACTGTCGCTCCGTTCCACCAATCCATGGGCGAGCAGGAAATCCACTTCCTGTTGAAGTGCTGCACGCTTCTCAGGATTGGCGCGATAGGGATGTTGCTTGATGGGAATGGCCCCCTCTGTCAGGACCACATCATTTTCCACCAGGGGACACTGCTGGGGAACGTCACCAAACAGCTGTGGAAACTTGGAAAGCAGGTACTCCAGGTCTTCCCTTTTGTCAGACAACAAGTGCTGGAATTTTAAATGGGGGTTAGTCAAAAAGTCCGAGTTTTGCAATTTGTTATCAAGAGGCAACTGGATGTCATTATGCTCCTTGATCTTTAAATCCTCTAGTTCACCTTCAAATTGTGCTACAGATTCGAAGTTTAATACCTTATCAGGATCTCTGCAGTGATAGGCTTTCAGCAGGTTAACATGTACTAGTCTTTCTGACTTCCTACAATCAGGAGTTTTTAACACCTTACGAGCGGCCTATGCGGTTTATTTATGTGTACCGCACAGCGGGGTGTTTTTAGCCAAAATAGGGCTGTTTACGTGATCATTTTCATGCCTAAATAAGACCCAGAACGTAAAACTAGTACCTATCCCTGAAAGGGCATAAACAGAGCTTTCGAATGACACCATAACGATCCTTGTATGATGGATAGTTTTCTTGCAATAACCGTGCAACGCGAGTGCAAAAAGCAGGTAATTCGGTACTTTCAGTACATAATTGAGTATGTAGCGAGTGAGAGAGGGAGGAGGGAGCTGAGATTTGTGTCAGTAGGTTCGCCGCGGTGGTCTGGAGCAGTCATACGCTCGCTAGTCTCCTGCCACCACTTGTCTCTCTCTCTCAGCCACATTACGTGCTGAAATTGCCACTCGACCTATGTCGAGCGCCGCCACATAGTCCAGCTTTTTTTAACTCGACTTATGTTGCTCGCCGCTAATTAAGGGTTAAAACATAATTCACATTACTTATTTTCTTATGCACACCATATGGACCATGGTACTTGCTTTGTAGCGGCTTTTTAGGTATAGGCAGAAAGGCAAGCACTAAATCTTCTGGCTGAAATTCTCTGACAACTGTAGTCTTATCATACTGCACTTTCATTTTATCTTGAGACTTCTCTAAATTATTCATAGCTAGTTCTACTGCAGATCTCAGTCTAGATTTAAATTGATGCACATAAGTGAGAAGAGGTTTATTAGAGTTAGCATTGATCCAAGTATTTGTTAACACTTTCAAGGGACCTCTGACCTCATGACCAAAAACTAGGGAAAATGGTGAAAATCCTAGAGAATCTTGTACCCTGCTTCCTACAGCATACAACACAAAATGGATGCCCTCATCCCAGTCGGCATTGTTCTATTCACAATATTTAGTGAGCATGGATTTGAGGTTCTGATGGAACCTCTCTAATGCCCCCTGGGACTGTGGGTGACTGGCTGTGGAATGGTACTGGTGTATTCCCAACTCTTCCATGGTTTGCTTGAAGAGCTGAGAGGTAAAATTACTTCCCAAATCAGACTGTACCACACAGGGTATTCCATACTGGGTGAAAAATTTACTAAGCGCCTTTACTAC
Organism: Paralithodes platypus; assembly: GCA_032716605.1. Taxonomy (NCBI): domain Eukaryota; kingdom Metazoa; phylum Arthropoda; class Malacostraca; order Decapoda; family Lithodidae; genus Paralithodes; species Paralithodes platypus. The sequence goes on from CM064495.1 coordinate 28,510,259, forward strand.
ATTCTTTGAAGTTATACGCCTCAAGGGGAACACTTCTGGATACCTAGTGGTGGAACACATGATAGTCAACAAGTACTCATTCCCACCACGGGTTCTTGGCAAAGGTCCTACACAGTCAATTATGATTTTACTGAACGGTTCATCCGTTACAGGGATGGGATTTAAAGGTGCAGGCTTGATGGGTTGGTTGGGTTTCCCAGCAAGTTGACACGCATGACAAGTTTTACAGTAAGACTTAACGGAATGTTTCATCCTCGGCCAAAAGAAATCATTGAGAATTTTGTCATAGGTCTTGTTGACACCCAAATGTCCACCACTAAGGTCATGAGCAATGGCAATGATGTCTACTCTATACTTATGTGGCACAACTACTTGATGCACCTTTTGCCAGGGCTCATTAGCTGGCACTTTGGGAGGTCTATTTATGCGCATCAGGGTACCATTACTTTTTTCTGCCTCACACATCAGGGGTATCAGGAAAACCCTCTTTATATAACATACACATCCAACTTCACGACATTGCCCTACATCGCTATCCTCTATCCATAAAATACTACTCTTCCCACTACATATCATACATGTAACACCATACACTTACCTTATAAATATGGCAGTACAATTGTTAAGAGCAAACCTGGTGGTCCCTCGGATATCCACCCCCGGCAGGGTTGGGTTATTGACACAGGGCCCTCCCGGTCGTCATCATGCGACTGTGTCAAGAGCATTGCAACGTCCCAAAGCTGCTTGTCAGTACAGCTATTTCTTTAGTAATATAAGGGGACTTCACTCTAACATCAATTCTGTACACCAATTTCTTCAAGCAGAATCCCCTACTCTCCTTTTTTTGACAGAGACTCAAGTAACATCCACATCTGACACATCTAGATTTAATTTTCCAGGTTATCAACTGCTCCAAAATTTCAGACCTAAAGGTGGTGTATGTTGCTTCGCAAAATCTGAAATTGCCCTGGAGGAGGTTACTAGTTTCAATTGTCCCTATTTTGATTATTCTATATACAAATTAATTTCTGCTGGTAAATTTAAATACATATGTTGCATCTACCGTTCCCCAAATACTCCTCCAGAGCAAAGTCTTTTTGATTCTCTGTCCTCACAACTCAGTGTCCTCAACTTAAATGCTTCTTCTGAAATCACTGTGTTGGGTGATTTTAATGTCCATAATGTTGAATGGCTCACTCATTCAGCCAGGACTGATGATGCTGGTCTTGAATGTGAGCTATTTGCAGACTCATTTAATCTCATTCAACTAGTCAACCAACCCACCCGTGTACCAGATAATCCTAATCATAATTCCCACCTACTGGACTTATTTTTAACAACCAATTCAGAAAATTATGATGTTACAGTGAGGTCCCCACTTGGATCTTCTGATCACTGCCTGATACAGGCCACCTGTCTATCACCTACCACACCTTCCCACTCTGAACCTGTTTTGGTGACTAAATGGCATTACGATAGGGCAGACTGGGAGGGTCTTCAAGGTTTCTTTATTGATATTCCCTGGACCTCTTTCTTTTCTAATGATGCACACTCCACCTTGAGCCACATACAAGATTTGTAAAAATTGGAATGGAAACTTTTATTCCTCATCAAAAGTACAGTAAAAGATCTAATTCACCTAAATGGTTTGACCATAATTGTGCTAGAGTAACTGAACAAAAAGCAATAGCCTACAATGCATACACAAGATCAAAAACACATGAAGCCTTTAATTACTGTAGAAACATCAGAAATCATGCCAAAACTGTATTAAACCTAACTAAATCAAACTTTCTCCATAAGCAGGCAAATAAACTTCTAAATAATCCAAATGATAACAAAATATTTTGGTCTACTCTTAACTCATTCAAATCCAACTTCACTACTGCTTCATCCATTCCACCATTAAAATCTCCGACTGGCAATCTTGTAAGTGACCCACGAGGTAAAGTTAACCTTCTTGCAAATATTTTCTCCACCAACTCAACCTTAGATGAAATAAATCAAGATGTCCCTGTACTTAATTTTAATTCACCTGAAATTCCCTCACTTAAGATCCACACCAGACATGTCAAAACTATTTTGCAGAATCTCTCAGTAGATAAGGCTCCTGGTCCAGATGAAATTCCTCCAATAGTACTTAAGAATTGCTCCTTGGTGCTCGCTCCTGTATTGGCAAAATTTTTCCGTCTGTGTACTCATACCTCATGCTTCCCAGTACCCTGGAAAGAAGCAAACATCCATCCAGTTCCTAAAAAAGGTGCCTCTTCAGATCCATCAAACTACAGACCAATAGCTATAACTTCCACTCTTGGCAAAGTTTTTGAAATTATATTAAATAATCACATAATTAAGCATCTGGAGAATAATAAATTAATCAGTGATAGGCAATATGGTTTTAGACGATGTCGATCAACTGCAGACATTCTTTGCCTTCTTACGCATCAAATCAACCAAGCTACAGACCAACATGGTGAAACACATACAATAGCACTGGATATATCAAAGGCATTTGATAGAGTCTGGCATCAATCCTTATTATCGAAGATGTCACACTACGGCCTTGCATCATTAGTTCCACTAATTTCTTCTTATCTTCATAACAGAAAAATACGTGTAATGGTAGATGGCCTTTATTCTCAATTTCACTCAATAAATGCTGGTGTTCCCCAGGGATCAGTTTTGGCCCCAATTCTGTTCCTCATTCATATCAATGATCTCATATCTACCACTCATAATCCAATACATTCCTACGCAGATGACTCAACACTCCACAGTTCCTTCACATTTACCAATTCTTTCACCCAACCCGATCTTATAAATTCAAAAATAAACACTGCAATTTCTCTGAACCAGGACCTTTCTAGAATTAATGAATGGGGACAAGAGAATCTAGTTTCCTTTAATGCACAGAAAACCAAGTACATTCAATTTTCTAACCGACAGAATCTCACTGACTCCCATATATTTTTTAATGATGTAAATATTCCCACTTCCCCTAGTATTGACATTCTCGGTGTAACATTAACTACTAACTTGAGCTGGACACATTATGTTAGAAGCATTGCTAAGAATGCCTCTAAAAAACTGGGACTCCTGTACAGAGTTCGAGAATTCTTCACTGACGAGCAGTTGGCCGTAATATATAAAAGTCATGTGCGCTCTCAGATGGATTACTGTTCACCTCTGTGGGGTGGAAGTGGAGTGGTTGCATTGAGGCAGTTGGACAAAATTCAAAATAAAGCTATTAGATTAATCAATAACCCTGCAATCACACAGGACCTTCCTACATTAGCCATACGAAGAAACGTTGCATCCCTTGCATTATTCTACAGATATTTTCACAGCAATTGTTCCGAGGAACTTGCTTCAATTGTGCCGCCTCTCCACATCTTTCCCCGTAGAACTAGGGCAGCTGAGAGCGCCCATGAATTTACACTTTCTCCTCCACAATGCAGAACTTCTGCTTATCAGAATTCATTTATCCCCAGAGCTACTATTCTTTGGAATTCACTTCCCTCGAATTGCTTTCCACAAACTTACAATCAACAAATGTTTAAATCCAGTTGTTACAAACATTTTATGAATGGAGGATGCCTTTAGGCACATGGACCTTTTTGTTTTATCTGTGTTTTTCCTTCCTCCGTTCATTATCTCTTAAAAACAAAAAAAAACAAAAAAAAGATAGAAGCATTGAGGATAGTTTCCTATATCTGACTCTTCCACAGCCCTATCAACATATATTGCCAGTTCAGGGTCCTGCTTCTGAGCCTCTTTGAGAGTTTCAGAATCAATGGGAATCTTGCTAATATCCTCTGAATCTACATCAGTAAATAGGGAGGAAGTGTCTAGGTCAACACTATCAGGATCAACTTTGTCCTTCTTACTGTGGTGACCAGCCCCACTCCTAGTCACTACACAGGAGGGAAACAAATTGGGATACTGATTTTATAATTGCTTAGTGTTGTTATTAGAGGAGGGAGTGGAGGTAACAATGGGGTCTGGTATCACTTTGCCACCGGCGATATCGTTGCCCATCAAAAAGTTCACTCCTTCTACAGGTAGTGAATCTTGAATCCCAACAGTAAAGTAACCAGTAGCTTACTCAGTTTTTAGCTACACCCTAGCCAAAGGAACAACAAGACACCCACTGACTCCCTGAATGAGTATACTCTGGCCCAATAAACAGTCTTCAATACTGGGCACCAATCCTCTTACCAAGAGGCTATGAGAAGCTCCTGTGTCTCTCAAAATATGAATGGGATAGTCAGTGGAAGCGTCAGAAAAGGAAACTGATCCTGTGGAAAGAAAAGGTTGGAACTGGTTAGAACAGCAAGGTGGTATACTAGTGAAAACCTGGTTGTGAGAGCCATCAGAGTCAGAACAGGCAGTCAACACAGGTGGAGTAGGAGGGGATACTGCTACTCTATTTGGATTAAGTACAAGGGAAGAGGCTAGGACAGCACTACTCTCTTGTTTACGTGTTTTCTCTTTTATTTTTAATTTGGGACACTCCCTAAGAAGATGTCCAGGTTGCTTACAGTAGGCACAAACTAAGGGTCCAGGAGGTTTAATGGAAGAAAGAGAAGTTTTGTTAAAATCCTTTTATCAAATCCATTGCTCCCAGATGCTACCCTTGAAACTGGTTGGGAGACACCACCATAACCAGACCTACCACCAGTTAAGTGGAAACTACCACCATCACGAGGACCAGCACCAGAATGTGGCCGGTTGCCAGGCCCTCTCTGTCCTGCCCTGAAATAAGAATCGCCAGGAGTTAATCTGTAATTTTCAGCCAAAATAGCCGCCCTGTCTACAGATTGCACCTCTCTCTCTTGGAGGTAAAGTTTTAAGGGGAAGGGCACTTTGCGGAGAAATTCTTCAAGCATAACTAGCTGGCACAACTGCTTAAATGTTGTCACTTTACTGGCTCTCAACCAATTCAGAAACTTTCGCTCTTTTTCCTTCACAAATTCTAGATAGGTTTGTTTTTCACCTTTCTTCATATCCCTGAAATGTTGACGATGAGTTTCAGGAACCTGACCATACACTGCTAAGACTGAGGTTTTAAGAGTTTCATAGGTCAAGGATTCACTGGTGAGATTGGTGTAAACCTGCTTGGCTTTACCTATGAAAGCAGTCTGGGCTAGAAATGCCCACTGATCATTTGGCCACTTGAGTTGGTTGGCTGCCTTCTCAAAAAGGATGAAGAAATTCTCCGGGTCAGTCTCATCAAAACACATTTTAAACTATGACCCTTATCAGAAAATGGTCTATTTGCAACCGAATCCCTTTGATTCCGGTTTTCTTCAGCTCTTAACTTTAACATGTGCTCTTCATGCTCTCTCTCACGTTGTTTCTGTTCACGCTCATGTTCAATTTCAAGCCTTCTCTGTTCTCTGTCAGCTTTTGCACTCTCTAGCTCTAATAGTTTCACTCTCATCCATGCCTCACTACCTCCTTCCTCTGCACACAACTGATATGCTGCCTCAGACAAAACACCAGTATTTACCAATTTCTCAATCACACTCCTTCTAATCTCACCTTTGGTATTACTAGATTTGTAAGGTACATCATACTCTGTGGCTAAGGCAATCCAGTCTACTTTTCTGAGCTTCGACACAGACAAATTGCTCAAGGAGGGGTCAGCGACAAATTCACTAATTTTAAAGTCCATGATTGAATGCTATGAACAAGGATGAACGAGAAAATGTATGACAAATTAGGATGAGTGAGAAACGCGTATAATTGGCATAAAATAAAACGTAGAGGCTGACACAGCACTCTCAACTCATAAACAGAACAAAACGAGATGGATGAGATGAGCATGCGATGTCCTAGCGAGGGACCTAATGTTTCACTAATGTTCTCAATTACTACCAAACGAGGGAAAGAAAGGAATCCTGGTCACGGCACCATGTTACGTTACGAGCGAGGTTCGAACCCATAACACAAAGAAACATTCCACTAAAACCACAACACGAAGACTTATTATTTAGCCTCACAAAATGCGGAAAATATGACTATAATTTTCAGTCAAGAATAAGTGGCATGTTAAACTTCCACAAAACTAGTGACTTTCTTTGTTGTCACTAAAACCTTGGTAGGTGAAAAGATGTGGCAAGTTCATAAAATATCAGTTGATATCAAATGGCTGTTTTAGCCTAAAAACCCCAAAGGTATTCCTTTCTCATCACTCATTCAGAATTAGTTATTTTTAGTTACTTTGACTTAGATTTATCCCAACAATCAAAAGAATAATATATTAACACAAAGGTAAAATGTAAAGATTATGTAAAATCAAATTATAATTTATTTACATGATTAATTATACACAAAAGTTAATTCTAGTGAAAATATCAAATTGAGAAACATTGAAGTGAAATAATAAAGACACTCTTAAGAAAATGAATACATAGTTATATAAATACCCTCCAAGAGAGTAAGTGAAAGCAATCAATAAACATAGAAAAAATCCTAGGCTATACTTATTCAACTCATGGTGATTCTTTTACAAACAAACTCAGAGCAGGTCAGCTTAAGATGATGGTGGAGATTACACTACCTGCCTCAATATATAATAATAATAATAAAAATAGTAGTGACAGGGAGTTAGGGTGAAGTGGGGATAGGGCAAGAATCAGTTGGATGAAGTGAATTTTAGCAGGAGAAAAAGGTGTCCAGGCTTAACTGGAGCCTGCCTCAAGCAGAAAGTAGGCTTATATACCCTTAGCTCACCTGGCTCTGATACCAAACACTCGAACTGCATTAATCATCAACTCATTATATGTTTGCTGAATTAAAATATTACTTTTACCAAGAGCGGCGGATCCCCAGATCGACCGTGGTGATTGTCACCTAAACATCTACAAAACAAACAAGAACTCTATGATATATCTTGTAATCAATACTTATGATTAGAAAAGCAAAATACATTATTACCTAGTTATAACCAATATAATTCGTACGTCAGGCAACGAAGGAGAGAAAGAGAGTTGGAGGAAAGGGGGGGGGGGGGGTGATATTGAGTAGGAGCAAGGGTGTAGGGGGATAGGGGGGAGAATGGAATGTGGGGATTACTGGAAGAAAACGGGGGTGAGGAGAAAAGGTGACTGGACGACTCGGCCCATGGGACAACTCGGCTCAGACAGCTCGGCCCACGTTTGGACAACTCGGCCACGACGGCGAGACAACTCGGCCCATTATTTGAGACAGCTCGGCCCCATGTTTTGCTATGGGGCAATTTGACGAGACCAGTCAGGATTAGGATGGGGAGAGCTAAGTGGAGGGTTTATGGGTGAGCATGTATGCAGCACCAAATCCAATCCTCTGCGTATGCGCGGCCTTTTCCCTAATATTTTTATATGTTATTTAGGCTCAACTGTTAGGTTAATTTAAGTTAGGTTAGGTTAGGTTAGGTTAGGTTAAGATAATGTAATAGTATAAAGGGAAAAAATCGTGCCAAGGGGCCTAAGATTCTCACGCATGCGCAGAGGACAGGATTTGCAGGATTTGGTGCTGCATACATGGCCTCCCGTTTATGGCGTGTGTGTAATGTGGGCGAAATGTTCGTTTATTGTATAATTATGTCATAGGCTAGTTCTCTCGATTCATAATGTGTAGGTTAGGTTAGGTTAGGTTAGGTTAATTAAGAGTTGTCTCGTAATTAACACGGGGCCGAGCTGTCTCGTTTTTACTGGGCCGAGCTGTCTCGCCGTGGGCCGAGCTGTCCCGTGGGCCGAGTAGTCTAGCATTCGGAGAAAACTGCCTGCACTTCCACCCAACACTGAATTGTATACTCTTGAACAAAAATATCTTCCTATATAAGATACTAAGCTGTCTACAGGTCAAATTAATTATACCAGGCTCATAACATTCCATACGATATTCAATCATAAATAATTAAAGATCGCATCCACCATAATAAGCACAATACCACAATTACAACCAGGGACACTTGAATAAAATAGAAATCCCCTTTTACGACCTAACATGTCTATCCATACTGTCATAACTTGACATTAATTAAGTCTACCTTGATTATTCTCCAATACGTTTTCTTTGGTAACAATAATATAAGTTCTTTCGTTAATATGTAGTTTAAATATTACATTCATACATTATAGTATCCAATTAAATGTACTGGTATTGATCAATGTATATGCGAATGTATGAGTGTACCTTGGGTATAAGATAGATATGATAAATGTAACCCCTTAGTTAAGACTTAAGATTCGTAACCGAGGTCCTGTATGTAAACAAACGATACCTCACTTGCTGTATAGAAGTCCATCTGCTAACATCCAATATAAGTGATCATCAATTATCTGCTACATCCTCCACTCAACTTCTTCAATACTTCGCTCTACAGTCAGATAAGCCTTTTCTATAATCACTGGGATCCATATTATTTTATGAGTGCATAAATTTATGTTTCACATCATCATTTTCAAGATCATTATTTCCTGTTTCTTATAAATAGCTCTTATCCCAACAGTCCAGACAAGATATGGTCCTTCGAACTTTTCTTACTTCCTCCCACATGCCTGTCTGCCTATCTCATTTATATTATAAGCTTTTCCCCCACATAGGCCTATATTTTCGGCGAGGCCTAGGCTACACCTGCAATGTTTTTCGCTAGTGCCGCTCTTTAGCCTGGCTTGCTTTCTCAAGGCCGGGAGTGTTACCGCACTAGGCCATATTTATGCAGGGAGTCCTCATGTTCTCCTGCCTTATTTTTTTGGCACTTTTTTGCCTCTTATTACTTATGTGGCGTGATGATAACAAATGTTCGGCTGCTTCAGGCGGTATAGGTAGTGGATTCCAGCCCGATATAGCAGCATACCCTCACCCTCTTACGACCCTAGCGCTCTTGGGACACAGTTTCATAGATCGCATTTACATTGATCAACCCATTTATAAAGACTCATTTGTTGTGCATAAATTTGCAGTGCCAGGAGCTAGGTTTTCTACTATAAAAAATACACAAGCATGGAGGGATTTATTGAGGAGACAGCCGGAGGTAACACTACTTGTACTGGGTGGTAGTTTTTCATTGTAATGGGGTTGTTGGTGATAACTTGACTTGACTTTCGGTGCGCTTGGCCTAGCCTAGCTTAGAATTATTTCAACATGCCTGCCACCCTGTCAGAACTTAAGAAAAAGAGAGGGATAGCGAGGGGCTGTTTGACTAGGCTAACTAGGGACTTAGATGCCTTCATTGATCGGGCAGATGCGTCCGAGGTGAAGGGCAAAGTTACCCTGATTCACAACCGCCTTAATGAACTGAAGTCAGTCATTGACCATCTTTACGAACTATATGACGAGACCGTTGACATTGTGACTATAGCTGGTGACGATGACGAATACTCTGAGACCATGGAAGCGATTGTGGCTAAACTCGAGACAATATACAAAAAATCCCCTACTCTGACCAACAGTAGTGCCACGGCAAAGGTAGCAGGGGTTAAGCTACGTACACTTCATCTTCCCAAATTTAGTGGAGACCCGGCAAAGTGGACAGAATTCTGGGACCTCTTCCGCTGTACCGTGCATGACCACAAAGAGTTGTCAGATGTTCAGCGTTTCACATATTTGCGCTGGCAGCTGGAGGGGGAAGCACAGAAGTTGTTGGGGGGATTTAGCCTAATCGCCAGTAGCTACGCCACTGCAATAGCCCTACTTGAGAAGACATACGGACAAAAAGACCAAATAAAATCCGCACATATTACGAACTTGTGTGAATTGTCTGCTCCAGTTTATGAGGTAGGCGCGCTCAAGAAGTTCTATGCCGCTTTCGAGAGTACCATTCGATCCCTCAATACGTTAGATGTCAGCGTCGATGAGATATGTACCATCATCCTAATGAATAAGTTGCTAACACCACTTCGTGAAAACGTAAAAAGAGAGATGAAATCTACCCCACTCGAATTGCAGTCTTTTATAGAAAATTACCAGGCAGAGGTGTTCAATATGGAGGAAGTCACGAGTGAACCAGTACAGTATAATGCCACAGCTTCTACATTTACCACCGTTAATAAAAGTACCGGTAAAGTAAAAATGCAAGCCGAGCCCAGGAAATTCGCTTGCTATTTGTGTAGTAGTCCAAAACATGCGTGGTACAAGTGCCCAAAATATCAAAGTAGTGAGACTAGGATAAATAGAGCTAAAAATCTGAAGTTGTATCAGGGGTGCCTCTCCAGGGAGCATGGGGGACGCGGTTGCACACATGCTAAATTAAGTCCCTGCCGAGTATGCAATGGCAGGCACTTCCGCGCATTATGTCCCCAATCTGCTGGAGCGGTAGCAAGTCAAACTACAGTTGCAACAACTGATCCTGCTTCAACCTTCCCGACGTTGTCTGTATAGCGTCAGAGAGAGAGACAGTAGTTTTGCCCACAATTATGATGCCAGTTATTAACAATGAAGGTTATTACCATTATCGTGCTTTGCTAGACCAGTGTTCCCAGCGCACTTTTGTTCTGCGGTCCTCTCTACCGTCAGTACAGTATGTTGCATCGGGAAGAGAGACATTGAAGCTGCAAGGGTTTACGGGAGCCCAGCGCAAACAGGTGTATGAGGTAGTCACCCTGCAGTACAAGGATAGGGATAGGAATTCATCATTAATGGCGGTAGTAGTAGACTCCTTACCAGAATACAAGATATCAACAGGCATCAAAGGTGTAGTAGGCAAATTGCAGGATTCAGGGGATAGGCTAGCCGATTCATTCATAGGCAGTAATGTTAAGCTAGACATGTTGATCGGTGCCGATTATTACTATGACTTAGTGCTACCAGGATATAAACGGGAGGGCAATCTAGTGTTGTTGCCCACCAAGTTTGGGTACGCAATTAGTGGGTCATACAAGGATCATGTAGCCAATACCAATGTTGAAGTCGTGACAGTGTTAAAAATTGCAGTCAGTTAAATTAGTGAGTGTCTACAGACAGACAATGAACCATGTAGTCAAGATTTGAATAAATTGTGGGATATGGACAATTTAGGTATCAAGTCAGGAGAGATAGATGCAGAGGCTAGGGATATACTTAAATTGTATGATGAAGCTGTAACCTATTTACCAGAGGAAAACCAGTATTGTGTCCGTTTGCCGTGGTGCAGAAACAGAGGTGACTTGCCGAACAATTACGGTCTGGCGATAGGAAGGTTACGGGGCCTACAGAAGAAATTTATCGCGAATCCGGCGTATTGTCAGCAGTACTGTAATGTTGTTAAAGATCAGCTAAATCGCGGGTTCATAGAGTCCACTGATGAGGAAGTTATCACCAATTCGCCTACACATTATCTTGCCTGTTGAACGCGACAGCAAAATTATTCCCATACGCGTCGTGTTTGACTGTTCGGCCAAATTATCGCCTTCGGCCTTAAGCCTCAATGATTGCCTGTATACAGGACCCTCTTTGGTTCCAGATTTGGCGAAGGTGATGTTGAGGTTTAGATGCAAGCCGTACGGGTTTATAAGCGATATCGAGAAGGCGTTCCTCATGCTCCAGTTGGACAAATGCGATAGAGACAGTACACGCTTTCAGTGGCCTTAGCTTAGAGACCCCTTTAACGCAGATTCGCCATGTGATGTTTTTCGTTTCAAAGTTGTATTGTTCGGTGCTACCTGTTCACCATTTCTATTGAATGCCACTATCTTAAAACACTTATCGCATTTCAATGATGTGAATCTCGTCAGCCGAATAAAAAATGGCCTGTACATCGATAACATACAAGGTACCGCAGACACAGAGAACAGTCTTATCTCTGATTATTGGCAATTCCAGCGTGCATTCTCGTCAGCCCACTTATACTTACGGGAGTGGGTGACCGTATGATGGGATGGCTGCCGATCAGTCGTGCCAAAAGCATTTAGGCATGCAGTGGCAACCGGGTACAGATAGACTTTCCTTTGGGCGTCGGGATTACACATGTGAGGCTTTACCTACCAAGCGAAAATGTCTTAGCCTAGCTGCGCAGTTGATTGATCCTCTTGGCATCTTATTACCAGTTAGCATCAGGTCGCGGTTATTCCTCCAAATTCTATGGCGTACCAAAATTGGGTGGAACCGGACTATACCTTCTGATTTACGATCGACCTGGCAAGCGCTGGTGGCAGATTTGGACAATTGTCAGAGTATAATTTTCCCACGTCAAATCATCTCGAGTAAACGGGTGGAATTAGACGCGCCACGCACAAGCTTCTTGTGGTGACCAACGTCGGAAAATTGTCGCATTGTCGCAGGACCCTAGGACAAGTGGTAATTTACTTGGTAACTCAACAATATAATAAGCTTCGTTTAAAAGACACTCCATTCACAAATGGTATTTTGTTGGTAGTATAATATCTATTTGTGCACACACAATTAATATATGTATCAACTATAACCCTATAATCATTACACATGGCGAAAAAAATAAATATATGAGAATCCACAAATTGCTTGCAAAGTATGAATGTTAACTTGATAAGCATTATAGAAATAGTATATATAATAAACACATGTTATAGTAGAATTATTTACAGTGGAATAAGCTACTGTCAGTAAGTTTAACTATAGTTAAAACTCACTAAACGTATGGACGCGTATTTATATGAGGATGTGGCAGGACCCCATAAGTCATCACTGCCGACGTACGATACACACTCTCCCCCACCCCTCACACTCACACGCGCGAGCAACCCACTGTCCTTTTCGTTTCCAAAAACTATATCGACAGCTTACTTAATTTTCCAGAACTTCTGTTGATTTCTTGTAAAAACTATCATATTATGATAATACATAGCATCAATTAATAGAGCATACTTATATGAAAATAAAATCATGCTTTTCGTGATATAGTAATAAAGAGTAAAGGAATGGCGACATCATACAACGGCGAGGAGACCTGTTTACGGATAGAGATTTTGGTACCGTACAGGCAGCCAAATTTATAAACTCAACTTGCCCAAGCAAGTCGACGCTCGACGCTCAAGACCAATATTTGGTAAAGCCCGTCTTATTTTATGGACTATTATAATATTCTACTCTACGTGAGGTTTAAGCGCTATATAATGTCAAACACCTCTAAGAAACTTACATTGGATGAATTATTTACTTCCTAAATCTCTGAATAGAGGAACTGAAGCCATAATATATTTTGTACAAAGGTTTAGACATTCAGAGAAATCTAGTTTTATATATACAAAGAGCGAATATGCTACAAATTAAACACACAAAAACTGCTTCAAAAATCATACTAATGGCTGCTAATAGTATATAACGCGTAATCTTGGTATATTTCTTTTTTACCTAAAAAATATTGTGGTTCGTCCCCAATGCAACCATTCTCCATCTGGTGGTCACCCCAAGAAGCTTCTCCCTGTCGCGTCTAATTACACGCATTTAGTGACGCGAGTAACTCCGTGTATGGTGCTGTAGTGTACCTGTCTGATGGAGACCAAAGTGCTTTAGTCACTGCCAAAGCTCGAGTACAAAGGAGTACAAAGGAGTACAAAGGAGTACAAAGGAAATCAAGCAACAACAGATCTAGTGACCCTTCTAGGTTGCTTGTCCTCCAAAACACTGAGGATCAAGTGTCCAAACAGTGGTTTAGAGTGGGTAAGGGAACATTGGAAAGGGAATTACTGCCCTGGAACTAATGTCTGTGGCAGGATTAGGAAGTTAGTAGGGGACAGATGGGTTAGTAACTGAGGGGGGGATAAAATAAAGTTATTCATTTACAAACGCAGTCAGTCGCGGGTTTGATGCGAGATATTTGTCTAGGCGGGGTTTAAATGAATCAACGGTGATGCAGTCTATAACGTTTCGGGGAAGCCCATTCCACAAGTTGACAACTCGATTGAAGAAGAAATTCTTAGATTCGTGTGAGTTAAAAGATTTACCAATAATTTTGCAACCGTTTCCCCGCGTGTAATTAGATTGGTCAATAGTGAAGTACTTACTACAGTTCATATTGTCGATGCCTTTGATGATTTTGAACACTTGAATTAAGTCACCTCTTAATCTGCGCTGGGTTAAAGGAAATAGATTTAATTCTCTAAGACGCTCTTCGTATGGTTTGTTCTTTAGGCTAGGTATCATTTTGGTAACTCTACGTTGAACTCGTTCTAGCTTGTTTATATCTTTTTGGTAATAAGGGCACCAGGATTGAACGCAGTATTCCAGAAGAGGGCGGACTAATGAATTGTAAAGGGTTAGGATAACTTCTTTGGATTTATGCTCAAATGACCTGCCTATAAAGCCAATTATTTTGTTTGCCTTCTTAACAACTTCTGAACATTGTTGACTCGGTTTTAGGTTACTCGATATTGTTACTCCCAGATCGGTTTCTCTGTTTACATTCTTAAGCTGAGTGCCATTCATCGAATAGTTTGCTTTCTCATTTAGGTATCCGATATGTAGTACTTTACATTTATCCGCATTGAAACTCATTTGCCAAATTTGGGCCCAACATGACAATTTATCTAGATTGTGTTGCATATCGTCAACTTGTTCTTTTGAGAGTACGCTATTTGCAATTTTTGTATCGTCAGCAAATTTTGAGATTGTACAGGTGAGACCCTCATCTATGTCGTTGATGTAAATTAGAAAGAGAATTGGTCCTAGTACCGATCCCTGGGGTACCCCGCTACTTACATTGGTCCATTTTGATGCCTTACCGTTTATGACTACTCTTTGCTTTCTGTCGCTGAGCCAATTTTCTATCCATTTCAACACACCGTCTTGTATTCCATGCGCTTTTAGTTTTAGCAGTAAACGTTTGTGGGGAACTTTGTCAAAGGCCTTTTGAAAATCAAGGTATATAATATCTACAGCTTTACTCTCATCGTAGAGGTTGAGGATATCGTGGAAGAAGTCTAAGAGGTTTGTTAAACAGGAACGTTTTTTACGAAAGCCGTGTTGAGTATCTTTAAGTATGTTATTTTCCTCTAAGTGATTTACGAGTCTGTCTCGTATGACCGTTTCTAGCATTTTACATACAACTGAGGTTAAGCTAATTGGACGATAGTTACTGGGTAGGGATTTGCTGCCTTTTTTTAATATCGGTGTTACGTTGGCTAGCTTCCACTGATCGGGCATAGTTCCAGACTGCAAGGATTTATTGAATAGTAATGTCAGTGGTTTAGAGAGCTCATCCTTAGCTTCCTTTAGAACTCTAGGCGAGATTGTATCAGGTCCAGGCGTTTTATTTACCTTGAGTTTATCTAAACAATTCAATACTTCTCTCTCTGTAACGGTGATATTGCTTAGAACATCTGAATTATCAATCTGAATCGGCGATGGTGTAGGGATATCACTGAGGTCTTCTGTTGTAAAAACTGATGCAAAGAAGGTATTGAGGGCATTACTCATTTGTTCTTCGTCTTTGGTGTATTCTCCATTTTCATCGACTAACGGTCCAACAGTTGAAGTAACAACTTTTTTCTTTCTGATATAACTATAGAATTCTTTCGGGTTTGTTTTACTTTGATTCGCAATATGTAACTCTAAGGTCTTTTTACTTTGCTTAATTAACTTTTTGGCTTTGCGTCGTAGCTCTACAAATTTCAGCCGTTCTTCGTCATTTTGTGAGGATTTTAATCTATCATTAGCAAATTTTTTAGCAAGCAGGCAGTTTGAAATATCTTTATTCCACCATTTGGGCTTATTATTATGGCCTGGACGCCGAGTTTTCGATGGTATGCAGTCTTGCACTGCTTTTAGGTAAGTGGCTTCGAATAACTTCCAAGATGTATTTATGTCGTTATTGTGAATTAAAAAGCTCCAGTCAGTTTCTTTAAACATAGCTCTAAGTTTATGGAAGTTTGCTTTCTTGAAATTAGGGACTTTTTCGATGCTACTATTTGGTTCGTTACTAGTAAACTTTAAAGTGAAAGTTATCGTACGATGGTCGCTGTTACTGAATTCATCACCAACATTCAAATTCTCTATTAATTCTTCTTTTGTTGCAAGTACAATGTCAAGAACGTTATTACCACGGGTCGGCGTTCCAACAAATTGATAAAGCGAACTCTCTTGCAAGTTCGTATACAAGTCATGTCCGGAGTGTGAAGTAAGAGTATCGCCCCACTTGGTCACAGGTAAATTAAAGTCACCAAAAATTACGGTATCTTGCGAGTTACTTACATCTGCAATTTGTTCGTAAATATCTCGGTCAGTTTGCACTGATTGAGCTGGAGGTCTGTATATTAATGCAAGTATTATTTTGGTACCTTTATTATTCTTTATTAGCACAAAAGATGCGTCGACGTTCACAATTTGAGGTTTTGACAAGAGGGTAGGGTTAAGACTTTCTTTGATATAAAGTAAAACGCCACCTCCATTTCGATTTATTCGGCTTTTCTCAAACATTACATAACCGGGAAGTGAATACTCTGCTAAAAAGTCTCTATCTTCTGTATTGAGCCAAGATTCTGTTATGCCAATCACATCATAATTTTCTGTAAACACTAGCTCCTCTAAATCTGAAAATTTATTGCGTATGCTACGAGCGTTTGCATAGAAAACCTTTAAATTTGTTATTTTAGAACTCACGGAACGCTCTTTAATAATATTTTTGGTTCTTGTCGGATCTACATTTATGTTCATGGCTGTCCTCGGTCCTCGCTGTCTTCGGTCCTTATCGCTGGTGGTCCTCGGTTGCCTCTGTTTTTTTCTTGGCGTTGGATGATTTATGTCACTGCTGCTTCTTCTCGGATGGCGTTTTTTGATCCATGGCTGCGGACTGCTTCGTGTAGGAGACGACCCATGCGTGTTGAACCCACAGGGTTTAGATGAGTGCCATCCTTGCGGAACAGAGTAGGCTGGTTGTAGAAGTTGTCCCAGAGGTTGATGAATTCAACTTCTTCCCTCAGACACAAATGTTTTAGTCGGCTATTTGTGCTGAAAGCCTTGTCGTAGAATTTGCCAGGTGCGTCAATCTTGGGGAGAATGCCTGAGATGATGATATTCCTTGACTTGTTTTTGTAGTGCTGGATCATCTTGCGATATTTCTCCATCAACTCTTCGGATCTGGTGCGCATGACGTCATTTGAACCAGCATGGATGACAAAAAGGGTATTTTCAGTAGCACCCATCAAGACTGTGACAGTACCTAAATTAGAGTTAACTGCGGTTTTGCTAGCCGCACGTCTTGTTCAATTTATTACAGAGGCACTAAGGATCATCATGAATTCAATAATGTATATTTGTGGTCCGATAGTCAGATTGCGATTGCATGGTTGCGCAGTCAGAAAGTGTTGCCCGTGTATGTCAGTAATGGAGTGAACGAGATCCATGGACTTCTTCCCAATGCTACTATAAGATATGTGTGCACTAAGGATAACCCGAGCGACTTGTTGGCTAGGGGCATTACCGCCAAACAGTTGTCCGATTCTCTGTTGTGGTGTTCATGGCTAACTTCCACAACAGAGTGGCCAGAGGATCGAGCAACGGCCGTACCAGTTCAGGTAGACTTTCCCGTAGAATCAATGGCCGCAGCAGTAGTCACTCAGGATATTGATGGCATCACAATTGCTTGGGATAGATATAATAGCTATGATAAGGCAGTACGGGTCCTTGCATGGGTTAACCGTTATGTATGTAATTTGCGGCGAAAGGTAAAGGGAGAGCTCTTAACTGACACCCCTTCCTTGCTAGTTTGTGAAATGCGAGCCGCTGAAAAATTAATGATTATGACAGTGCAAAGGGAATCCTATATGAGTGAATGGAGCATCTTGACCAATACCGACCATAATTTACCGGGTACTAATGTTATGAGACAACTAGGACTATTCGTGGACAGTGGGGTGATCAAATGTAGGGGTAGAATTCAGTTGGCCACTATCAGCGATGACAGTAAATATCCTATCCTCCTACCATCTAACCATACAATTACGCATTTGCTTATAGTTAAAAGTCATATAGTATGTTCTCATTATGGTGTGGGTCATGTGGTAGCTTATTTAAGCCAAAAATGGTGGATTCCACACATGAGACAGGCGGTAAAAATGGTACTACGAAAGTGTATAGTATGTAAGAGACTTCAGGGTAAATCCTACTCACCAAGGAATGCACCTCCCTTGCCTTGTATTAGAGTACAACCTCAAGATCCTTTCTCAGTGACCGGTATAGATTATTCAGGCGCATTATTATTAAAGGCTAATCCCGCTATTAAGGCTTACATTGTATTACTCACCTGTGCCATCACCAGGGCGATTCACCTAGAAGTAGTAACTAAACATGTCTTGCGAAAGCTTTATGCACACGTTCCGCCGGTTTGTTAGTAGGCAGGGCTTTCCTCAAATAATTCTAAGCGATAACGCGACAACATTTGTTAGTGTAGCCAAACAGCTGGCTGAGATATCTAAAGATCCGGTAATTCAAAATGTTATGCTAGAACACCATTGTGAGTGGCGTTTTATCCCCGCCAGAGCTCCTTGGTTCGGTGCCATTTGGGAAAGGGCAATCGGGATAGTGAAAGCCGGATTAAAAAAAGTTCTCGGTAGAGCATCGGTAACTTTAGAAGAGCTGCAAACTATTCTATGTGAAATTGAAGCCTGTGTAAATGACCGACCTTTTGGTTATGTCTCGGGTGAACTAAACGATGTGAATGCTACTACGCCATCTCACATGCTAAGAGGCAGACGATTAAAATCATTCCCAAAAGAAACGATAACCGATGAGGAATTGACAGATCCGTCATTCCGCAGGGATAATGTTATGACTGCTAGATATCACTATATGAATAAATTGTCAAAAGATATCTGGAAACGTTGGCAGTCTAACTACCTCTTGGCATTGAGAGAGATGCATCAGTGTCACTTGAGGACTGAAGGTAAATCATGGCCAAAGCAAGGGGATATTGTCCTAATACATGACGACGGTCCTCGGCTAATGTGGAAATTAGGGAAAATCAATGGCCTAGAGGCGGGCATGGATGGAATAAGTCGGGTAGCGCATCTTAAGACGAGTACAGGTGTCACCACTCGCCCCATTGTTAGGTTGTACCCCTTAGAACAGGCAGTAAGTCAGTGCATGGCCCCTTCCGATGAACCGTCGACTCAAGATCTCCCTCTTAACGCATTAGGCGTTGATCGGGAGGTGAGCGATATTGAGTTACGTCCCTCCCGTAAAGCCGCGTTAGTCACTGCTTCTTTATGGCGGAATAAAATAGCTTCTGGCCAACTGTAACCTATAAATTGTATATACTGTATATTATGTACCCTAGCCTGGATTAAGATTATGAGATTATAAGTATTGATCTCTCCTAGCCTGGATTAAGAACTAATTTTAAGTAATTGTAAATATTGATATTGCTCGTAGCCTGGATTAAGACTGATATTTCAGTACCTTTAAGTTTAGTATTTAGACCCTTGATCGGCCGGGATAAGATTTGGATATTTTACCTTTGTGGTGACAGGGTGTCATAACTTGACATTAATTAAGTCTACCTTGATTATTCTCCAATACGTTTTCTTTGGTAACAATAATATAAGTTCTTTCGTTAATATGTAGTTTAAATATTACATTCATACATTATAGTATCCAATTTAATTTACTGGTATTGATCAATGTATATGCGAATGTATGAGTGTACCTTGGGTATAAGATAGATATGATAAATGTAACCCCTTAAGCCGCATTTTCCTTTACCATCACTAAAATACCACAGGAACGAAAAACCTGAGAGCGAAACCTCCAACCCTAACGAGCCACAGGAACGAAAATCCTGAGAGCGAAACTCCCATCCCCAACGAGATCCCAGGCCCCTTTTCCATTCCCGATTTGGTCTCTCTCTCTCTCTCTCAATTCATTCCACATATTATACGTCTCTCAATCACAGTCTTCTAATATACAAACCACAATACTTTACTCACTGATATTCTTGATGTACCACCTAAGTATGTATTTAATTATGTAACCACCATACAGGCTATAATACTTTCATTGTGTAGGTTCGAGGCAAACCACAATACTTTACTCACTGATATTCTTGATATACCACCTAAGTATGTATTTAATTATGTAACCACCATACAGGCTATAATACTTTCATTGTGTAGGTTCGAGGCGATCTAAGACACCTTAGCTTCCATTTCACACCAAATCAGATCGTGATTACGTCAGCCCTGTATTTAGTTATATAACAATCATAGCCCCCAATTCTAGCAATTCTATGTCTCTAACCTCCCGTTGTTTTATCCACTAACTATATATATTCCCAACCTTCCTAATACAACCTCCATTTATACGTCTCTCAATCACAGTCTTCTAATATACAAACCACAATACTTTACTCACTGATATTCTTGATGTACCACCTATGGTTAATTTAGATAAGTGGACTGTATATTATTGATATTAAAGGAACATTAACCATATAGAATATATTACCCTTTGATGAACTCAGCTGGTGATTGGAGGATGGCGGAAAATAGGCTAGATGACTGGAAGTGGTTAGTAAAGTAAACAGCGTATGAAAAGAGGCTACAATAGGCTAGGATAGGCTAGATATTTACGTTAAGTTGTGCTAATTAACAAAGATGATAATGTAGTGACTATATGGAATATGAGATGAAAGTGAAGCTAAAACACCTGGTGAAGTAAAGGAACTATAAGAAGAAGGCTTAGCGTGTGTAGCTGGGACGGAGGTTGGTTGGAGAGTGAGTGAGCGCGTTATGTTTGTCTCTGTCGTGACATACCGCGCACGGTTGCTAGACTACTCGCCGCTAGTACTCGGCCCACGGGACAGCTCGGCCAGGACAACTCGGCCAACGGCGAGACAGCTCGGCCCAGTACAAACAAGACAGCTCGGCCCACGGCGAGACAGCTCGGCCCAGTAAAACCGTAAACCAGTAAAGTCCTACAACTGATCATTCAAATCCAGAAAGTACCGGTCTAGAAATGGCTAACAACAAATGATTCGGTAGGTCAATAATATTAATGAGAATACTAATGGATGACTTAGAGGATAAATGTTTCCTAGAACGAATAAATAAAAAAGGGACATATACTGTAGGTAGGATCAGGAATGAAAATATATGATTGTCTTCTATCATCATCATGTTAACCCCTTGAGGATCATGACGCACTTTACAGTGTATTTTGTCTATTATGAGGTAATTTTATTTAGATTAGTAAGGTTATATGGAAGACAGACGGTTATTCTAGACAGTCTTCAGCATTTCAACACTTACAGATCCTTCCTAAGCTGTATGAGATCGTCTAATGACAGCCGGAATTAATAAAAAAGGCGACATAAACCTCAAGGGGTACCGTAATGTCACGTGTTAATGATCACTCCATATTTCGCTACTCTATTTGCAAAGTAACTGATTTCTATAAAAATGGGAAATATGCTAATCACCTTCGGCTGAAAATTAAAATGGTTGTGATTTTTCCTATTAATGGGCGTGTTTTAGTCTGATCGTCATTATATATATATATATATATATATATATATATATATATATACATACACACACAAGGTTAGATACAATCACGAATTTCAAGGCTACAGGCTTTTTCACGGCTATATCACAAGGTTAGATACAATCACGAATGTCAAGGCTACAGGTTTTTTCACAGCTATATTAAAAAAATTGCCCCATAGCATAACATGGGGCCGAGCTGTCTCAAATAATAGGCCGAGCTGTCTCGCCGTCATGGCCGAGCTGTCTCAAATAATAGGCCGAGCTGTCTCGCCGTCATGGCCGAGCTGTCTCAAATAATGGGCCGAGCTGTCTCGCCGTCGTGGCCGAGTTGTCCAAAAGTGGGCCGAGCTGTCCGAGCCGAGTTGTCCCATGGGCCGAGTCGTCCAGTCCCCACGGCGCATAACATATGGAAAATGTATCCCATCTTCTTTACAATGAGATACTTGTAAACAATCTTAAATAATACAAATATATATATATATGGGAATTATAATTCTACAATACTTTCTCATATACAACTATAGAATAATAATTATATTCTACCCAATCATGGAACGTTCGACCAAGGTTATGGAAGCGTTCAACTTAAGACTACGGAATGATACGTAACGCTACATCAACCCTGATTACGTAACATCGAGACTGTTCATACTAGTTTGAGTACACTAAGTATGGACACCACCTAAGTATGTATTTAATTATGTAACCACCATACAGGCTATAATACTTTCATTGTGTAGGTTCGAGGCAAACCACAATACTTTACTCACTGATATTCTTGATATACCACCTAAGTATTTATTTAATTATGTAACCACCATACAGGCTATAATACTTTCATTGTGTAGGTTCGAGGCGATCTAAGACACCTTAGCTTCCATTTCACACCAAATCAGATCGTGATTACGTCAGCCCTGTATTTAGTTATATAACAATCATAGTCCCCCCCCCCAATTCTAGCAATTCTATGTCTCTAACCTCCCGTTGTTTTATCCACTAACTATATATTCCCAACCTTCCTAATACCACCTCCATTTCACTAGACAAAATACCTAGGAGTAATTCCGAGATTAATTATGAAAATTACACTAGACAGCCCCATAACTCACTGAGACCACATTGCTATTATATTAATGTACCAACTCCCTAATGTTAACATAATTTAGGGAACTTGTAAAAAGAGAAGACACCTATCTTCGTTCCCCCATTTTTAGCAGTTAGCTATACATAACCTCACGTTGCATTGTTCGTCTGTCAATTTGTGTCCCTTGCCAGTTCTTGTAGTGATTTATGCCTGTTGATTTAGATAAGTTAGTTACGAGTTATGTAACAACCTTTAACCACGACTCTATACACCCGATAACCGTCTCGGTATATACAGATTGGAAGCCAAAGCGTCACATCTTTCCTTTGCCCTTCAACTTTCTCTTCATAATTGCTGAGGGGCACAGGGCCCTGGGTGGGGCTTTGGTTTCCCGGGCATTTCCGCGCCCTCCTCAGCTCCCCGCCATGGAGTGGCTTCGGTCACCAAGGCTTTATTGTGGTCGGCAGGGAGGGTTCTGTGGGGGCGCTCGGTTATGGCCTTGGCCTTGCTCGGGGCTTTGGGGCTGTTCGGCCAGGCAGCTTGGGGAAAAACAACAACAACAACAACACCCGATAACCCTATGCCAGTTATTGTATTGATTTAGGCCTGTTAATTCGGATAAACTCACTATGACCAATATGCAGACGATTATCAGGAGAGATGCAGGAAAGCTACCTCGTATCTCTCTCTCCATGACGAGTATAGATATATGTACCCCCGTGCTCAGTCGCCCCCCCCCCCTTGCCTTATTCTTCTAGTAACTAAGTGTATTATATAATATTAACCGGAGTATGCCACCAGTATTGATACGACATAGCGGCACTGTCCTTGTGTCGTATTGTGCCACGTGCATACCAACCCGGTTTCATCATCTTATTAGGACGACGGCTATAATGTCATCATTCATGCATGTATTCAATCCTTAGGTTAATTATTTTTTATCCGCCATTGTGTTCCTCTCTTCCATTTACTTTTCCTCAATTGTTATACGTCTTCCAATCACCTCCTTCGTATCCACAATCCACACTACTCTGTTTTGCTTCGTGACCCTATGCTCAGTGGTACCCTGTTTTGGGTCATCCTGTCCGCTTATCCTTCACGCCCCGCTGCACACCCTACCTGTTCGATCGTAGGGAAATGCCACCCCTATGTCCAGCGCATTAAGGGTCACTACCCTAGGTCACGAGTGGCGCGGCGCCTAGCCTCAAACCACCCCCTTTACAATTCACAACCCTCCCCCTGTAAAGACGCCATAAGAACGTTATAACATGCCGACTCAGTTCGTTCACTAACCTCAACAAATAGAAGGGAAGGACCTATCCTTGTACCCCCCCCCCCCCCCTTAACTATCCTCTAACTCCCTAGCCACACTCACAACCTGAACCAGAACAATAGCCGGCGCGAGACTAGGAATACCCCCTCTCGTCCCCCCTTAAAAATGTAAATTTCCCCATGACTTGCATTTTCACAAAACCACTATTCTTAACGCCCACGAGTGATCCTCGTACATGAAAACTAGATGTAGTGATCAACCCTCCCTAGGAGTATCACTCTTGACACCACCACATCATAAGAAAACCCCATTAGCGTAGAGAATCCCATATATACATATTTAAGGAGTGGCATGCCCCCCACCCTAAAGGGACCCCCCTAACCCCCGCGGACGTTCACCATGACCCACACGTAGCCAACAACTTCTTGCCAGACACCAGGTGAATTTCCAACAGGTGATGAACTAACCCTCTAAATACCTATCCATATACCATCCTATCCCATCCTTAACCAAAACCAAAATCTTCCTTATCCCATCCTAGATTAAGAATAGCATGTCAGCTAGACCAGAGAAGGATATTTAGGTGAATTGATGAATAATACCTCCCAGCCTATTCACGTAGTGCGCCAGTAAAGTAGTCCCTATGAAACTTCACCAAATCCGCCTAAATAACTCTACTAGTACCTCATACTAGAGTTAAGATATCCACGATCATAAATCAGATCACAAGTTACTTAACGCCACATTAAAGACCCCCTCCCTAACCCCCTAAGTTCACCAGAATAAATTAACTACTTCATAGCATCGACATCCAATACTTCCAGAACATTCCTGAAGCTTCCTTGACCTGCCTATAAATAAGACCCAGAGACAACAGTCGGGCAGTTGAATATTAGAGCCCAAAGCAACGGTTGTCCACACTGCGGTGGCTTTCTAATACCCCCTCCCCCCCTCAAGATTCACGATAGTTCGGCGTTCCGTAATCTGTGCAACTCTGTGAGGAAGTGATTTAACCCTTTACGAATGTTTTATTGCGATCGGGACTACCGGCAGTAATATTATATTTGTAGACAACAAATTCACAAATTATTGATTGTTTCATTAACTTCTGATAGTGCACCATACGCTACTTGAGCTACGAACGATCATAACTCATAACTGATTTATGGCAGAAAGATCTTGTTATGTTAGAAGGGATTATGTGAGAAACTCTTGAGTGAGGACTCTGCAAGAATAACTCCTTGGCAACAATCGAGTGTCTTAACCCATCAGCAATTGTTGCCAAAAAGGTGCACAACCGCCCGCAAAAAGCCCATCTGCAACCCTTCTCTACACTGCCGGACAACTTGGACGGCCCCAGAGCTACTGTTAACCCCCAACATCACTACCGCAAGATAACCAGGAACTCCATCACAGTGTTACTTCACAGAGTACCAGTGTTACGGTGCTATTAACTATCAACCATCCAGTGTATTCGATTGTGTCTCAACCTTCTCTGATGTTATAACAAGTGATTATGCTAGTACGCATTAATATATATCAGTGAAATTTAGCTTAGGCGAACTGACTCCCGTAATTATTCTTGCCATCAGGTTTAACCTGATTCGCCCTCACTAATATTTTTCGGTCCGAAGTATCACCTAGACAAGTGAACATCCTAGACCAGTGCAACTAGCTACAGTTATCCCTTTACGATTAATTCTTGGGCAATAACCACATTACTTATACTTTCATCCTTGATTAAGATTCATATTACCAGAGAGAGTTAACAAAGCGAAATACCTAACCTGTGTGATTCATGTACCCTACGTATCATAAAGCAATGTGATCAGAAGAATAATGCCTAAACGTTGGAAGTGGGAAGTATGTCTCTATCCAAATCTGCGATAAGTGCTGGGAGATTGTAATAAGTCCAATAACCTACCTGAGTGCTCCAACATCTAATGTTCGTGAAATTCTATTACGTACCTTCTACCTGAGTGCTATTGATAATAAAGCTGTATTACAAACCATTTATCCGAGATTATCTATGTCCTCTGTTGATTCTCTTTATGTATTTTGCAAGAAATCCAATAACCCAGTCTTGCAGAACTCACCTATACCAAGTTAATCCTGTATAAAATCAGGGCATAACAATCACTATCTCCTATAGACTGGAAATGGTGTCGTATTTCACACCCAAATACCATAAAAGGGTGTCCAATATCAAGCCAACTCAACCCTGCTCCTACACAGGGTCGAAACTCAACCCGATTCAGACTTTCGGAGCTTGATAACAGTTTTAAGACTTTGTGTATATATCCATATACAAATAATCGATTTGGATGTGATAATTATAAATGTACCTAGCTATATCCTCAGAATATCCGAAAGAAGCGTCATAATCGTAGGAAAGGGTGATAACCTATATTAGACTTTGTATACATATACTCAAAATTAAGCAATTATATTATATGCCTACCCATCACAATGTTGTACAAATTCAAGTAGATCAAAATAATCCCAAAATAAGGACTCAAATAATAATCTTAACATGTACAATTATTTTGTTTAGAAATGTCGGAACATAGCCGCAGCCGTGGTGCCGCTACATTCGTGTTTCCAATCAGTAATCATGATTATATTTTGATGTATTTTACTTGATTTTATTGGATTAGGTTACTTATTATTGGTTAGTTTAGTTAATACAATAAAGCCAAGTTAAATACATTGACATAGAATCTTGATTAGGCACGAATGTAGATCGGGCATAGCGGCTGCTTTACCATAGGGGAAAATATATGCCAAGAACGCCAGTATTCGTCTGCTATAGCTGGGAGGTGGACTGAGTTTCGGGACAGCCCTTGTACCGGCTGCATGGTAGTGTTAGGCACCTACAATATTCCGCCACTCATACTCAGAATTATTGAAATGTTAACCTATGCAATTATTTATTACTCTAATGTTACTAAGAGAAATGTTTTGTATAATTCCACCTCATATATGATGTCACAAACAATTAATCGTAACCGAGGTCCCGTATGTAAACAAACGAGACCTCACTTGCTGTATAGAAGTCCATCTGCTAACATCCAATATAAGTGATCATCAATTATCTGCTACATCCTCCACTCAACTTCTTCAATACTTCGCTCTACAATCAGATAAGCCTTTTCTATAATCACTGGGACCCATATTATTTTATGAGTGCTTAAATTTTTGTTTCACATCATAATTTTCAAGGTGATTATTTCCTGTTTCTTATATATAGCTCTTGTCCCAACAGTCCAGACAAGATACATACCACAGGCGGAGGAGAAAGGGTTCATGAGGGCGTGTTTCAAGCTTCGCCCACTATCCCGTCAGCTCATGCCTACCTGGTCACTGGACAAAGCCTTATCCTTGCTTCATTCGTGCAAATATTGTTCCTCATGGCATTGGCCACAGGAAGCAGGGTGTCAGAGCTGGCGGCGATGAGCAACGAACCTAATTGCCTCAGGTTTAGTAGATTAAATGAACATGTGCAAACTGCCCCATCTCCCACGTTTGTGGCGAAAAACGAGCATAGTGAACATGTGTTTTCGGAATTTACAATCCCGGCTCTCAAAAGGGGACATACTCATCATAATTTATGCCCAGTACAGGCTCTCATGAAGTTTATGAGGGCTTCAAAGCCTCAACAACAAGGAGCCTTGTGGGTTAATAACACAGGTACACGCATCACGAGGAGAAAATTAGCGTCCTTACTAGTCGATGTCATCAAAGAAAGTAATCCGGGTGTAGTGGGCCGACCTCAAGACATAAGAAAATGGGCAGTCTCTTTAAGGTTCTTACAAAACTATTCAATAGAGGATATTGCTAATACCAAATTGTGGGCTTCCAACCATACTTTCTTAACTCGGTACCTGTCGGTGGCCCTAGATAAACCAAAAATAACCTGTGTGGCCTTAAGGCAGCGGGTCTAGTAGGTCTAAATGCTATCTTAATTTTAAGTGAAAAGAAAGAGTGGGGGGGGGGATGCTGGAGAACTTGACATCTAGACGGCAGGGTCTGTACGCTGCCACATACCTTACCCCCTGTGCATGCGCGGCCCTGCCCACTGCCCAAAATGTACAAATATTATATTAGATTAGATTAACCTAACTCTAACCTAACCTAACCTAACTTAACCCTAATATAATATGATATAATACAAATGACAAAATAAGAATATAAAAATACACTAAATCCGAGTGGGATCGAACACTGGTTTTCTCGGTGTCGGGCGAGAGCTCTTCTGACTGTGCTACAGAGCGACCTGGCAGTAACGGTTTGAAGGCTATATTTAAACGCGGGAAACAGGGGGCGGGGCCAAGGGAGGCTTACATTTTCGCGCATGCGCAGGGGGTAAGGTATGTGGCGGCGTACATCCCCTCCCCATCTAGACCCTCCGCCGGACTATGTGATAAGATCACGAGCTCTGATACTTAATGAGTCGAACTGGTTCTACAGTTCAAGAAATGTTATTTGTTATATATAAGATAACTATCAGAGTTATATTTAACTAGGAGATGGTAAATGAAATTGTATAAAATCTCCACTATGTACAAAGTTAGTTTTAAGGACATAAACCATATTCATATAATTTATGTGCCTTGAACATCAATCTATAGAATCTCGATGTGATATTCTTGCCGATGTACCTGAAGGGTCATTGTAAGCAGATTTCTTTGAAGTAACGCACTGCTATCTTTCCCATTTTTCCATTTTTTGTATGTAAGCAATAAACACTTATTTTGTTATATGATTCTTTTTCTCTACCTATAAGGAATTTGTTAGTGATGATATTGTCGCGAATGTCCCCCTCCAGTCTTGAGATATCTGGCATATCGTCAATGATGGAGGAGCCACTAATAAATTATAGGTTTGATCCCCGGAGGGGAGAAGAGAAAACCTAATATTTAGTAGTAGCCCCGAAATCATTGAAGATGTAGGGCCCTCCCAACCATCCCCTTCCCATTCGTTGATGTCTTGTCTAGTCTTGATATAGCATTGAAGGAGGAATGGCAACGTTGGAAGCACCGTCTGGGATAGAATCCACAACAAAGACATCCACAGGATGGAAAGCTGTAATATAAGAAAATTAAGTTTAATTTTAATTTTTAATTTTTTACGAAGTTTTTTCGTAGTGAGTACCCAATCATAAAGACGATTCCATGAGATCATTCGCGTTGCACTTATGATGAGGAACTCTTTCTCCCTGCGGCGGTGATTTCAAATACGCTGACCGCGGGTACTTGAAAGAGGACTCTTATGCTAATAGGCATATCGTCAGTGATTTCGGGGCCACTACTAAATATTAGGTTTTCTCTTCTCCCCTCCGGGGATCAAACCTATAATCTCCTCTACCAAACCTGACTAACTTTTCCTCACCGAAACCCAGTTGTCTAGGGCAACAGACAGCAAACCCCTATCTATATCCTCAATTCAAAGCCAATGGTAGATGTTGTGTGTACGTACGCAACAATCTTTCTTGCTCTCGTGTTCCAAACTTTAACTCTTCGGAATTCTCAACTCTCTGGCTTAAGCTATCTTATCACTCTCTTACTAAATATATCTGTGCTGTTTATCTCTCCCCTAATTCTACTGACTATCCAAAATTCTTTGGCTATCTTCCTTCTAAAGTGTAACACATTCTATCCATCTCTCCCTTCTCTGAAATCTCCATCTTAACCCGGGAACTGCAGGGAGACTCTTAAGAGTTCCCCTGGCGGACTGCGGGGAGACTCTTAAGAGTGAGTGAAAAAAAAAATCAACTTTTGACATCGAAAAAAAATATATATATATTTTTATTTTTTTATTTTTTTATTTTTGTTTGGCCCCTGGGCCATGCACAATCTCAGTCCTCTACCTCCCCTCCTTTCCCACTTTCCTCCTCTCCTTCAGTTATCACCTATTTTCCCTGTTATTCCCTTATTCTGAGGTATATTTTCGTGCTAACATTAGCGAGTTGCAAGCAGGGTGTTGTCATCACTGATGGCAAGCGAGTGCAAGAGAGAGAGAGAGAGAGTATCGATCGACTGTGTCTCAGTGGCCTTGGGGGAAATTGGCGGGAAAGCAGCTTGCCTCACCCATACATTATACAACTCGCGGGCTATATCTCCGATTTTGACCATCCAAACGCTGTTTTCACTCGTTTTATTGTTGTTTCAGGTTAATACCTTTATAATCAACCCATAATAGGCACATATGGATAAGTATTAATGCTATTAATGGTACAATGAATATTTTAGTGACGGACACACCTCAAATACATGCGCACAGGGAGAGGTGTCTAATTACCCCCATGCGCACTTCAGAGGTTAAGAGATTTCAATGTTCACCACCACCAGTGGCTCTTCTCTCATTTCACTGACCAACCTGGTGAGCAAGCCTACATCTTTCCTATCCTAAATGACCTAGATCAGTTTAGCACCTCACCCGTATCCCGAACCGCCTTGGAGACCGGCCCAACATTCTTGACTTTTTCATAAACTCTCTTACTTCCACTTACACTGTAAATCTTCTCTCTTCATTGGGTTCTTCTGATCAAAATCTGATCTCTGTTACCTGTCCTGTCTGTCCAGTATGGCCTTCTGACCCCCCGCCCCCCCAGTCAGCGGCACTTGTGGCATTTTGGCGCTGCCGACTGGCAGGCTGTTCAGCAATAGGCTACTTTTATTTTCCATGGAATGATGTTTGGTTCCGTGCCCGGGTACCCTCAGAGAGTGCCGAACGCATTACTAAGGTAATCCTTTCGGGCATGGAGGCATACATCCCAGTTTCTTTCTCTCAAACTAACTCACAAAAATCTGGGTTTACTCATGATGTTCAACTGCTGTCCGCAATAAAGAGGAAGCCTTCAAACTCAAGATTCTCGTACTTAATATGTTTTTGCTTGGAATCAAGCCAAATCTTTTCTTCGACTCGCCAAAAAACTCCTTCATTATTAAGAAATACTCTGAACTTTCCAACTCTAGCTCTTCCCAAGCTTTTTGGCATCTAGCCAAAAATCTCTCCAACAATTTCACTTCTTATCTTTCCCTCCTCTGTTTCACCCTGACGGTACCACCATCACTCTTCCTCTGGTAAAGCTGAACTCTTTGCTCAGACTTTTGCTAAAAACTCCACCTTGGATGATTCCGGCGTTACTCTTCCCTCTTCATATCCTCTCACCTACTTATACCTAATATCATAATCTCTCTGAGCTTAAAACTGTGAAGGCGTACAGACCGGATGGTGTTCCTCCTGTTGTACTGTCCTTCCCTGTCTCCCTGCCTGGGCAAACTCTTACGTCTGTCTTTCCTCTAACATCTTTCCTTTTTGCTGGAAGTTTGCCCTCATTCAACCTGTCCCAAAGAAGGATGACCGCTCTCAACCCTCCAACTATCGTCCAATTGCTCTCATCTCTTGCATCTGTAATGTTTTTGAAACTATTCTTAATTCAAAAATTCTTAAGCAATTATCTTCCCATGGTCTACTTTCAAAACGCCAGTATGGTTTCCTTAAGAGCTGCTCTACTGGTGATTTTACTTATCTTACTAACTCTTGGTCATCTTTCTTTCGGGACTTCGGTGAGACTTTTTCTATTGCGCTAGACGTATCGAAGGCCTTCGATAGAGTCTGGCACAAATCTCTAATTTCCAAACTACCCTCCTACAGTTTCTATCCCTCCATCTGTGCTTTTGCCTCTAATTAGGCCTACCTTTCTATCCGTTCCATAGTTGCAGTTGTGGACGGCCATCGCTCACTTCCTCAACCTATCAATTCTGGTGTTCCTCAGGGTTCTGTCTCCTGTCTCTGGTTCTAACCTGAGGACCAGTACGACAGATTAAGCTTCAATTCGGAAAAAAATTGTAATATTTACCATATAAAGCAATTTTACTGCACCATATGCACATATTTTACTTGTACAGTATAATGAACATGTGAACTCTGAAGAACTAGAAAATAGGTGCAAAGAGCATATATTCAGTGAATAACGTATTATTGTAATGAGAGCGTGTCGAGTGCATGGGCGGCGGATCGGCATAGACCCTCCCTCTCTCGAGGCTCTCACTACACTGACTCGGATATTGGGTATGGTATACTCTGGTTTTGGTGTGATTATTGCCAATGATCTGAGACGGGTTTGGAACTTTCATGATCTAATAAGGACCAATGTATCTTGGGCTTAGTTTGTTGGTGATGGGTAGTTTCGCAGCCATCACTTGATATCCGATTGCGACGGGATTTTCTGGTGGAGGTTCGTCTTTCTGAGTTGAGGGCTGTGGGTCGTGTTCTGAGTTGGTTGGCAAGACTCTTATGGCTGTGTTCACATATGGCGTTTCCTTGTGGCCAGTAAGCAGATGAATTCGATATTTTGTATAAAAAAAGCTTGGATAATTGCTTCAATACTTGGCCTGAAAACTCAGAGGCATTGTCTGAGTGGAGTGCTTGAGGTAGGCCAAATGATGGAAAGACGTTGTTGATCATGGCTTCTGCCACCACCATAGGTGAATGTTCTTTGTCTGGGCAAGTGATCACGAACTCGGTGTGTCAACAAACTTTATTATATACGTTGTTATGCCACGCTCTAAAAGAGCGAGGTATAATCTGGTTGCACTTTCCGCTTCGGAATGTGTGCAGTGACCCTCAACATAGTGCGCTCTTGACTGGGCGAAAACTGGCTTTAATCTCTAATTATGCCAACAATTGACGGGCAATCAACAGAAACACAATGACAAATTACAATGGTTTTTATTCACTAACAGACAAAGGCACATGGGGTGACATGGCATACAATACACTGTTGGTTAATAAATAGGCTGTATACAGGGGAAGAACAAATTATAGGTTTGAGTCCCGGAGGGAAGAAGGAAAACCTAATATTTAGTAGTGGCCCCGAAATCATTGACGATATGCCTATTAGTATAATAGTCCCCCTTCAAGCGCCCGCGGGTAGCCAGTTTGAATTGACCGCCGCGGGGAGAAGGAGTCCTACGTCATAAGGGTAACGCTAATTCTCTTATGGAATCGTCTTATGATTGGGTACTCACTACGAAAAAACTTTCGAAAAAATAAAAAGGAAAAAATATACTTAAAATATGTTATATATAATGCTTTCCATCTCGGTGGATTTCTTGCATATTCTCTCCCTGACGCTGATCCTTGAGCCGCCATGTTTTCTCCTACAATGACATATTAAAGCTGCGTTTTCCTTCACCCCAAAGTCTGATAACCCACCCTCTTATCAGTGGGATGGCACAAAATGTACAAATTTTACGAGCCTGCCTTCAAAATGTATAGGCCTACATAATATATACAACATTTGCTTACTATTGTTGAACATTAATGTAAATATATATTACAAAATGACCACTACAAAGTAAAACAAAGAATATAATAAAGACGAAATATCGTAATATAATAAATATTATGAGGTATTTCAGGAACTGCAATGATCGACAACTAGACATATCGGCAATAACTTAGAATATATACAATCGAAGATTGTTTGTGACATCATATATGAGGTGGAAATATACAAAACATTTGTCTTTGTAACATTAGAGTAATAAATAATTGCTTAGGTTAACATTTCAATAATTCTGAGTATGAGTGGTGGAATATTGTAGGTGCCGGACACTACCAGGCAGCCGGTACAAAGGCTATCCCGAAACTCAGTCCACCTCCCAGCGATAGCAAACGAATACCGGCGTGCTTGGAATATATCTATCTATCTATCTATCTATTGCCTGACGCCGTGATCCCCGAAGAGGTGGCCACGAATGAACCACCCCCATGCACCTCTGTCCCCAGTCAGTCGACGCCCCTCCTCCCAACCAGCACCGCCTTCATTCATACACTCCATCCTTCCACCTCTCCCTCGGTGCACCTCTCCCTCTCTGTCCTTCCACCTCGCTCTCGTACACCCTCTTAGTCAATCTCTCGCTTTCCATACGTTCCATATGGCCGAACCATCTCAAGTTGTTCCTTTTCACACTTTTCAGCACATCTACCTCCACACCACACCTCCTTCTTACTTCCTCATTCGTCTGTCTATCCCTCCATGTAACTCCGCACGCACTTCTCAAGTAACTCATTTCCACCACTCTCACTCTTGGTCTGAGTCTCTTCCCGAACGTCCATGCTTCGCTTCCGTAAGTTAGTGTCGGGATTACCACACTGTCATGCAAGGACTTCTTCACTTCCATACTGACCACTCTATTTCCTGTTACTGCTTTCAACGTTCCTCTTCCCCTGTTGCACCCTCTCCCGCACTTCTTCATCCATAGTCCCATCTTTACTCAACACACTGCCCAGATACTTAAAAGAGCTGACAATCTCCATAGCCTGACCATTCAACTTCACCTCACACTCTGTGATTTCACCCCTTTCGAAGACCATAACCTTGCTCTTCCCCGCATTTACCTTCAAATTCCGTTTTTCGCACACTGTTCTAAACATATTTACCAGACCCTGCAACTCCCATTCATTATCGCTCATCAGAATTGTATCATCCACAAACAGCAGTATAGGCAGCTTCCACTCATTTCCCTCCCTTTTCAGAGATACACCAACATCCACTGCTCTTCCTAGTATTTCTTTCATGACTCCATCCATATATACAGTAAACAACCACGGGGACATCACACACCCCTGTTTCAACCCAACACTCATGTCAAAGAACTCGCTCTGCTCATTCTCCACACGTACTGCCACCTTTGCACCCTCATACATGCTCTTCACTGTTCAGCAACTTGCCATCTACTCCGTATATTCTAAGTACTTTCCACATGCCTTCTCTATCCACTCTGTCATAGGCCTTCTCCAAGTCAATAAAGGCAACATACACCTTTTGTTTCTTCTCCCGATATTTCTCCACAACACAATTCAGGGTAAAAATCTGATCTACACATCCTCTTCCCTTCCTAAAACCTCACTGCTCGTCGCCTATCCATTTCTCCGTTCTCACTCTCACTCTCTCAATCACTACCCTACTGTACACCTTCCCTACTACGCTTAAAAGACATATTCCTCGGTGGTTACCACACACTCCTCTTTCCCCTTTGCCCTTATATAGGGGGACTATTATGCAAGTCTTCCAGTCACCGGGTGCATTACCCTTCTCCCATGCTAGTTTGCACATTTTCCATACCCATTCGATCACTATCTCACCACCATACCTCAACATTTCCCCACACACTCCATCTGTTCCTGGTGCTTTCCCCAACTTCACTCTTTACATGGCTTCCCACACTTCTGACCTCCTGATTCCCACCTCCTCCTCCACTACTTCTCCTCTTCTCCCTCCCATACCCCATCCAACTATGTTTGCTGGATCTTCATTTCTTACATTTAGCAACTCCTTGAAGTACTCCCTCCATCTTTCGACTCTCTCTTGCTTCTCGGCTAGCATTCACCCATTCTTATCTTTCACACTCTTACTGTTTCTCTTGCTACCTTCCCTAACTTTCTTGACTTCTTTCCAGAACAGTTTCTTACACTCCCTCCATTTTACACTCAGATTCCTTCCAAATTCCTCATCTACTCTTCTCTTACTTTCCTTCACTACTCTCTTCACCACTCTCTTTCTCTCCACGTACCTCGCTCGTGTCTGCCTCTCCAAATCTTCATTCCCTCTACTACCCATGCTGTACCTTTCACTCCCCTCCCTCTTCTCCTCAGTCCACACACCTCCTCACATGCTGCACAGACCTCTTCCTTAAACACTTTGCTTATCTCCTCCACTTCCTCCATATCTTCCAGGTCGAACCCACCTAGTCGTCTTTCTACTGCTCTCCTGTACTCTTCCCTGATTTCCTCCACCTGTAGCCTCTCCACCCTCCTCACCATTCCACCTTCCTCTTGCCTCCCTCCAGCTCTCCTCACCCACTTCTTTTGTATCCTAACCTTAGCTACTACTACATAATGATCAGACAGACCCCCTCCAATACCCCTATACACCGTAGCATCCACCACAGATTTCTTCATTCTTTCATCCACACATTTATAATCAATCAGTGACTTTCGTTCCACCACTGTCTTATCCTTCATCGTCCACACCACTTTCCATGTGTACCTGTGTATCATTCTGTGTCGGAAGAAGGTGTTGGCTATCCACAACCTCCTCCCCACACATACGTCCACAAGTGCACTACCATTCCCATTCACCTTTGACGGTACCCCCTACCTTCCCACCACTCCATCAACTTTCCAATCACCCACCTTACCATTCATATCCCCAATCAGAAATATACTTTCGTTCTTGTCAAACTTATCCAGGCACACCTCCACATTCACCCAGAACTCCTCTTTCTCTATTACAAGTTTATCCTCTGTCGGAGCATACACACACACAATCACCCACGTTTGTATTCCTACTTTCATTCTCACCCACACAATTCTTGAACCCACAGACCCATATTCTTTTACACACTCCTTCCATTTGTTACTTACAAACAAACACGCACCTTCTCTCGCTGCTCCCTCACTCACTCCAGCACACACACCCATTCCACACTCCCACTCTCTCACATCTGTACCCTTCCATTTGGTCTCTGTCATTCCACATACATCCAGCCTGGCATTCACTAACACTTCCAGTACCTCTCTCTCTTTTGTGCCATCATTCATGCCACTCACATTCCATGTCCCTATTCTCAGAATGTCCGTAGGCTTGTCCATAATCGGTCGGGGTTCGTCAACACAGGGTCCGTCCGCATCCAAGGCTGATTGTTCGTTCATCGTTGCAATGTATTTTTTTTCCGGGTGGGGGTCGCAAGCCCACCGACCCAACCTCTTTAGTCGCCTCTTACGACACGCAGACGGCACGTGGGGCATATTCTAATCCCTTACCCCCAGGGTAATATATCTACCCCTATGGTAAAGCAGCCGTTATGCCCGATCTACATTCGTGCCTAATCACGATTCTATTTCAATGTATTCTTACTTGGCTTTAATGTATAGACTAAGCTAACCAATAATAACTAACCTTATCCGATAAAATCAAGTAAAATACATCATAATATAATCATGATTACTGATTAAACACGAATGTAGCGGCACCACGGCTGCGGCTATGTTCCGACATTTCTAAACAAAATAATTTTACATGTTAAGATTATTATTTGAGTCCTTATTTCGGGATTATTTTGATCTACTTTAATTTGTACACAATTGTGATGGGTAGGCATATAATATAATTGCTTACTTTTGAGTATATGTATACAAAGTCTAATATAGTTTATCACTCTTTCATACGATTATGACGATTATGACGCTTCTTTCGGATATTCTGAGGATATACCTGTAGCTAGGTACATTTATAATTATCACATCCAAATCGATTATTTGTATATGGATTTATACACAAAGTCTTAAAACAGTTATCAAACTCATAACGTTTTAATCGGATTGAGTTTGGACCCTGTGGAAGAGCAGGTTTGAGATGGTTTGATATTGGACACCATTGAGGGTGAAATACGACACCATTTCCAGTCCATCGGAGATAGTGGTGGTGAAGGAAAACGCGGTTTAAGACTAACTCAAGACATCAAACGAATGGGAAGGGGATGGAAGGGAGGGCCCTACATCGTCAATGATTTCGGGGCCACTACTAAATATTAGATTTTCCTGCTTCCCTCCGGGACTCAATCCTATAATTTATTAGTGGCCCCTCCATCATTGACGATATGCCTGATATCTAAGACTGGAGGGGGTTATTTATTCGTGACAATAAACCACTAACAAATACCATAGGTAGAGACAAAGAATCATATAAAATTTTAAGTTTTTATTGCTTACATACAATAATAAGTAAAAAATTGAAAGAAAGCAGTGCGTTACTTCAAAGAATATCTGCTTATATTTGACCGATTAGGCACATCTGAGATCTCACATTGAGGTTCATCACAATTGTTGCTTAGGAACTTACTTATATTCCTGTTCAACTAAATACAGACACATATATCCTAGGATTATGTATTCTGTCCTTAACCCTTAACTGGCGGCGCGCATCATATGTCGAGTGAAATAAATTTGGACTATGTGGCGGCTCACACCATAAGTCGTGTGGCAATTTCAGCACGTAATGTTGCTGAGAGAGAGAGACAAGTGGTGGCAGGAGAGTAGCGAGCGTATGACTGCTCCAGACCACCGCGGCGGACCAACTGACATGAATACCACCCTCCTCCACCCTCTCACACTCGCTACATAGTGAAATGTATGGGGAAAGTACCGAATTACATGGTTTTTGCACTCGTGTTGCGCGGTTGTTGCAAGAAAACTAGCGGTCATACAAGGATCGTTGTGGTGTCATTGGAAAGCTCTGTTTATGCCCTTTCAGGGATAGATACTTGTTTTACGCTCTGGGTCTTATTTAGGCATGAACATGATCACGTAAACAGCCCTATTTTGGGTAAAAAAAACCCGCTGGTGGCTACATATTATTTCCCGCCTAGGCCGCTCGTTAGGTGTTAAAACTTATTTGTACATTCCATATAATTTGTACACTTTATTCATACTATATAGTTATAACTATGATATATATCTTGTAAAAATATAACAAAATATTTTAGAGCTGTATAACCAGCTCGTCTATTAAGTATCACAGCTCGTGATCTTATCACATCATCCGGCGGAGGAGCTCTAGGGGTCTTTATGGGCTTACCGACCCCCCCCCCCTCCTTTTTTTACCTCTTAAGATTAAACTTAAATCGTAATAGCACATGGACTAACTAGACCCGCTGCCGTAATGCCACACAGGCTTATCCAGAGCCACAGACAGGTATCGCATCAAGAAAGTATGATTGGAAGCCCACAATTTAGTGTTAGCTATGTCATCAATTGAAATTTTTTGTAAAAATCGAAGAGAGACAGCCCACTTTCTGATGTCGAGGGCTCTGCCTACTACGCCGGGATTACTTTCCCTAATGACGTCCACGAGTAGAGAAGCTAATTTCCTTCTCGTGACGCGAGTACCTGTGCTGTTGACCCATAAAAAGCCTGGTTGTTGAGGTTGTGCCACACTCATAAATTTTATTAAAGCTTGTACTGGGCACAAGATATGATGCGTATGTCTGCGTTTGAGTGCCGGTACTGTAAATTCTGTAAATACATGATTACAATGTTCATTATTTGCTATAAATGTAGGAGACGGAGCAATTTGTAAGTGTTCATTCAGTCTACTTCTATTCTATATGCCCATTCTACTTGTGTGCTCTGTCAGAGCACACAAGTAGAATGGGCATTAAAGCAAAAGGTCTTCAACCAGATGATTGCAGAACCATACCGTCCACAAGTGGATCTATTTGCATCAGAAGGAAACCACAGACTCCCTCTCTTCCTAACTCGCCGGGAACTAACCGCGGCGGGGGGTCCAAACGCTTTGATGGAGGACTGGAGCAAATGGAATTCCATCTATCTTTTTCCACCTCCAGACGCGTCACTCATGTGTCGAGTAGTTCACAAACTACGGGGTTACCGGGGCGTAGTCTCGATAATCGCACCACTTTGGCCGGCTCAAGTGTGGTACCACCAATTTCCCACTCTGGCCTGAGGGGAAATTGTGAACCATTCCTCCATTAATTCACAACTTTCTGTCGGTTTGGGCAAAGAAGGAAACATTGCACTCAATAATGACGTGGGTTTCTCCCACACCTACGGTATGGATAGACACAGATGCTTCAGGGACAATAGGCTGGGAATATCAATCGAACCTAGGCCACCAGGGTCAAGGTCTTTGGTCCCAAGCCGAGAACTTTCATATCAACAAACAAGAACTTCTAGTCCCTTTGTTTTTCTTCCAAACTCACGGGTCTTCTTTACAGGGAAAATCAATAGCCTTTCGGATGAACAACTTGAATGCGGTACATTGTATTCAAAACCAACAAGGTTCGACTTTGCCAGGTTGACCTTGAACCCTAGGGTTTGTACATGATTTATAACTTGTTTGACATGGATCTGACATAAACTCTCTGACTCTGCCACCACTAGCCAGTCGTCTAGGTACCACAACACCTTGATCACCTCTCCCGCACCTCTCCCACACAAACAGCTGATCGACGCGGACCAAACCACACCTCCAGTCGTATGATAAACAGTAAGAAAAAACTATGTATAGTCTGTAATAATGGTTTCAACAATAGGAGTTCACTTTTACAATGCAACAGTTGTAATTAAATTGTTCATAACCGATGTACTTACGTTAACAGTAGAAACGAAGTTGAATGTGTTAAATGTAGGAACTCAGCTGTACAACATCGCGAAACCATTTGTTTTATTTGTGAATCACTCATAACACGACATCAGAAGATCCAAAACTGTGTAAAGTGTAAACAGGTAGCTCACATGAAGTGCATCTCTAAGAAGACCAACAGTGAAGAATGGGAATTCCTTTGCAATAAGTGTGCCTTGCATTCATTACCGAATATTAATGTAAATGATCCAAGTATTAACAACTCAGAATCCAGCCAGGACACATTCAAAATCAAAGATGAATACAGAGTGTTCACCAACAAAGGGCTCCATCTTTTCCACATTAACGCCAGATCAATCTACCATAAATTGTCAGAAATAAACTTGTTAGCTAATAAGGCCAAAGCTTCAATAATTGCAATCACAGAAACCTGGCTGGATTCAAGTATAAACGATGGTGAAATAAACATTCAAGGTTTCAACATGGTTAGGAATGATCGCAATAGGCATGGGGGAGGAGTATGTCTGTATGTAAAAAACAACCTCACACACACAACTAGGACCGACCTCCATGTAGAAAATCACGAAGCTCTGTGGATCGACCTACACCTGCCGAGGACAAGACCCATCACAATTGGGGTATGCTATAGGCCACCAGCCGACACACAATTCTTGACCAAATTTGAACGAACTTTGTCATCGCTAGACCCTCGGAATAAGAACATAAGAACATAAGAAAATGGGAGTCTGAAGAAAGCCGATTGGCCTAAGCAAGGCAGATCCCTGTCCCACACAACCCCAAATCAATTACAAAGCCCAATTATAGGCTCAACACTCTAATACCCTGAGGATCATCTTACCAAAACGGTTTAGAGATTAACGCAGGATTATGGGGGTCTGCAGAGCGCTGATTGGCCCAACCCGGCTGATCCCCCTTCACACCCAACCCTTCTCGTCCATATGCTTATCCAATTTATCTTAAAGCTCCCTACAGTTTTAGATCCCACTATAGCACTTGGTAGTCCATTCCACCCATCTACAACTCTGTTACCAAACCAATATTTGCCTATATCTTTTCTGAAACGAAATTTATCTAATTTGAAACCATTGGTACGAGTTCTTTCGCTATCACTGAGCTTTAGTACATTTGTCATGTCCCCTTTGTTAATCCCACTAACCCACTTGAACACCTCTATCATATCCCCTCTAACTCTGCGTCTCTCTAACGAATGTAAACCTAATTTCTTCAACCTTTCTTCATACGGAAGATTTCTAATATTATGGATCATTTTTGTCATTCTACGCTGTACTCTCTCCAATGAATCTATGTCCATTCTGTAATAAGGACACCAAAATTGGACAGCATAATCCATATGGGGTCTCACTAATGACAAGTAAAGTTTTAAGATAACATCAGCAGTTCTGTTACTCACACTCCTAGAGATGAACCCGAGAATCCTGTTTGCCTTATTACGAACGCCTATACACTGTTTTCTAGGCTTCAAATCATTGAATCATTGAATGAATCCATCATACTAGGGGATTTTAACCTGTGTTACAAACAACGAAATGATAGGCTTGTACGAGAATATAGGCATATACTGACAATGCACAATCACAAACAACTCATCACAACCCCCACACGTATCTCTGAGAACACTGCCACAATATTAGACCACATAAACTGTAACAGAGAGGACAAAATATCCCAATCAGGGGTTATACAGACTGGGATAAGTGATCACTTCGTCACATATTGCACACGGAAAACCACAAAAATTACCCTAGAGAATCACAAGATTATCAAAACAAGGTCACTCAGAAACTACAATAAGGAAACATTTCTGGACATTTTATGGAATACAGACTGGTCTCCAGTGTTTGGAAGTACAAACGTTAATGACGCATGGGTTGGCTTCAGAACCATCATCACAAACATCCTAGACGAAATAGCTCCTCTGAAAGACATACGAATTAAAGCAAGGTCAGACCCATGGATCAACAATGACATACTACACCATCTGGAACACAGAGACAATCTGTTAAAAAGGCTAGCGAAACATAGACAGGATCAAGGTCTGAAACATGAGTTCAACAGGGCCAGGAATAAACTAAGTAGGAAAATGAAATCAGCGAAAAATAATTATTTTCACAATAAGGCAGAGGAATATCAGAATAACCCAAAGAAACTATGGAGGCACCTAAAAACAACAGGCTACAGCAACAAGACAAGGGATTCGTCTAACACTAATATTGCTCTCACCATTAATTATCAGGTTTGCCATGATAAACGACAAATTTCAACCTACTTCAACTCCTTCTTCACTTCCATAGCAAACACACTTGCACAGAACCTACCTCAACCTCTCAATAAATACACGACAACAACGGCCACCTTTCGAAATGTCTACAGAGATAAAGACATACACCCGAACACATTTAGATTGCAAAATGTTACACCAAAATACACTTTTGACGAGCTGTCTAACCTAAATGTACATAAGAGCACAGGACCAGACAAAATTCCTGCCAAATTTCTACGAGATGGAGCCATTGGTATAGAAGGCCCCCTAACCCACATCATCAACTTGTCAATTAACACCAACACAGTACCTGCTGAACTGAAGGAAGCTATTGTAACCCCTCTATTCAAGAAAGGAAATAAACTAGAAGTTGGCAACTACACACCAGTTAGCATATTATGTATTGTATCTAAAATCCTTGAAAGAGCGGTATACACCCAAATTGAACACTACCTCAAACAAAATGATCTATTCTATAAGTTTCAATCAGGTTTCAGATGCATGTACTCGACAGACTCCTGTCTCATCCACTTAACGGATCACATTCGTAAAGAAATGTCTAAAGGTAACTACACCGGTAAGGTTCTTCTTGATCTACAAAAAGCGTTTGACACAGTAGACCATGATATCCTATGTAATAAACTACAAGCAATGGGCATAGGGTCTGTGAACTGGTTTAAATCTTATCTTAGTGGTAGAACCCAAAGAGACAAAATTGATGATAATATATCTGATCCTATGCCAATTAACTGTGGGGTCCCGCAGGGAAGCATCCTTGGTCCCTTACTCTTTCTCTGTTATGTGAACGACATGGAACTGAGCGTCTCATGTAAATTATTACTGTATGCAGACGACAGCGTGCTTCTGGTTTCAGGAAAAGACCCAATAAGTATTGCCGCTTCACTTTCCAAAGAGTAGCATCATGTAGTGAATGGCTAGTGGACAATAGACTATCTCTTCACCTGGGCAAGACGGAAGCCATCTTATGTGGAACAAAATGCAAACTGAAAGACATTGTGGGCTTCTCGGTCAACTGTAATGATATTCCTATAACAACAGTGTCACAAGTTAAATATCTCGGACTGAAACTGGACGCGAGTTTGTCAGGTGAAACAATTTTGGAATCTATCCTGAGTAAGTGTAGAGCACGTATAAAATACCTGTATAGACAGGTGGGATGCTTGCCCGCGGCGACCAAAAAGACCCTCTGCCAAGCGCTTGTTCAATGTCATTTTGACTATTCTGTGTCATCCTGGTACTCTGCATCATCTAAATCAGCACAGCACAAACTTCAGGTCACTCAAAATAAAATGGTTAGGTTCATGCTGAACCTAGGACCCAGATCACATGTTGGCCAGGAACAACTTCAGTCACTAGGTATGCTCAATGTCTCTGACAGGGCCAAACAAATCAGGCTAACTAATGCCTTCAAAATGTTCTATGACAGTGCTCCAGAGTATCTAAAGAATGATTTTGTTAAAGCAAATGAGAGGAGTGGACATAATACAAGAAACAGGATGTTTAATTTTAAGGTCCCGAGAATCCAAGGACAGGGTAAGCAAACATTCTTCTTCACTGCCATCAAAGACTGGAACGACCTACCCCAGTCAGTCCGTGAAAAAAGAACACTGTATTCCTTCAGACGTAGCCTGAAGGAACAGCTGAACCGGACAGCTGCGAGAAGGGAGCACCAAGCTTATGTCTACTACTAAATACGACATAAGAGATAGACAAACCAAACTGAAATGATTACTGATTACGGATTACTGATATTTACTATAGGATATAAGGTATCTTAAAATAACCCCCTAGAAATACTTTCTCTAAAGTATCTATTTCTTTATCCTCCCCATTTCCCCAGCTAACCTAATCCCACAAGGACCCCAATGGAAATACGCCTAATGGCCTTATTGGGCTATCCTTAGTTGGAATTATGCAAGGCTGGTACATGTCATATTTATAACATACTATGTGGTACCAACTCTGTAAATTGCTAACTGAATAAATATTATTATTATTATTATTATTATTATTATTATTATTATACCCTGAGCTAACATTGGCATTAGGGCCTGCCGGACTAATTTTGTGAATATTCGTGGTGCCAGGTTCAAACCGAATGGTAATCTCTGAAAGACATAAGTCTCTTGCCTGATCCTCAAGGCGAGGAATTTTTGGAACCGTTTGTTTATAGGGACATGCCA
Organism: Paralithodes platypus; assembly: GCA_032716605.1. Lineage (NCBI taxonomy): Eukaryota > Metazoa > Arthropoda > Malacostraca > Decapoda > Lithodidae > Paralithodes > Paralithodes platypus. The sequence goes on from CM064495.1 coordinate 28,554,718, forward strand.
GTAGGCGTCTTTCAGGTCTAGTGAGCACATCCAGCTTTGTGGCGGGAGTGTGAGCCTGATTTGATTCACTGTGAGCATTTTGAATGGTAAGTAGTGAATGTGTGTGTTCAGACACGAGAGATCTACTACTGGTCGCATCTGCACACTGTCCCTCTTTGGCACTAGAAAAAGTCTGGATATGAAAACGTGGCGATTTGGGTCTACCGGGACAATGACATGCTTGGTGATCATTTCCTGGACTAGTGACTCCACCTCTAAAGAAACATGATTGAATTCTCGAGTTTGACGTAAACGAGGTCGCCGGAGCCACCGCCAGGTGATTCCCTTGCTTACCACTGTCCTTGCCCAAGTTCGCCAGGGCTAGGCCCATCGACATGCTTGGAATGATCTTGTCTTTTGACTGGGTTGTCCGGCAGTACTATTCTCGAATCCGACTCGCTTGCGGTAGGCCCCGGGAGAGAGAGAGTGTGACTCACTAGTTTTTTGGTGGTGTCTGGGCGGAGGTAGACGGCTGACTAGGTTTGGCAGATGTCGTTCCCTGATGAGGCTTGTGTTGTGACCTACCTTTGTTATCCCACTTGCCTGGTGGTTTACCCTGTTTGTGCTTGTTCTGAGTACCTCCCTGCTGTTGGGGAGACTTGGGGTCCCAAAAGGACTGTTTAGCCCCGGTAGATTGAGACTTACCTCCACCCTTTGGTTTGGAGTATGGTTTCTTGGAATGCTCCTTCCTCGGCTGGGAGGTACTCATCTTCAAGCTATCTACCATATTGAAAACTGCCCTCCATGTGTCTGTGTTTAGCAATGAAGCAGTTAATACAGGGGAAAGAGTTACTCGGCGACCAATGTCTTCCGGTAGCTTTTTCACCAAATACACCCTTAAGTCCTGTCGTGCATGAACCATCTCCGTAATGGCTATTCTGATATCACCTAGGGACTGTATGGAATTTTGTAATAGAAGCCGCCGGGACAGTTCCATGGCCTTCCTTACATTCTGATCAGATATGGCTGAGATAGTCCTCGTGAGGGACTAGGCAATTTGGCGACTTAAGATGAATTGTGAAAAAAGTCTATATGCTTTATTACGCAATTTAAAGCCTCTGTCTAAGTGGGCTGGAGGTGGGGTAGAAAAAGGATCCAGTAATTCATAAAGAGCCAGTTTGGGAGCCGAAAGGAATCAAACAGTGCAGGAGATACCCCACCTGCCTTATTAATGGGCAATGAAAACCATGAGTGGGTTTCTTGAGGAATTTAGCGGGAGGATTTAGAGGTAATGGTAGCCGCAAATTGTTGCGCCTCAGTTTCCCAGTCCACCCACGGGCCCGCACCTATCTGCCCCACATGCACGACTGGATTGTGACTCTGATCAAGCACCGGAGTTGTATTCAATTCCGGTGTTAATGATTGGAGTGATTTGATATCATTCACGCCGTCAGATCGTGTCCAATCAGCAAAAAGTCGTGCAGTTGAGGCAGGAGGTAATGCCGGAGTAGAGGAGTAAACAAAGAAGTCAGAGGAGTATACAGTAGGTATAGCCTTAATCGTAACATCTAATAATTGTCCTTGCGCATCTTTTGCTCTAAGCTTTTTACTCTTACTTACTTCTATGGTCCAGTCACTAGGGACCGGCAACTCCCCCGATATAGTCATTTGTGCCAAATGTGGGTTTTTTGCAATAGCCGGCACCCATGAACAATCTGGTCCGTACAATAGGGCCTCTCCTTTGTGGGAGTCTATCTAGCGGGGGAGGAGTAACGTCCGTGATAACCCGGACGTTTGTGGTAGTCAAAGAGGCGGTCACTGTTGTGCCACTTGCCGTGATATTCGCCGGGTTGACGTTAATGGGGAAAGAACTATTGGGAGGCCTAACCCCCGTTGGTTCTAATGGCCGCACAGTCGACTCTATCGGGGGAGCCACCGGCGACATAGTAGAAGGTACCTGAGATGAAGGGATATAGTGACGCATAACGTTATGTAATAACTCATTGAGGTAATCTGTTGTGACATTATTATGGGAGTCTCTAGAAGACCCCGAACATTCTGACCCTTCTTCCTGGGGATTCGGTTGTGCTGAGGACGAATTAGCCTCTTCTATCTCATCCGGTAGTTCTATAATTTCCGGCGTTTGTTGCCATGGTTCTGCTTGTACGTTTAAAGGCCACGTTAAGTCTGGGACCGACGATGGGATTGTTTCTACATTATCATGTCTTTCCACCGTCTCCAGATCCTGAACTAATGATTGTACCTGTGTGGGTTCTGACTGTCTCCTGACCCCCCATCCCTGATCAGCGGGTGTTTGGGAGTCCGGTATTACCTCACTAGCCTGGGAATTATCATAGCTATGATGTGTACTAGTTGAACAACCTCAGTACTGTTCCACTAATACCCTCTGAGACACTATTGGAGGCCCCTGTCTTGGTACGTTAAAATTTAGTTTGGGGATGGCAAACGTAAAGTCTTGTGGTTCACTTACCGATTCCCTGGGTCTATTCCTGAGACTCGACTCAGTTCCCTCCGTCCCTACCTCCGCGCTGCCAGATTGGACGTTAGGCCCTGCGGAGGTAGAGGCGGAGGCAAGTGGCCGCGGTTCCTGCCGAGGCTGGCGCCGCGACACCGTCTCATCCGTGAGGGTACTAGAATGTCCTGTCCCCGATTTGGGAATTGAAGTTACTGAGTCCTCTCTCCGCCGTTTAAGTGACCTAGTTGTCTCTACGGAAGACTGACGGGCCTGTCGATGCAGAGACCTAGATCTGGACCTCGAGTGGGTCCTTGGCGAAGGTGAACGTCTTCGTTTTGTGCGGCCGGGGGGGCGGGGGTTGCCGCAGTGATATCGTCGCTACTCTCACTGCTACTCACTAGCTCTTTAGAAACTACTTTAGATTTAGCTTTCGGTTTCGGAGTGGACTTAGCCGGGGTTAATTTAACATTTGGAGATTTGATGATGAGATAATCCCAAAGCGCTTCGTCATCACATTGCAAGGCCTTATAGGCAACGTCTTTTGCGTAAACATTATACAAGTTCTTTATCTCCTTTAATGCCACTAGGCATGAATGATCTCTCTTGTCAAATAGCGCCGTACGCATTTCTGAGCACACGGCGCATTTCTTAGTCACCCAGATGCCTCTTGATCTGTCAAGGCATTTTACACATCTCACGCATAGTTTGTGTGCTATTACTGGTAAAAGAGAGCAGGTAGGAGTAGCGCATAGAGTGAAAAGCATGATGGATAAGGATAACCCCCCCCCCCACCATGATCGGCTTCTCACCTGCTGCCTGTGCTGCTACTGTGTGTCGTGATCTGGAAATAGAAAATTTCCAGGAATCAATGCTCATAAGGATTATCCGAGAGGTTTTAACACATCCTACCGCAAGTCCGCCGGAAAATTAGCTATAGCCACTGCTACTCTAACCTTCCGCCGGGCCTGACTGAAAACTTTAGTTTTCCAATATAATTTGTTTGAACTGCTTATCTGTGACTGTGTCACTGGCCCATTAAAACTCTAGCCTTAAGCTGTCTCATTTACTATTTGGACTAGATAGATAGCTTTGTCACACTTGACTGTTGCGCTGTGCATAGAAGTCATGCCGGGTGAGGCTATCGGTCGGGCGAGTTCACTCGGCGGGACGAGATACTTCCCTTGAGAATTAGCATTTCCGCCGGGAGGTAAGTGGTATAGCGCACCACTCCAGGGGTCATTGGTTCGTTCTCTTAGCGCGCGGCGAGTAAACGGCGACTACACCGAATAGTCCGCCGGAAAGAACAACCACAGCTATCAAAGGTGTTGCCGTATGAAATACCCACACCAACAGGACGTCTCCTGTGTCCTTGTTAATTAATATGTAAAATAATCACTACATGCAACACAAGGAGTACATCTTAGGGCTACAATAGTAACATAATTTTAATAATAAAATATTACCCATAGCCCACTAAGGAAACCCCTACTGAGGCTGGCCACGAGGCTTGTAGTAATCATCATCTTGGTTGGTAACCTTACCTCCTGAAGACACAGCAGACGCACAGGCGAAGGTCCCCCCTGAAGACACAGCAGCAGCCCCTGGCGAAGGTCCCACGACAGAGGGAAGACGCAGAACTCGGACACTAGAAGGTTCCGCACCACGTGTGGCAACCCTTGAACTAGTGCGTCTGCTATAAAACTATAATGCAACTGCCTCTTAGAGACGGCCTGAAGCATAATCTTGCGGATATAGTAGCCTCCTAACTAGTAGATAAGAGCAAGAGCTAAGACGCATAAAAACAAAAAACATTAATACATGAGACGCTGATCCTGGGGGATATGGTGGCGTCTGTACAATAGTACCCTATTTTAACACTTCCTGCGGGCATACCAATGGGGTAGCCTGTGCTAGCTAATCTAAAACCTGTTCAATACAACTCAGATATATACAAATGAGCAAGGACTCACTAGAAGCGAGCGAACGAAGAATAAAGCGGGAGCACAGGCTGCTCACCACCGCTCGGTATGGCCGCGGGGAGTGGAAGGAGGAAACATGGCGGCTCAAGGAGCAGCGTCAGGGAGAGAATATGCAAGAACTCCACCGAGATGGAAAGCATTATATATAACATATTTTAATTTATTTTTATTTTTTATTTTTTCGAAAGTTTTTTCGTAGTGAGTACCCAATCATAAGACGATTCCATAAGAGAATTAGCGTTACCCTTATGACGTAGGATTGCTTCTCCCTGCGGCGGTCGATTCAAACTGGCTACCCGCGGGCGCTTGAAGGGGGATTATTATACTAATAGGCATATCGTCAATGATGGAGGGGCCACTAATAAATATAATGATTAACTGAGACAATATGTCTCACACACGTAAGATAGTCCTGATAAATACACAGCGGACTGAGCAATAATGATAAAAATAAGCAAGATGTAAGTCTTCGATAATAATATTCATAAATTGAATAAGGAAGCGGTAGCTCTCTAACAAGGTCACAATGAGAATCTATATGGGTTAATTCTAAGCACAAATGGGCAAGGTATTTACTAGAGTCACTGGGCACGAGACTCTGACACAAGAGTGAATGCAAAACTTTAACTCTGGATAGAAAAACACTATCGGCCTAAGTCTCAAAAATAACATGTGCATAGGCTAAGATATGTGGCAGGTCCTCGCGGATGACGTGTATCACTGGTGCGTGTGTGCATAATTGGTGATGTCATATATATTATCTCCTCTCCAGGGGGTCGCGGGAGCCCGGACCCGAGAAAGTATGTATATGCAACACCAGTGTAAGATAGGTGTAGGTGTTCCCAAACAAATGGGGAACTGGTTAGCAAAGTTAAAGGGAAGATGTGAAGCACACCCTCAGAACGTTTATGTTACACTTGCAGAGTTTTTGCACATCTAAGTCTAAAACCACACTAAAACCTTAAACATAAAACACAAACAGCATGGGCACTTAAAGGAGAGGAAGGACAGGAGAGCACTGAGCGGGGGAACACTTGGCATGGGCCGTCTCGTGAGTGGTGGCTCTAGGTCCTTGTACACGTCTGGGCTGAAAAGGTTCTACAGTATTTGGAAAACCCAAAGACGCCAAGTCTTTATCCGTCCGTTTCACACACGGCTCAGACTCTTCGCCAGACAGGGTACGAACCTAGTTGTCATCCGGGTCAGGGCCAAAAAACTTTAGTAGGCGGCGGGCGTGACGTCTGGTCCTCTCTCTGGGCTGCTTCTGACTCTGGTCCTTCACTCTCAAGCTGTGGGGGGGAAGTGGCTGGTAAGCTGACTCTCACTAGTTGCCCCTTGTTAATCACGACAACGTTTGACAAGGAAGTGGCTAAAGAGGGCCTGCTTAGAGAGGCGGGTGTGGTCTCTTGCACGGAAGTACTATCTATCTATCTTTCTATAACCTGACGCCGTGATCCCCGAAGGGGTGGCTACGGAAGTACTACTACCAGGTAAACTAGTCACCTTAGCAATAGCCCTAGCACGTAGAGGCTGGTCCAACCCTCGGCTACCCTGGCTGGCAGTAGTACCGACTTGGGGTAATGCCAAAGAATTCGGACAGCTGGTGGTAGCACCGACTTGTCCTAGCTCCCGGCATGAGCTGTGACCATCCTTTCCCAAACTAGGATGTGTTTTAACCTTTGACTTGGAGTTGTCCTGTACGTCTACCTCGTATCTCTTATGGGAGTATGCTAAATCCTGATCCCCAGCCTGTAGAACGAATGGACCTGCTCAACTGAGTCGTGGGGGCAGGGTGCCCAACCCCGAAAGGAGTTGAAATAGGGGAGCTATCCCCCCGCCAAAGGCGGCTTTCTGGGGCCTTTCCTAGCTGATGCTGAGAGGATTGGGTTCTAGTCATGTGGTGATGGGCTTCTATCAGAGTGAGAACTGGGCAATCTCTACCATACTCATAGCTTACTCTGACTGTTCCTTTTACTTATATATTATCTAGATCTTGAGTGATGGAGTCTCTTCCGTGGATTGACCTCCTTACTGCCAACTTAGAGGTTGGCAGATTGGGAGCCATAGCATCACATTTTTCCTTTGCCCCTCAACTTTCCCTTCATAATTGCTGAGGGGTAGAGGGCTTTGGGTGGGGCTTTGGTTTACCGGGCGTTTCCGCACCCTCCTCAGCTCCCCACCTTGGAGTGGCTTCGGTCACCTGGGCTTTATTAGTGGTAAGCAGGGAGGGTTCTGTGGTGGCGCTCGGTTATGACCTTGGCCTTGCTCGGGACATTGGGGCTGCTCGGCCAGACAGCCTTGGGAACGGCAACAACAACAATAACTGTGTCATGGTTATGAACTTATGTCCTTTCCAACCTTAGGACTTTCCGTGATGCAACCAAATTTTTATTTTATTTTTATTTTTGTGTTTTTTTGTGTTTTTTTGTTTTGTTTTGTTTTTTAGAACGTGGGCTGATTGCTGGTGATGGTTGATTCAGCTGAGATAGTGTCTCCTCTGCCTGCGATGTCACAGTTGGGGCATCTCCGGGCAGAAATGGCATGCACATCTGTGGGCTGAGGTAGGCCCTCCTCTGGCTGGTATGTCACAGTGGAGTTGTCTCCGGGCATCAAGTGCATGCCAGGAGGAGTTGAATCTGATGAGGTCTTGATTGGGTTTGTTGGACATTGTGCAACCTGGTGATTTTGGTTGTTTGATCAGTCGTGCACATTGTGGAATAGGGTTGAAGGTCGGGTTGTTGGAGGAATAGTTTTTAGGAGGGTTTGTTGTGACAAGGGTTTTCACGTGTTCAGGGGCCTGGTTCTCGCATTGGTTTTTAGATGATTTCGGTTGTTGAGCAGGTGTTTGAGGTTTCGTGGCGATGCACGCTCCTAAGCTGGTAATGTGGGTGAAGTTGGGCATGTTTTGGATCTGTGTAAGAGCTGTGAGGTGAGGTTGCATCATTGAAGCGGGAATGGTGGGTGCTTCCAAGTGTGTACCCTTCTTGCATTGTTTTTGGTTTGAATTCGGTGGTTGAGCCGGTGTTTGAGTTTTCCTCCTGATGCACCTCCCTATGCTGGTATTGTGGGTGAAGTGGGGTGATGTTCGAGCTTGTGCCGGGGTTGTGAGAGGTGGTTGAATTGTTGATGCATCAATGGCATCGAACATTTTGGAGGATGAAATAGTTCCCCTCTTCCTCTCCGTTTTCTATCTTGGTGCCGTAAGAAAAAATGTTGTGGAGAGCCAGACTATTTTTTCTATGGTCGCACATCATACTTCTTGCTGGATTTTGCTGGTATTAGACCCATTACATTGACGGCCAGCAGTTGCCAGGGTTTAGTGGCGATGATATGTTTCCTGAAGGTCCTGGAGTATGAGTCCGGTCTTTTCCTTGGCAACATGGGCAGCAGGCTTCAATGATTTGTTTGGCCAGTGTGGTAGGGTTTATATACATTGTTGAAGACTTGTACCAAATTTCGTTGGCCTAAGTGGATTCCATTTCCTTTATGGATTATTTTTAACAGATCTTGTGCTGTCTGAGGGTCTACTGTTAGGTGTCCTGTATCTGTGTACAGTTGGTCCCCTTACTCGTTAAAGGTTGTCGAAGATCCTCTTGGGTATCCAGTCTGGTTTTGTTTTAGTTAGCCATGCTAAAAGAAGCAATGTTTTCTGTGAAGCATCAGTGGCTTGGCTGGCTGACTTTTTCTATGACGCGGTGTGTTCAGGGAAGACTATGCTGCAGATGGTCAAGATAGAGCGTCGGCATTAGTGTGTAGCATAGTTTCCCAGGGCGGTTGAGGATATTGAAGTTGAATTCTTCTAGGGTTTCCCGCTAGCGAACGATTAGGGCGTTGGTGGTCTCGGAGCGTCATAACCATTGTAGGGATTGGTGGTCTGTGACGATGGTGACTCAGCTGCCCAGTAGAAATTATCTAAAATGGTTCAGAGCCTAGATGATGCCTAGACGTTCCTTTTTTGTAGCAGCATAATTTTTCTGGGCATTATTCAGAATGGTGCTGGCACATGCTATTAGATGTTCCCGGCTGTCTTGTACTTGTGCAAAGACGGTACGTATGGTGATGAAAGCGTCATCTGTATAGAGTCGAAATGGTTGAGTGTAATCAGGAAAAGCTACAGTTGGGGCATCGACTAGTTTGTCTTTTAGTTGTTGGAAAGCTGTGTGATGTGCTGATGTCCACTGGAATGGTTACTTTTTCTTGAGATGTTGCAAGGGCAGGGTGTGTGTCTCTCAGCCTGCCGCCTCAGGATATGACTGGGCGGCGAAAATATACGTTTTTTCACCCCCCAAATGCTTTTCCCACTTCTTTTATCACTCTTCAAGGTTCATATGTTCATCATATAAGTATGATAAACGCACATGGAGAAGAAATAACGCTTTATATGGTAAATATAATTAACTATGTCAGAATCGAAGGTAATTAATTCGCATATAACTATGTTTGTCAACAGGCAATTAGGCGCTCCTCGGGTTAAACAAATTAAGCTAAGTGGGGAGCAGCTGTTGACAGTCCCAGAATTTTTGTGAAATTACAATTATAACTAGCAACCACTGGCATCAATTTATGATTACTTATGCCACTTCTGAAACTAGTTTAGAATTTTATACTCTAATTTCCAGTAAATTGGCTAATGCCGATTTTGTATACACTCATCATGAGTTTTAGTATATACTGTCTAAACTTCATTCACCTTCTCCTCCCGTTCAAACAGTCAAAAAAGCTATCATTTACTGTTCTATTCCCTTTTATGGTAGCAAATCTTATGATATTCGTATTAAGCTAAATAAATTAACCCAGGATTTTTACCATCAAGTTTCTCTGAAAGTTATATTTAAACCAGCATTCACTCTGTCTCGCTGCTTCAGGTTCAAGGACCGAATACCTGACTCTCTGCAATCCTCGGTGGTTTACCAATATAAGTGCGGTAGCTGTAATGCGACCTATATTGGCCAAACAAAGCGCCATCTATCAACCAGGATTGCTGAGCATAGGGGTAGGTCGCTTAGGACGGGTTTGTCACTTTAAAAACCGTCTTATTCGGCTATTCGGGACCACTCTGAAGCAGCAGACCATTTCTTTAACTCAGAAAATTTCTCCATTCTACACACAGCCACTGACGATGTTACATGTCATCTAGCTGAGTTCCTTTTAACTCAGTATCATAAACCCACTCTGGGTACTCAAGACTCCTCCATTCCACTACTATGTTAAAAATAATTAGTGTATACATGTGTGATATTTTGTCTGGACTGACTTATAGAATTTGACTCCGAGAATGGCAACCACTGGCATGGCGTATTAGAAAGCGCAGGAATTCTAGAAGACAATGTTTTTCTGGTCCCTCATTGCCAATATACTATTTTGTTTTTAGGTATCAAGCGTATCAGCAAAGAGATGGGTACAAGCAAAATTGGATGGTTAGGGCAAGTGGAGAGGATGGATGATCTAAGTTGGGTGTAAAGATACAAGCTTGTGAACGTAAAGGAAGGTGCACCAAGGGGTAGACCTAGAAAGATGTGGGGTAAAGTTGTGTGATATGATCTAAAAATAAAAAACCTGAAGTGAGGCAGCCATGAATAGGGTTGTCTGGAACACTGCCGTTAGGATGTGAGGCTGAAACTGTGCCTCGTGAGAACCACTTGGTATTTAATATTATGTATGTATGTATGTATTATGTATGCATACACCCTATAAGAACTTATATTGGAGGAACAATGATAAAGACTAATATAAGAGTTATTTTTTAATCCCAAGGTGTACACAATTACTTTTGCATATATTGATTTTGAATATTATGACTAAAATACAAGCTATAATGATGAGAGTATGTCATGGACATATTAACTATATTTGTGATTTTAGAATCTCAAAATATATGTAGTTGGACTTTATCGAGTGAATATTCTGCATTAGATATTATTGGTAATTGATGTGCAATACAATAGAAAAAAACACATAAAATATTACTCATATTACCAGATTCTTCTTGAAATTCTGTGATCTTGACATTATGAATAGGAATGATACTATAGCCTATAATTACACTGCTATACATTATCACTAGGCTATATAGTAAGGCCTACATGATATTATGTGAACAAAGAATTACAATATTACAATATAGTGCAATACGAGATTGGCTTAGGCTTACTGTACACAGAAGTTTAGGGAGAATGTAGAAGTACTTTTAAGATTCATGTTATGACAATAACAATATCCTCCATTGGTAAAACTAGACGGTATCCCAAAGTTTAAACGATCTCCCTGCGTCTCACTATCAGATTCAAGTAAACATTATTTTGTGAATGTGCTTGTATAATTTAAAATGTCATATATTTACAACAATAATATACTATTAGAGGGCACATGCAATATTCCAAAGCTAGATTATATAGATGGTTGAAAGAACTCCAAAGGCACCTTGTTTCCCAGGGCAGTTTTGCACAGCCTTCCAGGATGGCAAACCGGATCAATGTTATTTCGGGACTAAGTTGAGTGTGATGGGGATTACAGGAAAAATTGCAAGATGTTGCAAGGTTCTGGTCATTTAATCACTTCCAGGGGCATAAAGGTACTTATGGAGCATAACTTTAAATTACATCATTAATGCATGCATGTATGTATGTATGTATGTATGTATGTATAAATTCAGGCACATACCACATATATGGGGGTGGCCTACTTGATACAGAGCCCGAACAGAAACAACAAAATTTAAAAAACAAACAAAAATCACACACATCTAGGTCGCCCAGGAGAAGACCCAGATACCAAGGACCATAATGGAGTCCCAAGCAAAAGATTCCCATGTCCTTGATCTCCCAGAGAGGTTCTGGTCACAGCAGGCCGACACGCAGCGTAACAACACCACAATGCCCACTCACATCACTTCCAGGCAGGGCCCTTCATTATATACACTGGCTCCCCAGGCCCTCGAACAACTTCCATATGAACTAGTGAAGCAAAAATACCCTTCAACAGACATAGATTTTGTATTAACTCCTGAAATATTCGAATTCTATAAAGAACAAGCTAAAAAACCTTGGCTTTAGGTATAAACTTGGCCAAACATCGCCAGGAACATAAAACAAAATGATAGACAAATAAAATAACATCCTTATCCCCAACTTTTAAATAAATAAAAACTTACCCAAACCTACAAAGCAAGGTGGTATGCCCGCCTACTTTTAATCTTCTACTTTCTTTCATATTTCCTCCTTTTGCCCTCTTCCTTCCCCTCTTAGACCCACCTTGGGTCAAAAAAAAAAAATAATAATACAAAAAAAATAAAAATAAAAAAAAAAAACAGGCGCCTGACAGACTATTACCTAGTCCAATTGGCGCCCGACCCCCAGTCCCTACAACCGCGTTATCACTCATCTATTCACAAGCATTCTCCACTAATTCCTATTTATCACCACATCTTTTGCCTGTTCTTCAGTCATCTCTCTATCTTCCAACGGTTTTTTAACACCATCTCCTCCGAGGTCTTCCTCTCAACTTATTTCCCCTTGTTTCTGACTCATATATTCTCTTTGAAAACATTTAATCTCCCATTCATTCAACATGTCCATACCAGCATAGTACCCTTCTTTCCACTCTGGCCGATAAGGGTTCCTGTTGTCCCACTCTCCTATGTATCTCTTAACTTCTCAGTCTGTCTCTATGCATCACTCCACACATACTTCTCAAGCAGCTCATCTCCATCACATCTAAGCTTCATTTCTCTTGTACATTCAGACCCTGTCTCAGCCCCATACATCATTGTGGGTACAACTATCCCTTGATACATTGCACTTTTAGCTTTCATTCCGAGATTTCGAACCTTCCTCATACTTCCCATTGCTTTGAAAAATGTCCTTCTCTCACACACTATCTGTCTTACCTCCATTCCCATACCTGTGTCCCTGCTTATCACTCCTCTCAGATATTTAAAACACTCCACTTGTTCCAGCATTCTCCCATCCAGACGTACATTTAGATTTACCCTATGAGCATCTCTATTACACACCATCACTTTACTTGTATTGACATTCACTCTCAGCTTCCTCCTCCCACATACCACACCAAACTCTTTTACTACTCACTGCAGCTTCTCCTCAGAATCCGCCATCAGTGCTGTGTCATCAGCAAACAGCAACTGATTCAACTCCCAATCACCACTATTATTTCCTAATAAACCCAATCCTCTACCCATAGATCTCATGTATACCTCCCTCACCATCCATAAAACAACCATGGTGACATTACACAACCCTGTTGCAGACCTACATTTACCTCAAAACATTTACTTAAGTTATTCCCTACTCTAACACATGCTCTGCTCTCTTCATAAAAACTCTTGACTACTCTTAACAAATTTCCTCCAATTTCGTTAATCTTTAGCACCTTCCACATTGCTTCTCTATCCACACGGTCATAGGATTTTTCCAAATCCATAAAAACCCACAATACTTCCTTATCTTTCTCTAAATACTTTTTGCATAGCTGTCTTACTGCAAAAATCTGATCCACACACCCTCTTACCTCCTAAAAGCGCACTGCTCTTCTATTGCACCTTCTGTACTCTATATTACCCTCTCTATCAACACCATGTCATACAGCTTTACAACAACTGTTAATAAACTAATACTTCTATAACTTGAACACTCCTGCCGGTCTCCCTTCCCCTTGTACAAAGGCACAATACATGCACTCCTCCAGTCTAATGGTACCATTTACACAACAAAGCAAACATTGAATAGTCTCACCAGCCAATCTATTATAACATCTTCACCCTTCTTAATCACTCCACAGCAATAACATCCATACCTTCTGTTATACCCACTCTCATTTATGACTAATCACTAAAAAACATGGCATATAGACTTGGGACTGGGTATGAAAATGTCCTTGTTTGCCAGCCTGCAGCTTTCACTCCTAAATTGGCATTATGAGTGTGGCCACCAGCAGACAGACCCCAGCCACCAGGTGTATGTAAGGTGCCATTGCCATGTGCGCCTGCCATCCATCACTCGCCACTTCTGCCAGGATCTTCTCTGTGTCCACTTCATCCAGAATATGCAGCTGCCAGCCCATGTTCGGCCCCGTCCAGCTGTTGTAGTAGGCTATATCGGGCCAGGACTTGTTGGGAGTGAACTCTAATACTGATGCTTTGCCTGGTGAAAAGTAATGAGAATCAGACGACTACAAATTATCAATTCATATAGTATAATGGCCCAGTGGTTTTCAACATTTTTGAGACCATGGCCTAATTCTGGCATTCCATAACACTCATGGCCCACTTTCCTTCAGATTTTGAATATGATCTTAATACATTCATGTATTACACACTTATGAAATGTTATTACAGTTTACTTTTGTCTTTAACAAATTAACCACTGTACTGTAATCGCTGTAAATAAAATTTGTGTACTGTAATTAAAACTTTAAATATACTATAACAGCCAAAAGACAAATATAACAAAATTACCTACTTCATCATGTAACTACTAACTACAGTAGATTATGAAGCTAATATAATGGCTGTACTTGCTTCCTATCTATAAGGCTATCAAATCGGGGGGAAATTGCCGTTAAGGCACATTACATATCATCCTCCACCTTTAAGTACTTTCTCGATTTTGTCTTAATTTGAAGTATGGTAGTATGGCCTGACTCACACAAATAAATGGAAGAGAAAGGTAGAAGTGTTTTTAGTGCAATCTTTCCTATTCTAGGGTATGATGCACTTACTTGGGCCCTGAATTCCTGTACAGAAAGCTCGTTATGCAATTATTTTACACCTGAATCAATTATTATATTCAAGTATCCATCTTGTTCAGGGTCTGGAACAGAATCTGTTTCAAGATCGAGAGGACTTCCCTAAGTGGTTAAGGCCCCATTAATTGTTCTTTCCATTCACATATGCATAGCCTACGTGAGTTGCAGTTGGGATGTGTGTACATGCTTAGATTGATATGCAGGATTCGAAGTTGCATAATAAATCGTAGGCAGTGTCCACCAACCTTTAACTGTCTTCGTGGTGCGATGTATAAGGTGTTGATTTTCGGTGTGAGCATCCTGGGTTCGAGTCCACGGACTGCCACATGTGTTTGTAAATTTCATTAATCGATTTTAGGAGTATGGTTGGTTGTTGGAAGGAACATAATAATTAAATGGATTTCTTACAATGACAGATCTATGCCCTCAAGATCAGGGAAGGACCTGGACAAATCTTGGTCCTAATGTTGCAGGTGATTGATTATTTCTTGGAGACAATAATCTATTTTGTCTTTTCCTTCAGCAACTTCACAAAACTTCTCAAGCATTGCAAAGTTACCTGCGTTAACTGAACTCTACTAGCCCAGTTCTGGATCCTAGTAATACAATCATGCAATGGGTCAACATAAGGAATCACAGAAGTTTCAGATAAGTTTATTAAGCTTGTCAAATAGATCAACTAAGTATGCTAAACTTGGTGCCCACAGTGGGTCACTGAAAAAAAAATAGATTTCTTGTCTTGCATGTCCAAAAACGTCTTTAGAAATTCTCTAAGTTCAAAGACTCGACTGAGAACATTGCCTTTTGACATCCATCGAACTTTAGTGTAGAATAGCAGGAATTGATGCTCTGATATGAAGTTTTTACAGAGCTCTTTGAAAAGACGTGAGTTGTCAGACTTGGACTTTACATAATTGACAATATTTATGGCACTGTCCAAGATGGCTTGGATTTCCCTAGGAAGGGTTCTGGATGCAAGTGCCTGACGGTGAATCATGCAGATTCACTGTAAACCCAGGAGTAGCCTCTTAAACTCTGGATGTAAACCCTGACTTTGAACCTAACATTGCAGGTGCCCCATCAGTACACACGTCACACATATTCCCCGACGACAGTGCTTCCTAATGCACACAATAAATTACCTTTTTCATTATATCTTCACCCTTTATTTTTATTTATTTTTTATATTCTACCCTACCTAGTAGATGTCCGTGGCCCACCTTAGAACCAGCCCATGGCCCACTAGTAGGCCATGGCCCACAGGTTGAAGACCACTGGAACTATGATACTATAATCAATATATTTGTGTATTTTTGTATGTCTGTTTCTTTATATGCAATCACAGTTTTCAAGCTAGAGAGCTGGAAACTTGCACATGTAATGTCGAGGGAGTATGGTCATCAAGCGTAACAGTTTTGGACAATAAAGTTTCTCACAAATATAATCTACTATGAAAACTAACAGTAATAATACAATCCGGGCCTTGTTTGGGGGTATTATGCCTGAATCCCAAGTCCTCCTGGGAAACAGCTGTGCTTGGTATGCTGCCAGCCAGAGCCCACACAGGGGTGGAAGTAATAAACAAAAAAGTTGCGGGAACGCCATCCGATAGCTTGCTTCGATCGTACCTTCAATACCAATGGAATGAATAAGTTTGCCGAAAGAGAAATGTTGACAAAGAAATTCATATTATCACCAACCCACCAATTAACTTACAAGTATACCTAATCTGTGAAAAATATCTTTGACTACACTAATATCTGGGAAATGCTGGCAACAGCCTTCGTTTAGGGTAACCTCAATAGAGTGAACTATTCCCTACCAGAGTCTGGTGATTGTAGGCTATATATTGTAAAGTATTATTAATATTAAGTAATTTAGAACTGCATAATATTACCTTGGCCAAGTTAGTTTAGTTATTAAACCTTGTTGTATGAATAAACTAAACAATGTTAACGTTTATATTCATAAAGCAAAAGGCTAATTTTTGTTTATATGATTAAATAAAGAGGGAATGAACCCTTTGTTATGAAGTTAGTATAATTTTTTTAGAGGGTCGGAAGATTACAATTCCGACTGTCCGACAGTCGCCATAAAATCACCGGACCGTCAAGACTTGCTTCCTTGACTCCCTGCCAACATTACCAACATCCATTAGGTTGCTAATCTATCCTATCGAAGATGGAATTACCCCAAATTTTCACCAGGACCCTAATAATATAGGTAAGTTAATGATATACATGGCCATTTATACAATAGTTAGCCAGGGGTTCTGTTATATAGGCTACTATGGGTTGATACGGTCAGTCAAACACCGGCTCCATTTCAAACCCATACAATAAGGTAGGCTATCAGTTAGTTTTCTTTTTGTTCTTTTTATTAAATATAATCTAATATAATAATTAACCACTAAATCCTTAACATAATCAATGAAATCAATGACACCAATGAATACATGTGTCACTCCAAGGACTCGAACCTAGGATACTCACACCTAAATTCCGCGCACTAACCATTACGCTATCACGACAGTTAAAGCTCATGATATATTATCCATTCTCGAATACTGGACATACATGATATAAGCATGTACTTACATATACCCAACTGTACTATGATAGCCTAATGATTACACAAATGGAATTAAGAGATGGAAAGGTGGATGTATGCAGTGTGAGTGAAATGCAACTGTTGGGGTCAGGGGTGTGGAATGGTGAGGATGAGTATGATTTGTGGAGTGGGTTGTCTGGTCCACTTTGGATGTAGAGCATAAACAAAAGAAATTGGAAGGAGTAGCTGTGATTTTGTCAGGTAGATTTAAAGAGTGTGTGAAAAACTATGAATGTGTAGATTCTGGAATAGTGTGGTGTAAGTGCAAGATTGGAATTGGCAGGTATACATTTATGTGTGTGTATGCACCTGTAAACCAGGAAACTGGGAAAGATACATACAAGTTTAAGATTGCTTCATTCACAGAGAGTGTAGTTACAATCTCACATCTTAAATGACGGCATTCCCTGTGACCCTGTCATGGACTGCCTTTCTTGTCAAGTTCTTTGTTTTGAGTCGGACCAGAGTACCTGATCCCAAGTCTTTCTAGGTCTACCCCTACATGTAACAGTCTGGCATTTCTTTACCCAGTGCTGATCATCCATTCTCTCCACATGTCCAAGCCAACCAAGTTGGCTTGTGCGCATCACTTCACTGATACTCCTAATGCCCAGATGTCTTCTTAATTCCTCACTCGATACCTCATCCCTGAGGTAAACCCTGAGGTTAACTCCACATATCCATCTTACCAATCTCTTCTCATTCTGTTCCATTCTATTATTTTCGTCCGCTTTAACCGGCCACTTCTCCGAGGCATAGGTCATCGCGCTCATAACACATGAGGCATACACTTTCCCATTAAGGTGAAGTGGGAGTACTCTCATGCTTAAGAGTGGCAACAGCTCTCTAAACTTCTCCCAGCCACTTCAGACTTTAGTTATGGAGCCCGCTTCAGCGCCACCTCCGGTGGAAATCATATCGCCCAATTAGCAGAATTTATTCACACAGTCCAGCGTGACACTGCCGAAATAATTACTATCAGGCGGGTCATTCAACAAAAGTTCTCCCTTACACTGCACATTCAAAGTCTATGATTCTCGTCGGAGGTCCTCTCGCCTCTCTACATCTCGTGTACCCACTACCCAGTCACTATAGACGCAACATTGAATTGAGTACTTCCCACAAGCTTCACATGGAAAGTCGCCACTTCTTTCTATAATCCCATGCCCTACTGCACTGATCATGACCTTTGTTTTATCTATTTTAGCTCTTAGTCCCTTGTTTGCCATACCCTCCCTCCATCTATTGAACTCTACCTCTGCTTCCTGTGCAATATCTACGATAAGAACTATGTCATCTGCATATATCAACTCCCATGAGAGTCCTGTTCTAATGTCCCTTGACAGAACCTCCAGGACCAAAACAAACAGTAGTGGGCTCAGCACTGAACTTTGGTGGATGCCAACTTTCACTGGGAACTCTTTGCTCAGATCCCCATTTACTCGAACTGCTGCCTGTAATCCCTCATACATTCTCATTATCACATGCATCAAGTACTCCTCTACTCCTAGTTTTCTCATATAACTGCATACCTTCCCTTGACACCCACTCAAAGGCCTTCTCCAAGTCTACAAAAACTAGGTATAACTCCATGTCTTTCTCTAAGAACCTCTCTTGCAATTGCCTAAGAATGAAGGTAGCATCAGTTGTGCCACGTCTCAGCATAAATTTGAACTGCACGTCGCCGATGGCAACACTTTTCCTGATCATGCATTCAAAGACCCTTTTGCTGACTTTCATGACTTAGTTGAGCATTATTTTCAAACCCCTATAGTTTTCCCTGTCTAAGGAATCCCCGTTGCCTTTGTATTTAGTATCACACTTTTTTGCCTTGCATCAGGAATTTTTCCTTCTTTATGATAGTATTAATCAGCTGTGTGACCAATTTTACCCAAATATCTCCAGCTGCCTTTAGCATCTCAGCGACTCTGCTGGAGCTTCCAGCGGCTCTCTCAGACTTCATTCTATCTATAACACTTTTAACGGCGTCAACGGAACTGCAGTCAAATTCTACATTTAGCAATCTTTCATAATGCACTTTACATGCCCAACCCGACTCAAGAACCCTCTGAGTCGGTGATATAAACGTCCGATACCGACTTCAGAACCTTGGAGTCGGTGAAAAAACTATCCAAGTCTGATTCCAACCTCTCTAATTTTGTTTTCTGAGTAAACAGTCATACCACTGTCATTATTTATACTCTACATTGTTCACCCAGAACGTCCTTTCTACCGTCCCTCATATTCTATCACACTCTTCTGTATGGTTTTCTTTGCCCTGTCGACCTCCTTTCTAGCATTACATTTGGCGATCAGGTATTCTTCCTTGCTGCCACCTTGCTTCCATACTTTGAAACATCTTTTCTTCTCTCTGACTGCAGCTTCAACATTGTTGTTCCACCACTAGGAGAACTTATGTCTGGGTGGCTCCATTGTTTAACCACCAAGGAGGCTGCATTGTATAAAGTTCCATTGGCTGTCAATGTAAGCTGACCTAGCAACCACACTTCTTTCACTTTCCTTCACTTTGCTGTGGAATCTGTCTTTGTACTCCTCTTTTTCTAACAGCCATACTTTCCTTTTTGACAAATGTACTCTCTTTCTCACAGGAACTCTACTTAGGCACTTGAGATTGATTTAGTATGATTTAGGTATGATTTAGTATCTCTAACCCATTTCCTGTCAGATATGCTGATCAGGAAGTGGTCTATCTGGCTATGGGTGCCACCCAATTTGCATGTTATCAGGAGGCTCTTCCTCTTCCTGAACATGGTGTTACAACTTACACACCACTATCCCTGTGGCAGCACATGTCTCCAGTATGTATTTTACCTTCCAGGTTCCTTCGGTCATATCCCTGTTCTCTGTGCATATCCATCAGCATATGCCCCAACATGCCCATTCAAGTCCCCTCCCACAATTACTACCTCCCTTTCTTTGCATCCAGCAACTACCCCTATTAGTTCCTTCCTTTTAGAGCATCCAGTAACTACCCCTAGTAGTTCATTCCAAACCTTTTCTTTTACAACTCTATCTAACCCTACTTGGGGGGCATATGCTGATATAACATTTATGACTCTCGCTCCTAGTTTCAGTCTTAGCAAAATCAGTCTTTCATTAAACCTTTTATCACACATTCCACCCATCTCTCTGCAACCAGGAAACCCACCCCTCCTGTGCCACATTAAATTTCCCTTCCATATGAACTTATCGCATTCATTCTTTACAGTTACCCACCTCGCACTCCCCCCTCTCCACCAGGTCTCCTGGGCACAACATACATCCACTCTGTGTCTCTCCAACATTTCTGCAATCTTACCAGTGCTTCCTCTCTTATAGTACCTACATTAACACTTCCCAGCCTAAACTTGGGAGGATCCACGGTAGTGTCCTTTTGCCATTTTAATATTACAGACTTGCGGTGGTTTAGGTGGTTTTGTCATGATTCAGTTTAGATTACCATCGTTGAAAGTCACTGTCCCTAGGTATCCAGCTCCAGGCTGCCCCAGGTGGTTGTCACACAGAGGCCATCCCAAGTTATTTATAGGGGTGGGAATATAATGTTCTGGAACTAAGTAAATAAATGCATAAGAGAAAGACAAAAGTGTACCAGTGTAATTTTCCTGGGTGATTTGCATAGCCGAGTTAGAGATGAAGAGATAAAGGGTATAGTAGGTAAATGGGGAGTGATAGGTAGGAGTATGAATGGTGAATTTCTTTTAGAAGTATGTGCATAGAGAGAAATGTATCTTAGCAAATACATTCTTGAGCATTGGCACATTCATAGGTATACATGACCCAGAGGTGAAGGTGAACAGGAACAGAAATCTCTGATCGACTATGCAATGAATGACAGAGGGCTAAAAGGTCGAAATATTAATTCGAAAGCTGTGTGAGTCATACTGACAGGATCCAACCACTATGGAGTGCTAACGAATAAGGATAAATAAGGAGGGACAATATTAGAGGAAAGAGAGAAAACTGACAGGTGAGAGACTAAATGTGTGAAAATTGATCGAAAAATAAAGGGCTTTGATGGAAGAGACTGTAAATAACATGAAGGATATGATAGATATAGGAAGTATTGTAGACAAAATATGGAGAAGTACAAGAGATTCCATGATGAAAGCAATTGAAAATGTGGCTAGAGAAAAGTTAAAATGTGGAAGAAGAAACGTAACACATGGTTTAGTAAAAAGATGGAAGAATATTGAAAGAAAGGAAAGAGCTGCGAAAGAGTATACTTTAAAAGAATATACAGTACCTACAGAAACTAGAGATTCAAGGAAACAAGAATGTATAAATTTGAAACAGAGTGAAAAGGACGATCTATCTGTCTATCTATCTATCTATTGCTGGATGCCTTACTCCACTTTGTGAGGGTAGCTATACACAAAATGCCCCCAAGCGGACCCATACCCTGTGAGGACAACCCATGCCAGTTTACTGAAGGACTCACAGGATTGACCAATCAACTTAGGGTCCGTCTGACTCCGAGGCCTTCTATGTATATTTTTAGCCCTATTTTGTTACAGTGGTATGCAGCTAGTCCATCCACTAACCTGCTTCACCTTTAGGTAAGCAGTACGGATTTGTATAAGGTTTACTCCTCTAGACAGGTTGCCGACCAAGGCTAATGAGTCCCATCCACCCAGATTTTTATAAGGTTGTCTCCCCTAGATGGGTTGCCGACCAAATCTAACGAGTCCCATCCACCCAGAAAGGACGATACAAGACGCACAAAGGAAGGCAGATGAAGAATATGGGAAGAAGAATAGTCAATAGTTTCTGAGTGACAAGAAATCATACTATAGAGCTGTAAAGGAAGCCAGAGTGAGGAAGGATGATTATTTTTCAGGTGGTAGATTGAGGAACATGAATGGGGAGGTGGTGGAGGGTGACGGTGTGGTGGATGTATGGAAAGATCACATTAGTAATTTAGCTGTAAAGAGTAGGGGGAAGGCAAAGATCTCAACCAGAGGGATAGACATAAATAGAGTAAACAGAGGATATGAAAGACAAATAGGCATAGAAGAAGTGGACTAGGTGGAGACGCATTGCTGACCACCTCGACACAGTGACCACTACGACACTGTGAACATTATTCCCGAATCAAAGTCGGGCAGAATTTCTGCTGACCTGCACGGTCCCCAGAAACCATAATCTCTGAAGGCAGCATCAATGAACCTGCATGCAACCGATGCCAGGCCACCCTCTAGGTCCTAGGAACCTCCCCACCTCACAATTAGAGAGGGTTCACCAGGAGCTTTATTAACTGTAAAAACTAAAGCCGGTATCACACGAGAGCTTTTTCACTCAACATTTATCCTTAACACTGGTCTGGCAGCTTATGAGGAACACATTTAGATTATTTCGGTTACTTAAATTCATCTACCATCAGTCTAGTTTCCGATATCAAGACAAAATACTCTAGAAATGTTGCCAGAAAAATGTTGATCATCGAATGTTGACTATAAAAGCTCTCGTGTGATACCGGCTTAAGGGAGTCCACCTCAAAAGACTCCCGCTCCAAGACAAACGGTTATTGCCCCCCCCCCCAAAAAAAACAAAAAACACACAAAAAACAAAACAAAAATTACAAAAACAAACAAACAAACCACTGATTTCTGCCGAAGAAGTTCCAAAGGAACCCGAATACCTGTGCCTCACAGCAACATTGAACCTACTTGGAGAGCACTGCTCACGAGTCAAAGTCAGCCAGCACTGCTGATGACTGTTGGTTTCCATAATTTAAGCCAATATAACTCAGCGAGAACTTTTCACAGGTCAAAGTCGGGCAGTACTTCTGCCGACTCGCACAGTCCCCAGTAACCAAAATCTCTGAAGGCAGCAACATTGAACTTACATGCAACCAAGGCCAGGCCACCCTCAAGGACACCTCCCCACCTCACCATTATAGAAAGTTTGCCAGGAGCCTTTTTACCTGTGACATCTAGGAAATCCACTTCAAAAGACAAATGCTCATGAGCACAAACCGGCTGTACTTCAGACAAAAAAGGTGCCAAGGATTTCAAATACCCGAAATATCTAGGGGAGCCCACCCTCAAGGATCTGTGCCTCACAGCAACATTGAACCCACTCGACAAGCACTGCTGCCAAGTCAACACTTCAGCCGACCCACACGGCCCCCAGAAACCTTGAACCTAAAGAAAGAAGATAAAGAAGAAACAGCTCTCTCTCTCTCGCACGCACGTCTCACCCACACATAACTTCCATTCCTCACTCAAATGCTAACATCTCCAACTCCAAGAGAGTTGGACAGAATAGGGGTGGCAGTGTGTAGAAAGGCAGGTGCCCCCCACTCTCTGTTCTGTGTTCTGAAAAAAACCTGATTATTGTAATAGCGGTAGAAGAGTGAGAGATATGCAGCATTGCAGCGTGTAGAGGGAATTAGTAAGAGGAGGTGAGTAAATGAGACAAAATGTTTTTTACTCTACCATACCATTTCGAGAAGAGCGGTATGGATGGAACCTCCCAACACATGCAAACAATACTTGATACATGGGCGTACTGTGTCTCTGACTCTCTATACAGAGCAAGAAGTTGTGCAGGGGTAAAACACACACAGAGACAGTTGAGCACACCTAACTTCTGGGAAGCTATTTTAGCAAGAGTGGTAATATGATCTTTCCAAGAAAGGTCAGAAGAAAAAGAAACACCAAGAATATCAAGAGTTGAGTTGAGTTAAGTTGGGTTGCGGGAGTTTTGCCTTTAAAATGGCTCTCCCTGATGTATGTGGTCTTGCGGTCTGGGTCTCTTTATCTATTTATTTCTTTGTATCTCTCATTTCTCTTCAACCAAAACTTATAAATAACTATTTTTGCATTTTCAATGTTGTCCTTCTTAAACAGAATTTACCCGATGAGTTGATTTTCATTCTCTTTATATGGCTGTTGTAGTACAACACTTGTGGCTCTCTCCTCGCTGTATGCTGGGCAGTACAGGATAAAGTGCTTCAGGTCCTCTTGTTAAGATGAAGGGTTGATTTGTGTATTGTTGAAGAGTAAGAGATAGTCGTGAAGAAGATTATGACTGGCAGATAGATAGAGAAATTGGGTTTTGGAAACATTGAAAGTAACTAGATTATCCCTGCCCCAATCAAAAATAGTTGATAGATCGGAAGATAGGCGTACTACGGCCTCCTCACATGAGGTTTGGAGAAGTTGCATGGTGGGTCATTTAGGAAAACTACTTGAATAGTGTAATGTAGAGTCATCAGCATATGAATGAATAGGACTAGAGGTGCAGTTGAGAAGGTTAATAATGAATATCAGAAAGAGAACTGGAGATAGAACAGAACCCTGCGGAACACCGGAGTTGATAGGATAAGGAGGTGTACGATGGCCACCCACAATCGCAGCTATGGAACAGCCAGAAAGGAAATTAGAAATAAAGGCACAGATAGAGGGGTAGAAACCGAAGGAGGGTAGTTTAGAAATTATTGATTTGTATCCGACTCTATCAAAGGCTTCCAATATGTATAGCACAATAGAAAAGGTCTCACCGAAGTCCCGAAAGGAGGATGACCTAGAGTTAGTAAGATAAGAAAGGAGATCATCAGTAGAGCGGCCCTTAAGGAAATCATACTGGCGATCTGAAAGCAGATTATGGGAAGATAAATGCTTAAGAAATTTCTAATTAAGAATAGATTAAAACACTTTAGAAATGCAAGAAATGAGAGCAACTGGACAAAAGTTAGAGGGTTGAGAGCGGTCCCCTTTCTTTGGGACAGGCTGAATGAGAGCAAGAAGGAAGATGTTAGAGGAAAGACAGAGATGGAAGTTTGCCTTGGCAGGGAATCAGCAAGGAAGAACAAATTTGAGTACAAGAGGAGGAACACTATCTGGTCCATACGCCTTCTTAGCATAAAGCCCAGAGAGAGCAGAAAGTACGTCTTCAGAAGAGATTAGGATATTGGGCATATGTAAGAAAGAGGCATGTGTAGAGGTAGGAACAGCACTGGAATCATTCCTCCATGCCCAAGATGATCACATCAGTGATGCTTTCGGCACACTCTGAGGGTTCCCGTCCACAAAAACAAAAATAATTCCACGGGAAATCAAAGAAGTATTGCCAAAGAGCCTCCCAGTTGGCAGCGCAAAAATGCCATAAGCGCCGCCAGCTGGGTAGATCAGATGACCGTACTGGAGAGATAGAACAGGTAACAGAGATAATGTTATGATCGGAGGAGTCCAACTTGGTCCCAGAGGAGTTGTGCGTCTCTCCAAATTACCATGAGTGTCAATGTCTAGCAACTATTTAACAAGACGGTGAGGACCAGTGTTTTAAAGGTCCGCAACTTGGTCTTCCTGCATGTATAGGTATCGACATCGCCATATCTGAGTTCACAGGGCAGAAAGGGGTGACCAGCCCACCACATTTGATAACATTTTGTTGTTGTTGTTGTTGTAGTTCCTCAGACTGTCTGGCCGAGCAGTCCCAAATCCAGTAGACCGAAGCCGCTCTCTGTTCCTGTCTAAAGTTCGGACACCAGCTCAATAATTACTGTAGGTATCCCACAGAGTCGGAGAAGTTCCCAAAGTGTCTTCCGAGTCACTGAATCAAATTATCTTTTAAGATTGACATAAAGTACAAGCATCTCTTCTCAAAACTCAAGCCGGAGTTTCACCGGAGTGTCAGAATTCACACAATAGTTGATTCTTTGGGTGTGAAACCAGATTGCACAGATCTCTGACCTTAGAGCAGGTGACTGAATTAATCTCAGTAATATGTGAGCAAAGATCTTGCCTGGTACACTGAGAAACATAGCACCACAGTGTCCCCCAAAAGTTAGTGTAAAGGCCAAAAAATTGTGGCGGCAATAGCCTAAACGGAAATTAGGGTGCTAACATATACTTGAGCTGAATAGGGCAAATGAGATATCTCTATTGGTGTTATTGGTAAAGTGATTGCCTGATGTGCGAGGGGATCTGGGTTCAAATCCCGGCCTGGGATAGATCCACTTAAGTAATTTTTCTGAGGCGAATTTCCGCATCAAACGAAGTTTAGTTGCCTTGCTAACATTGTCAAGAATACAGTAAAAACATCTGTGAGGAGCTATCCCGGGCCGGGATTTAAACCTGATTCCCTCTACTGATTATTAGTAGTCTCTCATTGGTAGAATGATCGCCTGGTGAAACGGGAGTGAAACCTACTTGTTAATTACACACAAATATTATTACCAAAGCAGCTAAACTTCGTTCAATGTGGAAATTCTCCTCAGAAAAATAGTTTATGAGGAGCTATTCCGGGCCACCCCTTCGGGGATCACGGCATCAGGCAATAGATAGATAGATAGATATCCTGGGCCGGGATTTGAACCCACGTCTCCTCGCACACCAGGCAATAATTCTACCAATGAGACCAATAGAGATATCTCACTTGGCCTGGTCGGCTCAAGTATATTTCAGCATCGTGCTTTCCATTTAAGCTATTACCACAATTTGTTGGCCTTTACATCAGAACTTTAAATAGGAGTGTTCTTTTCTTGTGCCTCTGTAGCATTAACCCAATCACTGCAATTAATGTACATACACTGTACATCCTATGTAAAAAAAGGATATACTACGAGCGACGTACATATACGTTTTGGTAGTACAGACTTAGGTGGTTACAACAACCTCCGCCCATAAGTATATCAGTGTGCTTAGTGCATTGGTTGAAGGAGGGTGTGTGTACAAAGCAGAGGTGTTTTAGAAACTGAAAATCAATGAAAACAGGGCCACTTCTGTGGCTGTGACAGCTATATACAGATACGAATAGGAGGTTCACTTCATCTTCGCTATGAGCGACGAAACCAGCAAAGTATCAATACATTTTCCTCGGTGGTGCGAGAAGGTAGGGAGAGTATGGTGACTGTTATAGGGAAAGTTCGACCCAATATTTTCATTGGAGCTTGTTCCAATTCGCTCAGAGCTATGGATATGGCGCTAGGGCGACATATATTGAGCAGAATTAGCGGGATAATTGCCACCGGGGCTTATCCTTCCCTATAGAAGCCACCTCACCGAAAGTGTTAAAGGAATTACTAACTTTTTCCGTTTGTTTTGTATATATTTCATTGTTTTGTGCTTCTGTGGGCCACCTTGCTCAGGTGGGATACATAGCTAAAGTATAAAAGATATATTATTATTATTTATATTTTTTCTTCACTAATGTGGAATCGAGCTTATGGCATGGAAAAAACCAACTATTATTATGTTCATTATTATTATGCACTCACCGTCGCCACATTCCAATATGAGAGAGTTGCGGAAGTGCTCAAATGTGTCAAACTCCACGTCCTTCCTGCGGTCCTCTCCAACTGGGTGCTTCCACAGACACAGGCGGCCGGCTGTTTGGGGTCACAAAATGAAGCTTAGAATTAAATTGGACAAGAGGTTAAATAAAATTATGTTAATTTAAAACTGCGAACATAATGTGCAGCTTGATTCTCCACTTACAGGCCAATGTTTCTATGTTTGAGTTTAAGGAAGAAGTTACTGTCAAATGCCTCATTCACTCTGTGTCATGTAAATAAAGTCTCCAACTTGCCAAGCAGTATCCACAAATATTTGATACTTGGAATTTATTTGAGTAAAGTTAGAGTTACAGGTGCCAGGTGCAACTCGTCACTTGAACTGGAGGTGTATCTTTTGTGCGATAAGCTGGAATCCAGTTAAGAATGCTAAAGAATTCTCAACTTTAAATTGGTATCAACAAAATACTGTAATAGACTTAAACATGAATGGAGATGTAATGAGTGTACTTGCCTGCAGTAGCACGAGCATCGCCTCGAACACTGTAGCCAATACCGGCCAGCACGCGCACCTCACGTTTCTGGTCATCATCAAGTTGAGAATAAGCTCCATGAGGTTCATCTGAAAAGAGTGACAAATGTATAATTAACTGAAAGAACGAAAAAAAAACAAAAAAACAGTAGCAGAAATAAGTATTAAGTTTCTGAGTATTATAACGCGTTTTGACAATATATTCTGGCTATTATTACAAAATTTTATTCGGATTGGGAAGGGTATATGGAAATCAAAAGGTTAATTGAGATATTATTTACCCTTATAATTCCCACAGATATAAGCAGTACAAAATCGTCTAATGATAACAACAATACACTGTCAAAACTCATTATAATCCTCAAGGGTTTATGCCGTGGAGCCCCACCCCAAAAGTAACTTTATGTAACAGCCAGTTCCAGCCAATTTAGGCTTTTCTATTTTTATTTTTTTAGATAATTGAAAATGATCATACAACACATAAAAAGTGCATGGGAGTATTCACTGTGCCCATTTTGGCCCTCCACGGGCATTTAAGTGGCGGCCGCAGCTTCAAACCTCCTGCCCAGCCTGGCCCGGCCAGGAGGCACAACTCTGCCTTGTTTCCATCATAAGCGAGTGGGAGACGATGTTTGTGACTCACCCTGAGAGTCTTATGTGGCACCACATCACGTAGGACATATATTATGTAGCACTTATAATGTTTGTGAGTGTAGCTATACTGTATATTATACTGAGTAATGTATACTTAGTGTTTACTTAAATGCGTGGCAAGGCGGCCTCCGCGCGTGGTCCCGGGCGGCCATGACACCTCTCTGGCCACAACAATAAACATACATACACACGCACAGGATTCACTCTGCCACACATACACTCGCTCACTAATTTTTCTTTACTATTTTGGTACTTGCCAAATATATATTCATGAATTTATTTACAATTACACCATATATTGTTAGCTAATCGTGCCTGACACTGTTACAAGTAATAATATTGTGTCAAATATAGTGTCAATTTCACGTGTATAATTTGTGGTCGTCACTTTTTTATGTACTTCAATAAATAATTGCAATTATTTTATTCTATAGTTTCTTACTCACAATTATGAGAGGACTCTTCACTTTAAAGGAAAGGTGCATACCTTGTGTGTTAGGAGTGTGATGACCTATGCCTCGGAGACGTGGCCGGTTAAAGTAGAAGATATCAATAGAATGAAACGGAATGAGAAGAGAATGGTGAGATGGATATGTGGGGTTAACCTCTGGGACGGGATATCGAGTGAGGAATTAAGAAGGCGTCTGGGTATTAGGAGTATTAGCGAAGTGATGCGCCGACTTGGTTCGTTCAGACACGCAGAGAGAATGGATGATCAGAACTGGGTGAAGATATGCCGGACTGTGAACGTGGGGGGATCTGCGTGTAGGAGTAGACTTAGAAAGATGTGGGATCAGATACTCCGGTCCGATCTCAAAATAAAGAATTTGACAAGAGGCAGCCCTTGACAGGGTCGCCTGGAGTGCTGCCATTTAGAGCGTGAGACTATAACCACACTCTCTGTGGACAAAATGGTCTTTAAATTTGTATTTTTTTATATATGAATAAAGGAGACAGAAGGCAAAGCTGCCTGTAATAAGTGTCTCCCCCAAAGTTGAAAGAGTGACAGAGAGCCAAAATCAAGGTACGTTATAATCAAATTGTCTGGACACATGAAGCTTGAAGCAGTTTAAGTCATAGGATGAGGGAAAGACAGATTGAGGGAGAGAGTTCCAAAGCTTGCTTGTTGAGTAGAAGAAATACTGGGAAAACTTTTCCAATCTTGGGTTAGAGAGTTGGACAGAATAGGAGTGGGAATGTGTTGAGAGGCGGGTGCCTCACACTTGCCGCAAGGGAGGGGGTATGCACTGAGAGAGCTTCTGAAGAACACTGATTGTTGTAACAGTTATAGAAGAGTGAGAGAGCTGCAACATTGTGGCGTGTAGAAAAAAATTGTAGGGAACTAGTAAGAGGAAGTGAGTTGATGAGGAGAAATGCTTTTCATTCTACTCTTTCGAGAAGTGCGGTATGGGTGGAACCTCCTCACACAAGTGAACAATGCTCAAAACATGGGCGCACTGTTCCCCGATACAGAGCAAGAAGCTGTGCAGTGGTGAATAACCAACAGAGATGGTTGAGCACACCTAACTTTTGGGAAGCTGTCTTAGCAAGAGTGGTAATATGATCGTTCCAAGAAAGGTCGGATGAAAAAGATACACCTTGAATATTGAGTGAAAATAAAAGGTTGATTTTCATATTGCTGAAGAATAATGGATAGTTTTGCGGCAGATTGCGATGGAGGGATAGAGGGAGAAAGTGGGTCTTTGAGGTGTTGAAGGTAAGAAGATTTTCTCTGCCCCAATCAGAAATAATTGATAGATCAGAAGATTGGTGTGCCATGGCCCTGTTATATGCGAGTTTTGGAGTGATTGCATGCTGGGTTGAAGTGAAAAACTAGTTGATTAGCGTAAGTTACAGTCATCAGCATATGAGTGGATAGGACTAGAGGTACAGTTGAGGAGGTCTTTAATAAATATTAGAAAGGGAATTAGAGACAGGAGACAGAACCCCGAGGAACACCAGAGTTGATAGTTTTGAGGAAGTGAGTGATAGCCATTCACAACTGCAGCTATGGAGCGGTCTGAATGGAAATTAGAGACAAAGGCACAGATAGAGGGATAGAAACCGAAGGAGGGTAGTTTGGAAATTAGAGATTTGTGCCAGACTCTATCAAAGGCTTTTGATATGTCTAGCGCAATAGAAAAAGTCTCGCCGAAGTCCTGAAAGGAGGATGACCAAGAGTTAGTAAGATAAGCAAGAAAATCACCAGTAGGAAACTGTACTGTTGATCTGAAAGTAGATTATGGGAAGATAAATGCTCATGAAATTTTGAGTTAAGATTAGTTACAAAAACTTTAAAGATGCAAGAAATTAGAGCAATTGGACGATAGTTGGAGGCTTGAGAGCGGTCACCCTTCTTTGGGACAGGTTGAATGAGAGAAAACTTCCAGCAAGAAGGAAAGATGTTTGAGGAAAGACAGAGACGAAAGAGTTTGCCTAAGCAAGGAATTAGCACGGAAGAACAGTTTTTAAGTACTACAGGAGCAACACCATCCGGTCCGTACACCTTCTTAGTATTAAGCCCAGAGAGGGCAAAGAGTACATCCTTAGAAGAGATTATGATATTGGGCATAAGTAAGTGAGAGGGGGGTCGAGAGGGAGGAGTAGTGCCGGAATCATCCAAGGTGAAGTTTTTAGCAAAAGTTTGAGCGAAGAGTTCAGCTTTGTCAGAGGAAGAGGTGACGGTCATAGCATCAGAGTGAAAAAGAGGAGGGAAAGACGAGGAGGTGAAATTATTGGAGAGGTTTTTGGCTAGATGCCAGAAGGCTTGGGAAGAGCTAGAGTTGAAAAGTTCAGAGTATTTGTTATTGATGAACGAGTTTTTGGCGAGTCGAAGGACAGATTTGCATTTGATTCAGGGCAGAGACATATAAAGTACAGGATTCTTGAGTTTGAAGGTGACGGTACTGTTTCAATGCTTCCCCCTTATTACGGACAGCAGTAGGACAAGCGTGAGTAAACCAAGATTTTTGTGAATTAGTACGAGAGAAAGAGAAAGGGATGTATGCTTCCATGCCCAAAAGGAATACCTCAGTAATGTGCTCGGCACTCTCTGAGGGTCCCCAGCCACAGAAGCAAAAATCAGTCCATGGGAAATCAAAGAAGTACTGCTGTAGAGCCTCTCAGTTGGCAGCGCTAAAATGCCACAACCACTGCTGGCTAAGGGGGTCAGAAGGCCGTACTGTATAGAAAGGACAGGTAACAGAGATAAGGTTATGATCGGAGGAGCCCAAAATAGAGAGAAGATTTACAGTATAAGCAGAAGGATTAGAGGTTAGAAATAATTCAAGGATGTTGGGTCGATATCCAGGGTGGTCCGGGATACGGGTTTGAGGCTGAACTAACTGCTCTAGGTCGTTTAGGATAGGAAAGATGTAGGCTTGTTCACCAGGTTGGTCAGTGAAAAGTGAGGAGAGCCATTGGCGGTGGTGAACCTTGAACCCTCCTAAGATAGAGATTTCAAAGAGTTTTGCTAGAAACTCCACTTTGGATGATTCCGGTGCTTTCCACCCCCCTCTCTCCTACTTTTGCCTAATATCCCAATCTCTTCTAAAGATGTACTTTCTACCCTCTCTGGGCTTAATACTAAGAAGATGTACAGTCCGGACGGTGTTCCTCCTGTTGTACTTAAAAACTGTGCTTCCGTGCTGACTCCCTGCCTAGGCAAACTCTTTCATCTCTGTCTCTCCTCTAACATCTTCCCTTCTTGTTGTAAGTTTGCTCTCATTCAACCTGTCCCAAGGAAGGGTGACCGCTCTCAACCCTCCAACTATTGTCGAATTGCTCTCATCTTTTGTATCTCTAAAGTTTTTGAAACTATTCTTGCATCCAAATTTCTTAAGCATTTCTCTTCTCATAATCTACTCTAGATCGCCAGTATGGCTTCCTTAAGGGTTGCTCTACTGGAGATCTTCTTTCATATCTTACTAACTCTTGGTCATCCTCCTTTCGGGACTTCGGTGAGACCTTTTCTATTGCACTAGACATATCGAATGCCTTCGATAGAGTGTGGCACAAATCTTTAATTTCTAAACTACCCTCCTTCGGTTTCTATCCCTCCATTTGTGCCTTTGTCTCTAATTTCCTTTCCGGCCGTTCCATAGCTGCGGTTGTGGACGGCCATCGCTCACTTCCTCATCCTATCAACTTCGGTGTTCCTCAGGGCTCTGTCCTATCTCCCATTCTCTTTCTCATTTTCATATATGATCTTCTAAACTGTACCTACAGTGACACAGTCCCATCCATTCATACGCAGACGATTCTACCTTACACTACTCAATTAGTTTTCCTGAACGCCCCAGCCAGCAATCCCTCAAAGACAAACGTAATGAAGCCATGCAACACTTATCTTCTGATCTAACTACAATTTCCAATTGGGGCAGAGAAAACCTTGTTACTTTTAATGCTTCCAAAACCCAATTTCTTCATCATACTACCCGTTCGGAACTTCCAGAGGACTATCCATTACACTTCAACAATACAAAAATCAATCCTTCATCTTCTCTCAATATTCTCGGTGTCTCTTTTTCTTCTGCTCTCACTTGGAAGGACCATATTACCAGTCTTGCTAAGGAAACCTCCCAGAAGCTGGGTGTACTCAACCGCCTCAAGGAGTTCTTTATCCCTGCGCAGCTTCTGGCTTTGTACAGGGGCACAGTGCGTCCTTGTATTGAGTATTGTTCACATGTGTGGGGAGGTTCCTCTCACACCACATTCCTAGACAAAGTAAAAAGGAAAGCCTTTCGTATCATTAACTCCCGTCCTCTCACCAACTCTCTGCAATCTCTCTCTCTTCACCGCAATGTTGCATCTCTCTCTCTATTCTATCGCTACTACAATAATCAGTGTTCCTCAGAGCTTCCCCAGTGTATACCACCTCCTCTACATAGGGTACGTAGTACCCGCCTTGCAACACAATCTCACCCCTACTCTGTGCAACTCTCCAACCCAAGAGTGAAATGCTATTCTCAGACTTTCTTCTATTCAACAGCTGAGCTCTGGAACTCTCTCCCAGAATCATTTTTTTCCTCTTCCTATGACTTAAATTGCTTCAAACTCTGTGTGTCCCGGCAGTTTGGCTCGAACGTCCCTTGACTTTGGCCCTGTCACTCTTTCAACTCTGGGGGAGGCACTCGCTACAGGCAGTTCTGCCTTTTGTCTCCCTCACTCACATAGGAAACAAATAAAAGAACAAGAATGTGTTCTACTATAGAAGTAATATAGTCAAAGAATTTTGGATAGTCAGTAGAATTAGGGGAGAGATAAACAGCACAGATAGATTTAGTGAGAGAGTAACAAGATAGCTTAAGCCAGATAGTTGAGAATTCAGGAGAGTCAAACTTGGGAACACGAGAGCAAGAAAGATTGTTGCGTACGTACACGCAACATCCACGTTTCACTTTGAATTGAGGATAGAGATAGTAGGAGGATATAAAGATGGGTTTGCTGTCTGTTGCCTTAGACAACTGAGTTTCGGTGAAGAAAAGTAAGTCAGTTTGGTAGAAGAGAGATGGTGTTCTACAGAGAGAAAGTTAGAGGAAAGGCCACGAATGTTACATAAATCGATAAATAGAGTAGCAGGAAGAAGTCCAGGAAACTTCGAGGGGTCAAATCCAGGGGTAGATCAGTTGGTCTTTTTTGGTCTCACCAAGGGAACTCTCGAACTCTCTCCCTCAATCAGTCTTTCCTTCATCCTCTGACTTAAACTGCTTTAAACTTAGTGTGTCCAGGAATTTTGACTCCAATGTCCCTTGAATTTGGGTCTATCACTCTTTTAGCTCTGCGGGAGACACTCGTTACAGGCAACCTGCCATTTGTCTCTTTCATACACATAGGAAAAAAAAAAAAAAATAGTGAAATACAAGTTGAATATTGGCATACCTGTAATGATGAGTGGGTGGTAAGCCTGAGGATCATAAGGATTGGACCCTCCCTCCACAAGGAAGCGGTATTTGGTGTGGCGCCTAAGGTACACGTCCGGAGTTAGGTACCCATTCACGTACCACGCCAGCCCACTCTCGGAGTGCTCTAATGGAAACAGTATTACATTTTATATATTATTATAGGCCAGAACTCATGATCACTAACCTCTTATAACTCAAGAAGAATATAAGCAATCCAGCTAACGTTTCTACCATTTAAGTAGAGTCATCCAGGGAATAGGTGTGCAATTTTAAAGTCCATTTGCACTAGCCGTTATTGAGTTACAATAGTTTAGTGGTCAGAATTTCTGGTTAAATTATAGGGAATAGACTATAGTTATGATGATAGTGTGATATGCCATTATAATAGGCAGACAATTTATTTTAAGAGCATAAGAACATAAGAAAATGGGAGTCTGCAGAAAGCTGATTGGCCTAAGCAAGGCAGATCCCTGTCCCACACAACCCCAATTACAAAGCCCAATTATAGGCTCAACACTCTAATACCCTGAGGATCATCTTACCAAAACGGTTAGAGATTAACGCAGGATTTCGGGGGTCTGCAGAGCGCTGATTGGCCCAACCCTGCTGATCCCCCTTCACACCCAACCCTTCTCGTCCATATGCTTATCCAATTTTATCTTAAAGCTCCCTATCGTTTTTAATCCCACTATAGCACTTGGTAGTCCATTCCACCCATCTACAACTCTGTTACCAAACCAATATTTGCCTATATCTTTTCTGAAACGAAATTTATCTAATTTGAAACCATTGGTACGAGTTCTTTCGCTATCACTGAGCTTTAGTACATTTGTCATGTCCCCTTTGTTAATCCTACTAACCCACTTGAACACCTCTATCATATCCCCTCTAACTCTGCGTCTCTCTAACGAATGTAAGCCTAATTTCTTCAACCTTTCTTTATACGGAAGATTTCTAATATTATGGATCATTTTTGTCATTCTACGTTGTACTCTCTCCAATGAATCTATGTCCATTCTGTAATAAGGACACCAAAATTGAACAGCATAATCCATATGGGGTCTCACTAATGACAAGTAAAGTTTTAAGATAACATCAGCAGTTCTGTTACTCACACTCCTAGAGATGAACCCGAGAATCCTGTTTGCCTTGTTTCGAATGCTTATACACTGTTGTCTAGGCTTCAAATCATTGCTAACAAACACACCTAGATCTTTCTCACAATTCGAGTTTTCTAATTCCACATTAGCTAGTTTATATTTAACATTTGTATGCATCTTCCCTATCTTTAATACCTTGCATTTGTCAATGTTAAACTTCATCTGCCAATTTACTGACCATTCGTGTAAGGTATCTAGATCCCTTTGGAGGCACTCTATATCTCTATCTGAATCAATTGTTCTCCCCATTTTGGTATCGTCTGCAAATTTACTTATCCTACTAGTTATACCTAAATCAAGGTCATTTATGTATATAACAAACAACAGAGGACCTAATACAGATCCCTGGGGGACACCACTTTTGACTGCTCCCCATTCTGACTTCGTGCCATTTATGCTGACTCTCTGCTTCCTACCAATTAGCCATGACCTAATCCATCCCAACAACGCCCCACCTATTCCATGTGCCTCAACCTTTCTCATCAATCTCTCATGGATTCTCTCATGCATTCAAGTCGCCACATACCCTGAAAATCGCCAGCAACAATAAATAAGCAACAATACTCAGGCTATGTGTGTTAGGTTTAATGTCTCCAGTAATAAAAGAATGTTCTAGTTGGGTATGGTAATCTGTAAGCCTATACATTTTGAGGTCCCACATGTAAGCATCCTTGGTCCTTTGCTCTTTCTTCGTTACGTGAACGATATGCAACTGAGTGTTTCGTATAAATTACTACTGTATGCTGACGACAGCGTACTACTGGTTTCTGGAAAAAATCCCAAAAGTGTTGCCAATACCCTCTCCAGAGTATTAGAATCTTGTAGTGATTGGCTGGTGGACAATTGACTATATCTTCACCTGGGCAAAATAGAAGCCATACTAAGTGGAACAAAACACACACTGAAGGACATTGAGGGCTTCTCAGTTGACTGTAATGGTGTTCCTATATTGACAGTGTCTCGGACTGAGACTGGACTCAACTATGTAAGGTGAAGCAATTTTGGAATCGATCCTGAGTGCCTCACCTACACAGAGAGTAATCCAGCTTACTCTCGAAAACACTTCCTCCTACTATTATTTTCACTACACTTAACAAGCACACCACACTTCTTTACTACACACCTAAATTTCCTCTAATGTACCTTGATTTTGGTTCTCTATCACTCTTTCAACCTTGAGAAGTTGGAGGGGGGGACACTTGTTACAGGCAGCTTTGACTGTTGACTCCTTCATGCACATAGACAAAATGTACAGCATGTATATACAGTAATACCTGTAGAGACAGGTGGGATGCATGTTTTATTCTTCCCCTTTGTTATGCCAGATTTTTAACTGGTATTGGAATGGGTTCTTCCGAAAAGGGAGAATTGATAGACATACATAATCACATTAAATAATACAGCGAGGCGAATATAACACAGGGAAATACTTAACAGGGTTTATGCAATGTAAGGCAGTAAGTAATATTAACACAAACAGAGCATACAAATAATACAGATCTTGGCTGGTTATCAGAAAATACAGTAGTTTATGCTGAATAGAGTACAATCAATACTGTATACAAGAGAGCCTAGATGGTCAACTACATCATCGGCGCCTTGATGAAGCTATATGCGAAACATTGTCAATAAAGTGATCCTTCTCACATGGTGTTTATTTTCAAATATATATATATATACAGTATATAATATATATACTATAATATATATAATATATATATAATATATACCCTTCCTTGAATTAACCTCCCATTTGTGGAATTAATACACATCGACTCCATCCTTTGGCCTGTAATATTATACTCAGGAACCTCTACCTTTCTTTGCCATTGGTAACTGCATCATAATCTTGTAGTGTCGGTTATTACTTTTACCACATCGATCTTGTACACGGAAGCTTTAGCCCTTACTTATATATTATATATTATATAAGTAAGGGCTAAAGCTTCCGTGTACAAGATCGATGTGGTAAAAGTAATAGCCGACACTACAAGATTATGATGCAGTTACCAATGGCAAGAAAGGTAGAGGTTCCTGAGTATAATATCACAGGCCAAAGGATGGAGTCGATGTGTATTAATTCCACAAATGGGAGGTTAATTCAAGGAAGGGTCCTGAGGAGACTCAGAACAATTAGATGAATATTCAACTCTTGCCAGGGGTGTGTGGGAGGCTTAGAAGGGAAGGATCTAGTTATGATTTAGTTTCTTAGAAGAGCAGGGAGACTGCTCTTGCTGTCTTCCCCTTATCTTCTTCCGGGGTAGACTTTCTTCCTTGGATCGCTTCAACTTCAGGGTGAAGATGGCCGGAGTAGTGGCTGTTAGTACTCTTGACTGGAAGAATACGAAGCTGTCCACCTGAACGGGTTACTGAGGATGCACTATTAGCAAAGGAGGAACCGTC
Organism: Paralithodes platypus; assembly: GCA_032716605.1. Lineage (NCBI taxonomy): Eukaryota > Metazoa > Arthropoda > Malacostraca > Decapoda > Lithodidae > Paralithodes > Paralithodes platypus. The sequence goes on from CM064495.1 coordinate 28,592,434, forward strand.
ACAAACAAGTTCGCAAAATATGTCACAAACAACATCCGAAGCCCCAGTACAAACATTTATTCCTAGCCCGTCCGAATGAGAGACAAGCTCTCCAAGTCTGTTACGAACCAGACATGTGGCTGGGGTCCGTTTGGTAACATTGATCTATTACTGAGGAGCGATCATGTTTGAGTGAGTTGTCGCGATTGAGGTATACCCTGGTTTCTTTGCGATAGTCAATGATGACTGTATTACAATTTGGAATCTTACTGATCACATAGGGACCTGCGATCACTGACTTGATACGGGCTCGTCTTGGGGGTTTCGTCTTTCATGAGGTCCTGGCAATGATGTAGATGACAGAGGCGGTTCTTGAGGTGTTGTAGAGAGTCACTGGAACTTAAGAGAGGACGATCTGGTTTGGCCAGATGATGAAGTGGCATAAGAAGTGGTGCTTCTTTGAAGATACGTTCGTGAGGCGTGATTCCGTCTTCTCTAGGGCAGGTGTTCATTCCCCATTGAATAATCCTTACCTGGGAGGGCCAGTTGTCTCTGTTGTATGTAACTATTCGGGTGCGAAGCTGGTTTGCCAAACTTTTATGGTTCCGTTCGCACACAGAGTTCCCTTGTGTCCAGCAGGGAGATAAATGGATATCTTGTATTCGAAAATTTGGGAAAGTTTCTCCCACACTTGTCCCGAGAATTCTGGTGCGTTATCGGAGTGGATTGCTGGAGGGGGTCCGAAATAGGGAAAAACATCACTGGGCAAGGGTTCAGCAACAGCAAATGCAGAGTGTTCTTTCGCGGGGCATGCATGATTAATTTTGAATATGCATCAGCAATGGTGATGATGCATTTCTTGCTGGTCTTCACCAGCATTGGCCCCATTTCATCTAAGGCAAGTAGTTGCCAAGTTTTAGAGGCTAACAACCATCCCAAAGATCCTGATCTTCTGGCACTATCTTTTCCTAGACAGCAAGCTCAGCAGGCTTCTGGGATGGCATGGCAATGGTAGAGATTTTGGTGGTACAATAGATGCCACTTATCGTAAATACGATAGGCTATGACTCTTTTGTGATCCCGTATGTCTCTGTGACGTCACGGTCGCTCCTGCAGCACGACGTAGGACGAGTAGATCGTATATTATAAGATTGTAAATAAGTTAAGTTATAAAAGGCCTAATATGCTATTAAGCAATATTGCCATGGTCTTATGTAGTATATATGAATTTATCGTATATATTAATATAATTTATCGTATAGAGCAACCTAGATGCGGTACGATAATTTGGGCTCCTGGCGTTTGCCAAGGCAGCAAGGTGTGCCTTTGAGGAACAGGAGAGCCTTCACGAACACCAACCAGTTAACATCTATTTTCCGCCCTCAGTTGATCGCGCTTTTGAGCCTCTAATCACAATACACGCAGCAATACAAACAGCTACACCATCACGACGCTCTCATCGACGCCATGACTGACTGACAGATAAGCGTAATATTCATGTCCATTCCCATGTAATCATTCATTCTTTCTTTAACTTGACTCGTGTCTCGGGACCGAAGTCTCGTTCCCCATTGTCCACCGCCATATTGGGTAAAACGTTCTCCCTTGCCTCATTGCCACGTGGAACTATTGGTGAGTTAATTCCTGGCTAATATTAACCCTTATAACCTTACCCTATATATAAATGTATTATGTGAGACCTTTGGATATAAATTAGCTTGTTTCAGATTGAATTCAATTTAGATATGGAGTAGTTTTAATTTAGATTTATTTATTTGATTCATTATAGCTTAGTAATATTTAACTTCCATTGATAGTTTACCACACCACTGAATACTTTCACTAATTTCTTCTGTTCTAGGTGGATGCCGTGGTTCATGAGAAGGGAGGCCTTCTGAAACTCAAGGGTCTACTGCCAGGTGTCCGGAGGAGGTGTACAAGTGGTTACCCATCCATTCTAAGGTATCAAACACCTTGGTAGGCAGCCAGTCAGGTCTTGTTCTAGTTTCCCATTGTTGAAGCAACGTTTTATGTGGTTCATGAATTTGAGGGGTGACGCTGCTGATGGGAAGATGGGAGAGGGCATCTGCATTAGTGTGGAGTTTTCCCGGCGTATATTGAATGATCAAATACACTTTTCTCAGGTCTCCCATCAACAGACGATGAGAGCATTGGTTGTTTCTGATCTTCTGAGCCATTGCAGGGATTGATGGTCAGTGATGATGGTAAACACAGTTCCTGACAAAAATGGCCAAAAGTAATTGAGGGCCCAGACGACCTCTAATCACTTGCATTTGGTGGCAGCATAATTTCTCTGTGAGGGGTTGAGGGTGGTGCTGGCACATGCTATAAATTGTTCTCTGCCGTCCCTTTCTTATCCTAGGACGGCTCCAATTCTGACTAAGGAGACATCATTGTAGAGTCAAAATGGTTCAGTGTAGTCTGGAAAGGAGACATTTAAGGCTGAGATAAGTTCCTCCTTCAGCTGTTGGCAGGCATCCAGGCATTCCAGGGTCCATTTGAATTTTTCTCCTTTCTTTGTCATGTCATGTACAGGTTTCGCTATGGTAGCGAACTTCTCCACAAAGCGCCCACCAAGACTCAAATTCCTATGACATCAGTAGGGGGTGGTATGCTGGCGATGGCGCTTACTTTCTCCGAATCAGGAGTGATAACCTTGTCGGATATAATGTGCCCCAGGAAGGCGACAGACTTGTGGGCGGTAGTACACTGAGTTTCAGTCCTGTGGCTTGAATGAGGCTGAAGATTTGCCCGAAGCATTGTAGATGTTCTCCCCATGTTTGGCTAAAAATGATTATGTAGTCCAAGTAGGCCAAACATGTTTCCATCAATTGTGAAGATGTGGCAGGCCCGTTGCATAATCCGAAGGAAAGAATATTAGCTTGTACAACTTAGTTCTGCTGGTCGAAAAAGCTGTCTTCTTTCTGTGTTCCTCCCTCATGGGTACCTGCCAGCGTGGAGAACCATTTGGCACCGAAGAGGGAGTTCAGTAAGTCATCTATTCAGGATAAGGGTGTGGCATCTTTGGTGACATAATTTTGGTATCGATAGTCCACACAGAAGCATAGAGACCCATCTTTTATGGTGTGTGCATGCATGTGTGTGTGTGAGCGGAGAGGGGGTGGGCTGACATAACAAGGGCTGGTAGACGGTTTGGCAATGCTTCTCTCCACCTTCTCTTGTACTTGCCGTTCTTCCTCCTGGCACTGGACAGGGTTCTTCCGTCTTGAAGGCTGGCGCAGTGGGGGTCCCATGATGTAGATGATGTGTGTGAGAATGGTGGCGTATCCTTGATCTGTTGAATAAGTGGCGAACACATCCTGGTACCGTATTAATACTTGTTCCAAGTTTCGTTGATGTTGGGGTGGCAGGTGAGATTGAATCTTGCATAGTATTGTTGGGGGGGGGGGGAGGGGGGGTGCATTTGGCGAGGTGGGGGATTGCGGGGTCATCGAATGTTTCTAAATCTCTGATTACCAGGCCCTTCGAGGGGTGACAGGCTGTTTTGATATATTAGCTCTCCTAATGGCATGAATATAGAGGGGGGGATTACCTCTGGTAATACGAAGCAATGTGGGACCAAGGGTTGTTCTAATTCGAGTGAAAACACCAGGGTTTGGTTGTTGGGTTTAGTGACAGGTAGCCATACTTGATGATGTGGTTGGAGGGTGGTGGTACTTCTATTTATAGCCTGTGTTACGTGGTGGATACCAGGAGGGTCTTCATTGTGGTGGTCGCCAGTTGATGTGCCGTCATTATCGGTAGGGAGTGTCGTTGTATTTTTTTCCTCTTTTCTAGAAGTGAAGGCATTGACCTATACAGTCGATGGTGGCTCCCAGTCTCTCCAATAGGTCCAGTCCCAGGTATCCATCACAAGTTTGGTACCGAGAGTCAACCACATTGAAGGTGTGTGAGTCTTGGACCGTTAGTTCGGGTGTGAGCTCCCGGACAGGAAGGGTTTCGCCCTGCAGTGGTAAGGGCTCACCACCGGCCCCTATCAGGTCAGTGGAGGAAGCTACCAGCTTTCCTAGTTTGCTCCAGTGTTTCTGGTAAAATTGGGTATATATACAGGAGTGGATGGCCCCAGTGTCTACGAGATGTACCTTGAGGCCACTTATTTTTATCTTTGTATATACTGGTGATCTTGAAGCTTTACAGGTCGCCCGTGCCACGACTATTGGTGACAAGGCTTTTTCTAAAATACCTGTGGGGCATCAGGGAGCTCTTCTTCATCCACATACATTTTCGACTCTTCCTTACTGAGGTCCTCTTCTCGTGCATCTTTAAAGAACTCCTCTTGAGGTGTATTCGTGTTGGCAACCCAGCGTAGCATGGCTACAAAAGTTTGCCATTCTCAAACATTCAATTTGCTATTGGTACCAGTTCTTCTTACCTTAGCCTGATCTCTGATGTTATAAATGCAGCACTGAGATTGGCAGGCAGTGAAATCAAAAGTATCGATCAACACTATCGCTTTTGCTCTGTTAGTCCTAGCAGCAGGAACTATCCTTGGATATGTTGACCGGCCATCTTCTCTCGTCCTCCAGTTCTCTTATTTTTTTGTTTTGCCAGTTGTCATTTCTAATTGACGTTGCGCCTGAGTCGGAACATGCTGTACTACCCCAATTTGTTGTTGGGAAGTTGTTCCGGCTGCCAGCAGTCGTCGAATGATGATGTCTCTGTTGAAGCCGGCTGGGTCATAGATGGCGAAATGTTCTCTTACTGTTCTGGGGAAAATTCTCCTTCTCCAGTGGGTAGGCTACACGGCCATGGTGTACTTCGTAAGCAAAGCCAGCCTTTCATCTAAGTTTCCCTCATTTTTGAAACCATTGAGGTTTGTCGTACGGCGTTGATCACGATGAGCTTAAATTGATTGCATGTTAAGCGATTACGAACTTTCCCGTGACCAGGAAGACCACTTTTCCGAGGCGAGTCAAAAGGACAGCAGTTTTCTCTCTATCGGTGGTATAGACTAAGCCTAATACAGGTTTTACCATTTCCAAGTACGTCATGATCTCAAATATCTCAAGGTCATATTTGTTTATGGGAATGTGTTATTTAGTTACCATACTGCTAAGTGAATACTCAACATTGTATGCATAATAATGTAATATGCTGTATCCCTTCCCTCAGCACTCATTACCACCGCTGCCATCAGTGATATGCCAGATTTTTTAACTGGCACTGGAATGGGTTCTTCCCAAATGGGAGAGTTGAAAAACATACATATACACACTTATTAATATAAGGAGGCGAATATAACTCGGGGAAATGCTTAATAAGGCTGAATTAAAGTATGGCATTAAATAATATTAACACAAACAGAACATACTAAAAATACAGATCTTGGCTGATTATCAGAAAATACAATAGTTTATGTTGAATAGAGTACTGTACAGTATATGCAGTATATATATATATATATATATTGTTATGTAATCCCGAATTAATATTGATTATATAAGCCAGATTAGTATAATATTTTAGTTTCCCCCTTATTTGCTTGCTTCTCGAGAGTTCTAGACCTGTCAGGATTCAGTCTGTCTCTCCCAGCATTGCGTCATTTCATTCACGTGTGTTGTAGAAAATTCCAGATTCACTGGTGAGATATATATACCCCCTGAGTCCTTGCAGTTTCGACTATTAGACCAGCTGACTACCACGCCTGCTCTCTCTCTTGCCTGTAGCCTACATAGTGATATATACCTTGTGAAGTGATACCATTATTTCTCTGGCCTCCATCAAGATATAGTAACCTGCAATAATTACCTGTGTTCCCGAGTGTTGAGTACATTGAATATAATTGTGTATTTATTATTATTATTGTTAGCCTATTATATTATATAGCCTATATTTCAGTGCTATTTCATATGTAGGCTAATTGCTAAATCATTCATAATCTTGTGATCAGTTAATCATTAATTGTCATTAAGTTTACTGTAAATTAATATAATTTCTTTATTTCCTTTTGATAGCTTTATCATTAGTGTTATAAGTGTAAAGCATTGAATTAATTTGTGTTTAGGTTCCAAGCTTGTGAATTTGATTAGATTAATTTATTGTAAGTTTCAGAAGGAATATTTTTCTCAAGTGTTAAAGACAGTTGTATTAATTACTTGTATTGCTTTTATTAACTTATTGTGAATTTCCTTTAGTTATTAAACAGATATTAACCATTTCCAGTGATCTTTAGAAAATATTAATTCTTATGTGATATAGCTATTTTTACCTTGCATTGCTTCAGTAAAGGTATATAGTTATTTATTTTTTTCACTTACATATTTTCTGATAATCTTAGTGCATTATATATTCTTATTGCTCGTCCTGAAGAGACTGATTTCATTGTTACATTATATAATACTTAAGTTAATTAATCTAAGAATTATTATTCTAGTAGTTTCCTTGAACCTCGATATTTTGAGGTGTAAGTTGACATTAGTCTTGAATTTAAAGTTATCTATTGTTTGTGTCATTTCACCTCGCCCATAAACATAACAATATATATATATATACAGTATATACAGTATATATATACAGTATGTATGTATGTATATATATATATATATATACCGAGCAGCAGAGAGGCTCGACTTCAAATTACGCAAGAACCGGCTGGATCTTCAGTTCCTCATTACTTGTTCTAATCATGATCTTATCCCAACTTTCCTTCGCTTTAAAGTGCCTAACAATCAACTCCGTTCTTCCCGCCTCTATAAGAATTGCCAACGGCGTTTCTTAACCTCTGAAGTGCGCATGGGGGGTAATGAACACCTCTGCCTGTGCGCATGTATTTGAGCTGTTTCCATCACTAAAATATTTATTTTACCATAAATAGCATTAATACTTATCCATATGCGCCTATTATAGGTTGATTCTAAAGGTATTAACCTGTTACAACAATAAAACAAGTGAAAACAGCGTTTGGATGGTCAAAATCGGCGATACAGGCCGGGAGTTACATAATGTATGGCTGAGGCAAGCTCCTCTCCCGCCAATTTTCCCCAAGGCTGGAGAGACACTGTCGATCAATACTCTCTCTCTCTCTCTTGTACTCGCTTGCTAACAGTGCTTGCAATTCGCTAATGTTAGCACGAAAATATACCACAGAATAAGGGAATAACAGGGAAAATAGGTGATAACTGAAGGAGGGGAGGAAAGTGGGGAAGGAGGGGAGGTAGAGGAGTGATATTTTGCATGGCCCAGGGGCAAAAAAAAAAATAAATAAATAAAAAAAAAAAAGGTTCCCAAGTATATAATCTTGGAGTGGATGTGTACTGTTTCCCTTAATGTGTGGTAAGACTCTTAATTCAAGGAAGGTTCCCGAGGAGACTCTGAACAATTAGATGAATATTAAACTCTTGCCAGGGGCGAGTGGGAGGTTTAGAAGGGAAGGATATAGTCTCCTAGATGGGCAGGGGGTTTGCTCTTGCTGTCTTTCCCTTATCTTCTTCCGGGGTAGACTTTCTTCCTCGGCTCGCTTCAACTTAGGTTAATGGCCGGAGTAGTGGCTGTTAGTACTCTTGACTGGAAGACTATGCAGCTGTCCACCTGAACGGGTTACTGAGGATGCACTGTTAGCAAAGGAGGAACCGTCACAAACAAGTTCGCAAGATATGTCACAAACAATATCCGAAACCCCAGTACAAACATTTATTCCTAGCCCGTCCGAATGAGAGACAAGCTCTCCAAGTCTGTTACGAACCAGACATGTGGCTACGTCACACATAATTGCCAATTCAGTCTGTTGCAGGTCAGGGGACAATTTAGCACCTGAATGGGAACAGTCACGAACCAGTTCCCCAAGTCTGTCACAATGTGAAGCTACGATTAAGTCACAAACACTAACCGGACTTGTGGCTGAGTCACGAACAACAGCCAATTCAGTGTTGCTGGTGTCTGTGCACCAGTGGTGGTCTCTCTTTTGTTTTGGGCATCTCGGGCATATCCTTTCCAGGCCAGAACGGCCCATGGGCCCAGGCATAGGCCGGGGGTAGCTGCTCTGCTGTTTGCAAGTGCCCAACATGGTCATCTGTGTGGGGAGGGCTGCCTCTTGTGCCTTTCTCGTTTGTCATCCCTAATGGCTGCCACAGTGCCACTCTTACTTCCCTCCTCTTCTTTGGTGGTACCTTACCCTTGTCTCCAGCTAACTTAATCCCACAATATGGACCCCAATGGAAATACGCCTAATGGCCTCATTGGGCTATCCTTACTTGGAATTATTCAAACTGACATGACATATTTGAAACAGATTATGTTGTAATAACATTGTAAAAATAAAAACTGAATAAACATTATTATTTATATTATTATTAGTATAAATAATATTATTATTATTATTACTATTATTATGAAAGTAGAAAAGCCCTCCGCCAATCACCGCGCTCCCTTTTACTTGCTTGCACCGTCAGCTGATTTTGACAGCTCACGGCTACAACATGCCACACCGTGCCCACCAGCCAATCAGCGGCCTCCATTGTCGGAGCGCGAAGCTGGACTTTTTACTTCACCTCATAAGTCGCTCTCTTTCTCTTCCCGAGCAGTTCCTTCTGATTATCCACAAACTAATACCTCGGTGCCAGCCCTGTACTCCCGTAAGCCGCCAAAAGAGGTTTATAATCAGCTGCCTGGGACTTATTTTGAAGAGAAAAGAGAGGAGGTGAAGGAAGCAAGAATTCAGGGCGAGCGTGCTAGCGCGCGTGCCAGCCAGCCAATCATAGCGCGGGAGAGTGGGGGGCGTGACTATAAAGGCTGCCACGCACGGGCTACTGGGGTCACTCACCCCTCGGAACTCACTGGGTTACCATATTGCAACCCATTTGCTCTCTCTCGCCCGGGCACAAAGGGGAACCAGGAACCCACCTTTCCAGTTACCCTGCCCTCAACTAAAGCCACAACACAGACCACCGCTGACCTCTCCTCACTTTCGCCCACTCGGAGGATGCACCATCAGTATCCTGCCGCCTGTCATCACGTCGCTAGCCTGCACACCTACAGTCAAGCGTTTCAAGTGGGACGACAGAAGGTGGATAGAAGCGAGGATTTCCAGAAGAGCTACTGGCCAGCTCTGAGGTGGTAAAGCACAGTTCCAGACACACACACACACCTGATCCAGCATACATGAATATATTTGTCTAAGGACCCATATTGGGCCCGCATACGATAAAGGAAGAAAGAGAGATGTTGTTGACTAACCTGGTGGTTCCCATAAAAATTGATGTGTCCTAGGACAAGACTAAAGGAAAACAAATTTAGACTCCCCTGAATCCATAAAGATGATGTGTTATTAATTAGTTATTTTTGTTAGCAATGGCGCCATGCCGGAAGAGTTATTATATAGGATCTGATAGGAGAGATTAAGGATTAAAGAGTAAAAGTAAAGAGGGGAAGGAAAGAATAATTCTTTTAGTAAATGAGGCAACCAATAAGTTCAAGGGGGGAAACAGTTGTTTAGTTGCCTGATAGATCAGCTATAGCTAGGGAAGGACACTAGTCCATATGAATCATTCATTAAGTTGTGTAAAAGGAAACTATTGAGAAGGACACTAGTCCAATGTTAAATACGGGATTATTAAGTTTAAAAGGGACGCTGTACTCATAGAAATCGAGACTCCTAGAGGCAGTCTGGGAAAAGTGCCCATATAACAAAGAATTCCTCAGAAGTCATGTAAAGGAATATATTTGTGGAACTATTCCGTGTAGGCGTTTTGAGGCACGGTTCATCTTTTGTTAGAACGGTTATTGATTTAGGTGAAAGGTAAACATCGCGTGTTTGTAATAGGGTTACATGAGGGTAAATTCGGAAGGTGTCATTGAGGTAAAGATTGTAAACCTATATTGTTGAAGTAACTGGGTGACGGAACCCAATAGTGTCATTGAGGTAAAGACTGTAAACCTATATTGTTGAAGTAACTGGGTGACGGAACCCAATATTATATATGAGAGGGAACTTGTAATCTCAGTCGGTAATTTGTACGATTTTATATCATTGTTGAGGTACTTGTGTAGTAACGACGGTTGTGTCAAAGGAGTAAATAGATTCTATGTGTTGAGGAAATAGATTATATGTGTTATAGCCTTGGTCTTGAGAAAGGATAGAGAAGGCTCAGTAAACGTGGGTAATTCTTAAGAGTAGAAGAAAAATATCACTTTTGTTTTAGTTAGGTAAAGAGCAAATGTTTCATTAGGCCCTGGTCTCAATAGAAGACACAGCAGGGCTCCGATTAAACTGTTCAGGATTAATCACTAATAACGGGTCGTAGGATCGAAGCCGACTTGAGTCAATACCTGAATAGAGGGAATTCAGTTAGGGAGTAACGGGAACTCTAGGGGTCCAAAGTGCAACCTATCGTGAATCGACGTAATATTCAATCCGTGTCTTGAACTCGTCTCGGCCCGAGCCAAGAACCTCTTATTAGAGTAGTTAGGAAGTCTGTTAAATAAAATATACGAACTTCTAAATGACTGTCGATTTATCCCCCGTAGTAGTAGTAGCGTAACAGAATTTAACTTAAATACTACAATTATTATTATTATTATCATAATTATTATTATTTGTATTATTATTATTATAAGTATTATTATTATTATTATTATTATTATTATTATTATTATTTCTTTTTAGGACAGCTGGTGATTATTATACATTGGGGACTTTAGCTATTTATACATTAATTATAGATATTTCAGTACCGTATATATATTTTATATTAGGGCTGAATTATCTTACTATATAATGTTTAAAATGTCAGTTTTGCATTACTGTTTGATTGATAAACTCTTTCACTATTCAAGAATGCACTTCTATATTTTATTCTGGTCATTATTAGACGCTTTTATGTAGTTTGGATAGATCTTTAGGAATCAGAGGAGTAAAAGATATCTTAATTAACCCTTAACTCCCACAGATCCTTCTTAAGCTGTTAAAAATCTTCTATTCCTAGCCAGAATGAAAGAATAAAGGTGTCCTCGTATCTTGAAAGTATTAATTAAGGCCCTAGCTGTACGTATACATACGTCCGGTGGTGGCCAGGTACCCACGGTAGCCTCCATCAGGACCCAGCCTGGCAGTGAACTCCCTGGCGGCTGGATTGGCAAGGTGGAATCTCGACCATGGCTTCCTGCAACACACATTAACATTAAAGGAGATACACTATACGGTACTTTGTGATTATAAAATGGTGCATGAAGATTGAAGACACAGCCATATGCACACACAATTCTGAACTGATAAGGGTACAGTAAAATAGACCTACAAGTTACAGCAGCGTTGATCAGACCTACAGAAAAATTGGGATCCAATCTTGTTATACCAGATTTTTACTGGGGTTGATTGGTTTTAATAGGTAGGTTCTACTTGACAGGAGGAGCCGAATACACAGAAAGTATTGTTATAACTATCCTCTATGGATAGTTATAACAAAACGTACATTCATAATATATTTATTTGCACAAGAATATTGCATACGTAATACTAGATAATGGTAAATAAAAAAATATAAGAAGCACGAGCGAGGCTCAACTTAGTTCACTCGTACGACTGTTGCTTCTACAATATACTTTAGTGCTCCCTTCAATCGAGGTGTTTACACTTGCACTCGATATAGATAGGTTTATATACGGAATGTCTTTAATTGAAGTATTACACTTGTCCTGTTATAAAGGTAAATAGGTAACTAGCACTTCCTTCAACTGAGGTACTACACTTGTGCTGTTAAACTTTTAGTTAGAAACTGTGTGTCTATGGATCGGAATAATATGCGTAGCATTGTTCTAGACTAGGTGACTCGGAGATTTTCTTACAGTTTATTACAGTTTCTTACAGTAGATCCTCTGGAAAAAGGCAAACTAGGCCTGTGTATCCAGCTCAGTGCCAGTACTTGCACTGCTGCGGTCGTTCACGGTGTTGGCGGCGGCGGTAGCAGACGCAACATTTTTACTATTCTGTATTTTTGCTTTATAATCAAACTTCAAATCTTGTCTTCCCCATGCTTTATCAAGATTACTTTCAAACTCCCTTATTGATTCGGAATCGACTACATACTGGGGCAGTGCGTTCCACTCATTTACCACTCTATCACAAAATGAGTTCTTTGCCTTTTCAAGCCTATTTCTTTCTTTGTAAATTTTCTTAGTGTCCTCTCGTTCTTGTTCCCTCCCGCATCAAGAAGATACCTTCACACAAGTCCTCATCATACATTGCTGACACTATCTTAAAAGTCTCTATCATATCCCCTCTCTTTCTCCTATATGCCAGTGTCGGAAGCCCCAGTGTCCTCAACCTCTGCTCATAGCCCGCGTTCTTCAACTTTGGTACTAGCTTGCTAGCTCTCCTCTGCACTTTCTCCACTGCTTCTATATCCTTTACCATATATGGAGCCCACACCTGGTTCGCATATTCCAGGTGCGGCCTAACCAGCGCTGTATAGAGATTCCTGAAGATTTCTTCGTCAAGTGACACAAATGTCACTCCTTATCAGCCCTACAATTCTATTGGCTTTGTTTATCTTTTCTGCTAAATGTTCTGAGAAATTTAACTTATTGTCTATCACTACTCCTATATCCTTTTTTGCATTCACTTCCTCCATCGCTTCATGCATACTGTATCCTACCTTGTCTATCTTGCTTGTCCCAATCCGCATGTACTTGCATTTTTTTGGATGAAAAGGCATTAACCAATGTTCAGACCATCCCTTCATGCCCTCCACATCTCCTTGAAGCAAACCCACATCTTCCTTACTCCTCACTCTTCTATACAGCTTAGTGTCATCCGCATACAGGTATATCTCACTTCCATTAGTTATAACTTCAGGTAAGTCGTTACATACACATACATACATAACATTTTAAGACTGAGTGTTCCACACATAAGTGCAGTTTCAGTCTCTTGTCCTAATGGCGGCGTTCCAGGCAACCCTGTTAAGGGCTGCTTCACTTGTCAAGTTCTTGGATTTGAGATCGGCGCGTATAGTCCGATCCCAGGTCTTCCTCGGTCCACCCCTTGGTGCAGCTCCCTCCACAATCACAGACCTGCATTTTGTCACCCAATTTTGTTCATCCATTCTCTCCACATGTCCATACCATCCCAGTCTACTTGTACGCATCACCTCGCTAATACTCTTTATACCTAAACGTCTCCTCAGCTCAACATTTGTTATTCTATCCTGTAGCCTGGCCCCACACATCCATCTCACCATTCTCATCTCATTACGCTCCATTCTGTTGACATCCTCTACTTTAACGGCCCATGTTTCTGAGGCATACGTCATTGCACTTCTAACACATGAGGCATACACCTTTCCCTTCAGGGGGAGAGGCATTCTTTTCATGGTCAGGATTGGCATCAATTCTCTGAACTTCCCCCAGCCACACCTAATTCTAGCAACAGTGGCAGCCTCGGCCCCACCACCGGCAGAGATGGTATCTCCTAGGTAACAAAACTTGTTCACCAGCTCCAAAGACTCATTTCCAAAATTCACAGCCACAGGATCATCACTTAACACAAGCTCGCCTTTGCACACTACGCACTCAAATTTCTCTATTTCTGACTTATCCTTCGGCAGGGGCCCCTTTATTCTACTACAGCGCTTACTCCCATGGTGTACCCAACATCGACAGATGCTACATTGAATTGAGTTAACGCCCACTCCCTTTCCACACACTGCACATGGGTATGCACCGCTCTTTTCCACATTGCCTCGTCTCAAACTACAATGCATAACCTTGGTTTTGTTAATATTGACTCTTAAACCCTTGCTCGCCATGCCCTCTCTCCACTTTCTGAATTTGGCCTCAGCATCCTGCATACTGTCAGCTATTAGGACTAAATCGTCTGCATAAAACAGTTCCAACGGGAGTCCGCCTCTAAAAACTCTAGACAGCGCCTCCAAGACCATAATAAAGAGGAGGGGGCTTAACACTGAACCCTGATGGACTCCAACACGGACTGCGAATTCATCACTCAGTACACCTTTCACCCTCACCGAACTTCGCGAATCCTCATACATCTTCATTATCACACGCACCAGCCACTCTTCCACACCAAGTTTCCTCATAGCCCACTGTACAACATCTCTAGGTACCCTATCAAAGGCCTTCTCCAGGTCCACAAACACAAAGTAAAGATCCCTGCCTTTTAGTAGGTATCTTTCCTGTATCTGCCTGACTATGAAGATAGCATCGGTTGTACCACGTCCTGGCATAAAACCAAACTGCATATCATCAATAGAGATGCTTTGCCTGATCAAACCCTCAAGGACTCTCTCACAGACCTTCATGATTTGGTCAAGCATTTTCAGGCCCCTATAATTTCCTCTATCCAGCGCATCCCCTTTTCCTTTGTATATATTTACTATTACACTTTTGAGCCAATCCTCTGGGATTTTCTCATCTTTAATAATGGTGTTTATCAACTCAGTGACTAAGTTTACACCAATCTCCCCTGAGGCTTTTATCATCTCAGCGACAATGTCGGAGCAACCTGGAGCTTTACCGTCCTTCATTTTATTGATTGCGTCGCTCACTACAGCTGGTGCTATCAAAGGAGGGGGCCCAGATATTGGTTTTTCGATACTAAGCTGTTCCTTATCCCATTCAAACTCTACATTTAGCAATCGTTCATAGTGTACCTTCCATGCTTCTCTGATTTCATTTTCTGCATACACAATCTTCCCATTATCATCTCTAACACACTGTTCACCTATAATATCCCTACTGTCATTTTTAACTCGCCTAGCTAGGTTGAAGATCCCATTGGGATTGTCAGTGTTACACACTTGTTCGAGGACCAGGTCCTTAATGCGATTTTTAGCATTGTAAATAACTCTTTTGGCAGTTCGTTTAGCTGCCTGGTATTCCTCCCTGCTGCCTCCTTTCTTCCATGCTTTGAAGCATCTCCTTTTCTGTTTCACAGCATGTTCTACCTCATCGTTCCACCACCAAGAGGTCTTATTCCTGGGGTGACCCTTTGTTTTCCCACAGACTTTGTCAGTGGCAGCGATAAGGCTATGCTTAAGAAAGTTCCATTGGCTATTTACATCGTTAGGCCTAGCTTCCTTATTTCTATTCATTTCCTCCAGTTCATTATGAAACCTATCCCTAACTTCCTTGTCCTTCAGCAGCCACACTTTCCTTTTGGGTATGTAAACCTTCTTGCGCTTAGGATCTCTGTATAATCTCATGTCGCACACAAGTAGCTTATGCTGGGGGATACATTCTTCGCTCGGGATGACCTTTACATCTCGAACTAGTTTCCAGTCTTTCCTGTTAACCAAGAAGTAATCTATCTGGCTACTGGAGACCCCAGAGTTATATGTGATCAGGTGGCTCTGTCTTTTCTTGAACTTTGTGTTACACACAACCATGTTGAGTGCAACGCAGGACTCCAATATATATTCGCCTTCTAGATTTCTCCTTCCGTAACCAATTCCTCCATGTACCCCCTCGTATCCATCTGCAGATGCTCCCACGTGACCATTGAGGTCCCCCCCCACGATAGTTATTTCGTTCTCCGAGAGGCCTGAAATGACACTGACGGTGTCATTCCAGAAGTTGATAAATATAACGAACAGTAGTGGTCCCAACACAGATCCCTGAGGTACCCCACTTGTAATTTCCCTCCACCCCGAGCCTATTCCATTCACCAGTACCCTCTGTCTCCGATCTTTCAGGAAGGCTTCTATCCATTTCACACATTTCTCCCCTATATTATAGCTTCTAACTTTCTCTATTAACCCTTTATGTGGGACCTTATCGAAGGCCTTCATAAAATCGCAATATACCACGTCTATAACATCACCATCCTCCAGAATTTGCATCCAATCATCTACCACCTTAATTAGCTGTAGTACCGTCGACCTCCCCGGCAAGAATCCGAACTGTCTCCCACTGAAAAGTTGGTTTGATTTCATATGCTCCATTATTCCTTCTCTAATTACCGTTTCCATTAGTTTACACACAACACTTGTCAAACTGACTGGTCTATAATTTCCTGGGTCATTTCTCTTTCCCTTCTTAAAAATAGCTGTTATGTTCGCCTCTCTCCAGTCCATCGGAATTTGTCCTGTATTAAAAGATATTTCAAATAAAATGTTTAATGGCTCTACTAACATCTCTACTCCTTCCTTTATGATTCTTGGATGTATCCCATCCGGTCCCGGGGACTTACTTCTGTTCATTTTGTCTATAGCCCTTCTTATTCTAGCATGGGAAAACTCTATTAGTTCTAGTGCCGGTGCCTGTTTGATAGGAATAGTGGGCACTGCATCATCCGACTCCACTGTTAGTACCTCCCCAAAGTATTTCCCCAGCACCTCTGCTTTCTCCTTATCAGTTTCTGCTCTATTCCTATCATCCAATTCTCCTATCAGTTCTGGGATACCTACTCTTCTTGTTAACTTTTCCTGAATGTACTTCCAGAATATTTTTGGATTATCCTTCACGTTTTTTGCAATCTCTCTCTCCCTCTCCTTCAACCCCCTCCTTGTCTCCCACCTTATTTTATTGTTTATTTGTCTACGTTCCAAATCCACTTCTTTAGCTTTTATACTAGACCCCCTGTTCTTATTTAACACTTTTAGTCTATCCCACAAACGTTTCTTTCTTCTTATCAATGTCCAAAGCTTTCTTTTCATTGGTAATTCTGGGTTCGTTCTTTTCCTCAATTTTGTTTTATCCTTATATTCCCTTACTGGTACACATTTGGATATAGCATTCTCCAGTTTGACTCTAATCTTCCTCCACATTCCTTCAGCGTCTTCACCGTTCAAGTATTCCCCCCAGTCAATGTCCAAACACCTTCTCAGCAGCTCATAATCTGCTCTATCATACATGTATATTTTTTTTTATTGCTTCTATTATCCCTCTCTGATTTAATATTGCAACTAAAACTTATACAGGCATGGTTACTAAGACCTATAGGGCTATCCACATTGACATGTTCCACTATATCCTCCTCATTGCTAAAAATCAAATCAAGTACATTCCCCTGCGTCCCATCTCTATATCTTGTCATCTCTGTAATATGTTGCGTTAAAAAACAATCTCTCACTTTCTCTATAAACTTGTTTTCCAGGCTACACTGTGCCGCTGGAGTAGTACAATTTGCCCAGTTGATCCTTGGCAAATTGAAATCTCCAATCAAAATCTTATAATTGTTCTCTCTATTATCTATTTCCTCCATTGCTTTCAGTAGGTTATCATCCTCTTCCCTACTATTATTTGGGCTTCTATATATAGAGGCAATTAGAATTGACCCTCTTGTACATTTTACTTCAATACACAAATACTCACAATACTGCTGTCTCATATCCACCTCATTTACCTTGAGCTCTTTTCTTACATAAATAAACAGTCCTCTTCCAACCTCTGCTCTAATAGCATTCCTCTCATACAATTCCAAACCCTCCAAACTATACTCCATCAGTTCCCTTTCAATTCTAGCATTATTTGGTCTTACTTCCTGTAAGGCTATGACATCAGGTTTTTCCTCTTCATCCTGCAACCTACATATCAGTTCTCTTTTCTTGTCCTGGGTAAACACATCAACATTGCTAAACATAATCCTTAATCTTTCTACCATTCCTTCAGCAGCTACATCATCCCGCTCCTCCTGTCCGTGCCCCCCTCACACTACCGGTACTGGGTCTGCAGCTTCTTCTTCTCCTGTCTCTCCCCGAGACGCTTCCACCCTGCTCTCCACCTCTGCCACAACTTCTATCACATTTTCTTCCCTCCCAGATCTCCTTCTCCCTTCTATTCGTATAAACCACTTCTTCAATTTCCCGTCCCTCACTCTCCAGAAAAACTTCTTCTTATCCTCCTCACCCAACTTTCCATTTTCCTCATCAGCCTTTTCCTGTAGTTCCTTTTTTTTTTTTTTTTTTCTATGCTCAAATCCTTCTTTAATCTTATATGTTTCAGTTCTTCATTTGTGTTTAGTCTCCAACTAAAATTTGTCACTGTCTCTGCCACTGCCCTGGTTTTAAACTGTACCCTTATAGGTCTCATCTCCCACCTTCTATATCTACCTATCATACTGACTTCCTCCACCTGCCCATCCCATCCACATCCATCTACAACAACAACTTTCATGACCTCCTTCACTTTCTCCATATCTCTCACTTTTCTCACTCCATTATCATTCATATGAGCCTCTATATCTCCATGCATGATTACACCTCTATCCCTGTCCATGGCCTCCCTCACGACACTCTCCTTGTTCTTCATGACTCCTACGACTGCACTCTCAAATTTTTGTTTTGTCTTATTCATTTCCTCCTTTTGTTCTTTCACAATTTCCTCCAAATCCTTAACTTTCTGTTCACCTACCACCGTCCATGCAGTTGACTCCTTCACTTCCTTGAATCGTCCTTCGTATTCCTTCAGCTGCTCCTTTAATGCCATATTCTCTGCTCCCAATTCCTCTACCCGTTTTAGTATCATCTCTAGGTTATTATTAACTTCTGAAATAGGCCTACATTCGCTTCCTTCACTAAGCCTATTCCCTGCCCCACCCGACGCACCACATAGTTCGCACAACACCTTGATTTTCTCACCAATGTCCCCCTTCCACTTCTCCGTATCACTCTTCCACTTTTCCAAATCCTTCACAACATTAATAATCTCTTCTACCTTCTTATCTGTGCTCCTAAACCCACGAAACCGTCCTAACCTTTCTTCCGTCTCCGAAATTCCCGCCGTTCCGTCTGCCATGTTTGTTTACAATCACTAGGCCTACAACTCCAGCTGACCCGTTGATTACACTACTCTTTTCACAATATATATCACCCCTCCACCACACCAATTTATCTTCCAAACACTTTTCTTGTTGATTTCTTTCACGTATTTCTAATTACTGAAATATATTTGTAATTCACTGAGTATCAATATGATCAGTTTTAATATTAGTACTTCCCTAATTTAAATGGGCGTCACTAGTACTTTATATATATTTTATTTAGCATAAGAATAAGAGAGTATGGTTTCACTGGAGTACTTCCTTGTATATATAAGGCGCGTCACTAGTACTGTTATTTGTTGATGAAATTAAATCTTCTCTCTATGTAATACTTAGTATTAATCACTTTTCACAGGTACTTCTTCTGTGTATTTCAAAAGCGTATAATTTCACTATTTATTTGTAGAGGGCACTCTGTAGTCTTCGAGGTACAAGTTGGGCCATGGTGGTTGTCCTGACGTGGCTAGTGGGCAGCAGTTGTACTCGAACTCTTGGTGTTGGACCTTGAATAATACCTACCATATGCCAGTACATAGGTAGAGTAGAATCGAGCTGCTAACATAGGAGAGAACTCACTAACTGCTCTGGTCTTTATAAGAGTTTTGTGGTGCAGAACATTCAAAGTCTTGGTGTTGGGTCTTAAATATCGTGTGCGAAATGCCAGTGCACCAGCAACAAGTTATCGAACGAACGTAAGATAGTTGTTTTTAACACAACTTATCTTAACTGTTCTGACCGTTAAAGAGTCTATCAGAACTGAGAGTGATGGGTATATTTTGGCCTTTTCCGAGATATTTCTATCTCGAAAGGACTCCTTGATGAGTGCTGCTGAAGCTAGACGGTATCTCACAGAGCCCTAGTCTAATAATGTCTTGCCAATGCAAAAGACAATTAATAGACAGTTTGGTCTATTCCGAGTAGAGCACTTGCTAGTGTCCACCTTCTCTATTCACAATAGCGCCGCGGTTATGGGTAAGAAAGTTATATTACAGAAGTTACATCCAGTGAAGTGTCTAATAATGGCTTACTTGTTGAACCCACAACAACAAACATTCTATTGAAGTAAACAAATCCGTACCAGTGTACCGAGAAGTTTATCCCAATAGTATCAAGGGTGGCCAAGTTTTCCGTCTACCTTATTCTCCAGTGACAAATAAGAATAGCTTTCCAACTGAGTATTGATCTTAAGAAATGTTGCGATGGTCATACCTTTGGCTGAGTTGTTTTAGTTGATGTGTCTCGAGTTAATAAGGACACTGGTGTGAGGAGGACTTCCGGTGGTGTTTGAAGTAGTCCTTCTCGGCTTCCCGGTCCTGCCGGTGGTGTGTCTTGGAGGTAGAGTGGCGCCTGGATTTATGATGTTTATGGTGCCTTTTCTTGTGCCGCCTTTCCTTTCCACTTTTCCTTATTCTTCTGGACTTCAGGATTGGTTATAGTGATGAATAGGTTTTTTCCTGGTGTTGGAGGACGTGTTATCTCGATGGTAGCGACTCAGGCATATCTTGTTGGACTGGGGGTTGTTTCCTTGTGGCTTAGAGGTGTGGTGGTTAGAGGGGAAGAAATGCTTGGTGGTGGGGAATGTGTGTCGAACTTTTTCCGTTATTTCACCTCCTTCTTCCCGATGAAAGCCACGACAACGTGGCTGGAGTTGGAAACACCACGCATCATTTTGTCTTGAAAAACGTTTGCAGGTATCCAGATATTCTCATTTCCTTGATCTTTTGTCTGCTTGTCTGTATAGATTGGCGAACAAAGTTAGGTGAGATTCTTCAGGATAATCTTTTAGGGCTGTTTGTATTTGATCTACGTACCTGAAGGACTTTGTCGTATCATCCGCTTTGACCCATTTCATTTTGTCTATAAATGGAACCTCAATGGCAGCCAGGGTGGCAGTATTTATGATTGGTGATCGTTTTGGAGATGCCATTTTCTTTTTTACTTGATGGGCCGGGGTCCGTCTTGATATGGTCGAGGTTAGAGAGGAAATGATAGTTTGACATGTCAGTGGCTTTGTTTTATGATGTGAGGACGCAAAAGTACCTTTTGACCTGAATGGAGGGTGAAGGGTGTTGGCAATGGAGGGTGAGGATGGTTGACCTGTGCTAGTTGCACTCGCTATGCGGAGTGCTAGAGCCAACGTAATGGGGTTATGTGAGGTTATGTGCGGTAATACTTTAGGGACAGGAGGAAGGTTTTGGTTTTGTTGAAAAAGTGCAGAAAAACGAGCCAGTGGTTTAGATAACCGACCTGATTTAGTGCGAGTAGTAGTGAAGACTGGGGTAGATTTGGTTGAGGAAGAGGTTGATGTTGAGGGGGAGGTTGGTGTGGGGCTAACAAGGGTGGAAGGGGGTCTGGGGTTGGGTGTGCGAGGTGGGGATATGTGAGGTGGTGGGGATTGTACTGTCATAGGAATAGAAATAGATGATTTAGGAGGCCTAGGTGGGACACTTGAGGGATATGGTTGGCGAGGGGGACTAAGGCGGTGGGGAAGGGGTGAAGGTATCGAGGGGGAGGGGGAGGGAGAGGGGTTGGCAGGAGGCTTAGGGGCAGAGCGAGGTAGGGAAACAGCAGTAGATTTAGATGATGAAGATGAGGGTGGAGGAGGGGACGACGATTCTGATGAGGAAGTTGAGGTAGAAGAAGAATATTTATGATGCTTACGAGAGAGAGGTTTATCACAAGAAGTGGGGGAACGGGTGGTGTGCAAATGTTTGGCTGTAGTACGGCGGGAGAGGGTAGAGGGAAATCTAGATCGTAGGGGGTACCTAGGTCGGTTTGGGTTGGGTGAGGGTGAGTTTTTTTTTCTTGTGAGGTTGATGAATAAGTTCGAGGGTTACGAGAGGAGGTAGTGAAAGGAAAAGGGTTGAGTGAGGGTTGGTGGGAAAGTTGAGGAAGGAATGCGGAGAGAGAGGGGGCAGTGAAGGTGGATCAAAAGGGGAATGTTTACGAGTCGTTACAGGCGTGTGAGGTGAAATGGGTGGTAACTCACAGTTAGTTGGTTGATGTGGTTGATTTGATGAGGGTACCGTAGTAGTTGCTAGGGTACTAGAGTAGGAGTTATCTCTATCCATGATCAGAGGACGATAAATCCTCACGAAGCGATTTCTGTAAACTCGAGACACTCCATGATAATTTATGATTATCTGATATGGATTAGGCACATTAATGATCTTATAGGGGCCCACGTATCTAGGTCCCAGTTTGTTGATTACTGGCAACTTTGCAACCATAACGAGATCATTAATTGCATACGGGCTTTGAGGTGGTGAGACGTCTTTGGTAGTGTCCTGACGTAGTTGGGCAGTGTGGAGGACGTTCTGGAGGTGTTGTAAAGGGTCTGTTTTGATGACGGGTGTGGAAGGTTTAGCCAACTCCCTGAAGGGCAGGAGTAAAGGAGCCACACTGTAAATCCTTTCGTGGGGCGTGATGCCATCTTCTCGAGGACAGGAATTCATACCTCACTGAATCATCTTTATTTGAGCTGGCCAGTCTTTAGTTTGTAGAGCAATGAGTCTGTTCTAAGTTGATTATTAATGGTTTTGTGACTTCTCTCACAGATGGAATTACCTTGGGGCCAGTATGGGGACGAATGTGACACCTTGATGCCACATCATTTTGCAAAATTTTCCCACACTTTACTGGAGAATTCTGGGGCATTGTCAGAGAGAATGGCTTCTGGTAGACCAAAAACTGCTAATACTTCAGTGGCTAAAACTTTTGCGATTGAAAGGGCACTGTGATCTTGGACAAGGCAGGCTATGAGAGACTTGGAATATACATTGACGAAGGTGACGACGAATCTCTTCCCATTTATTAAAGGAAATGGGCCCATCACGTCTAGGGATAAAGTTTGCCATGGTTTAGCGGCTGAAAGTTTTCCTGCAGGCCCTGAGTTTTTTTTTCTATCTTTGCGTAATGTGCATGGTTTACAGGCTTCGGCTCGTTAATGCGGTGGGGCCTGTGGTCCAATACATCTGTCTAAAGATTTTTAGCATTTTTGTTTGGCCAAGATGTATACCATTACCCTCATGGATTATTAGTAATATATCTTGGGGTGTTTGTGGGTCCACTGCAATGTGACCAGACTCGGCGTATAACTGGTCACCAACACGTTGTAAGTTGTAAAAAACATCTCTGGGGATCCACTTAGGTTTCTTCTTGTTGAGCCATGCTTGTAACAGTGATAGTTGATCTTGCCCTGTTGGTGAGAGGGGCCGTTGGAGCGAGGGTAGCTTTGGAGGGGGTACTGTGGTATCACTTTGAGTTGGGAGTATGTCAGAGGAGGGGGTAATTTGGTTAATTTGTTGGTGAGGGGTGACTGAGATATTCGGAAAAAGATGTTGTGCAGTGGTGACAGGTAAACAGTGGTGACAGGTAAACGTGACAGGGCATCTGCATTAGTGTGTAATTTTCCCGGGCGATAATGTATCTCTAAATCAAACTCTTCTAATGTTTCTCTCCAGCGGACAAGGAGGGCACAGTTTGTTTCTGACTTTCTGAGCCATTGTAGAGACTGGTGATCCGTTATAATGTCGACCTTGGTGCCGAGCAAAAAAGAGCGGAAGTGGCATAATGCCCAGATTACTCCCAGACACTTTCTTTTCGTTGCTGCGTAGTTCCGTTGGGCTGGGTTTAGAGTAGAGCTGGCGCAGGCGATGATATGTTATTTGTCGTCCTGCATTTGAGCTAGCACACCACCTATTGCATAAAAGGATACGTCTGTGTACAAGCGGAACGTTTTTTTGCAATCTGGAAAAGCCACAGTTGGAGCTTGCACCAGATGATCTTTCAAGGTGTTGAATACAGTGTCTCTTTCTTGAGTCCAGATGAAAGGTTCTTCTTTCTTGGTTAACTCGTGCAAGGGGCGGGCGATTTCAGCGAACTTCCTGACAAATCTCCTGTAGTAGGTGGCTAAACCTAAGAAGGAGCGAACGCCTTTGACGGTGGTAGGTGGAGTCTGGGCTGCTATTGTAGATAGTTTTTTGGGGTCAGGTGATATACCCTCAGCTGAGAACACGTGACCTAAGAAAGCTACTGTCATTCCAGCTACGTAACATTTGGACGGTTTGAGCTTGAGACCTGCTCCTCGTATCCGTAGTAACACTTGACGAAGGCGCTGAAGATGTTCTTCCCAAGTTTTCCCGTAGACGATGACGTCGTCCAAGTAGGCTAGACATATTTCCCAAGTGAGGCCCTTGAGGACTGACTCCATCAGGTGCGAAAAAGTGGCAGGACCGTTACAGAGACCGAAGGGGAGCACGTTGAATTCATATAGGTTGCCCCCACTGGTTGAGAATGCGATCTTTTGTTGATGGCTTTTCTTGAAGGGTACTTGCCAGTATCCGGCCTGAAGGTCGAGAGTGGTGAACCATCTCGATCCGTATAGGGAATCTAGGGAGTCATCTATTCTAGGCAAGGGTGTGGCGTCTTTTATTGTGGCATCATTCAAGCGTTTACAGTCCACACAGAATCTCGTGGATCCATCCTTTTTTTTTTACTAGGACGACGGGGGAGGACCAGGGGCTGACGGAGGGTGTGGCTATACCTGCGTCAAGCATCTCTTGTACCTGTCACTCCTCTTCCTGACGTTGTAGAGGATTTTTTCGTCGTGAAGGTTGACGGATGGGAAATCCTTCGGTGTGAATACTGTGTTCTACTACTTTAGTTAGTCCAATTTCTGTGGCGGATTGGGCAAGTTCGCAAATTCTTGGAGGAGTAAAGAGAGTTGTTGGTGTTGAATCTTCGTCAGTTGTTGGGGAATCGTGGGCAAAACAGGGGGCGTGTTGGGCGTGGAACTTGTAGGTTCGAACTCCTCGAAGGTCTCTAAATCCCCAATGACGAGGCCTTTAGGTAAGGTGAGGGGTTCATTGGAAATATTAGCAATCATGGTGGCACCCCTGGCAGGGGGAACTATTGCAGGTTGCATACGGCATCTCTCGGCTTGGGGATGATCCAAATTTGGTGAAAATATCATGGTGGAATTTATGGGTTGGTGGATACAGTACACGTGGTTGCAATAAGTGCGAGAGGGCACGCACTTATTGCAACCACGTAACTTATAAAACTCCTCTTTTACCCCCAAAATCTGGCGAGATCTGGCAACTCAGCCAGCCCAGTCTTTGTGCGGGAACGTAGCTAGAACCCTTCAGTGTGCCTACGGCTCTGGTACAGGGAGGATATACGCGAGTGATAGGGCCGAGTTGGCTCCATTGTTTTCCGTGTGACGCCTACCCTTTGGGACCACCCACGCCCGTCATGCCAAAGAAAAAACAAATAACTCCGGCTCAAATTGCGGCCATAAGTGCACTGATGTAGGAGGGTAAAACAAACAAGGAAATTAGTTCAAACACAGGAGTTACAGTGCGATCAGTTCAAAATTGGCCAAAGAAAATCCGCGATTCAGGGCCGGGGCCGTTACCTACCCAGAAGAAAAGGCCCGGTAAGAAGCGTAAGCTATCACAGAGGACCCTGAATATGCTTAAGAGGCAGCTAGAGACTGATCCCAGCCTTACTGCCAGGAAACTTAAGGAACAAAATCCAAACCTGCTTGGTGGTGTTGCCATCCGAACGCTCCAAGATTACCTTCACAAAGTGCTACGCTACAGACGATGCCGCTGCATTCCTAAGCCCTGGGTAATTCGCGTGCATCGACGGAATAGGGTGAAATTTGCCAGGCAATATCGACATTGGACCCTTGCCCAATGGCAGAAAGTACTATGGTCCGATGAATCGTCATTCACAGTTACTGACGGCACTAGGAACTATGTTTACCGCCGCCGCGGTAGCAACCCTCTGGACCCCCGCTATACCCGGCACACCATAAAACACCCAGATTCAGTGATGGTATGGGGTGCTTTTTCGTTCCACGGCACTGGTGATTTAGTTTTTCTACCAAAGAACATTCGGATGAATCAACACAATTACCTTGACCTACTAATTGATCACTTGGAGCCATCTATGACAAAGTGCCAAGCGAATTATTTTATGCAGGACGGCGCACCCTGCCATACCGCTAAGAGAGTGGTACAGGCCATGGAATTCGGTGGTATTAGGCACTTCAACCCTTGGCCTGGTAACTCACCAGACCTCAACCCCATTGAGAACCTGTGGGGCAAGATGAAAAGCGGCCTGCAGGACTACGACACATCTTCCGTGCCGAAGCTGAAGATCGCTATTCAGCAGTTGTGGGACGGTTTGAAGCGTGCATATATTCAAGCCATTGCCAATTCTCTTCCTAAACGTCTGAGCTTAGTCAGGAAGAGCAAAGGATACCCTATCAAGTAATAGAATAAAGTAAATATAAGTCGATTTTGTTTTTTTGGTCCATTTTTTATGAATGAATGTTGGTGCGGGAGGGGTGCGCGAGGGTAGAGAGTGCCCGCTCTTATTGCAACCGCGTGCAACCGCGTGCACCGCGATACCCATTGTTGGTGTTGGGCTGGAATTATCACTTTTTGAGAAGTCATGGCAAAAGTAATTACTGTGATGGAGGTTGGTGGTGAAGGGGCTGGAGGGGGTCTGTTGGAATTGGAGGCTTGCGGTGAAGTTGTAGATCAGGAGTTACAATAACTCATGTTAGATGTAGGTGGTCGAGGAGGGATAGGCTTGGGAGTTTGCTTTGGTTGAATGTTGACTTCTTTCTTCTTAAGTGATTGTTCTCGAGGTTTGATGATTACATTTTTCTCTTTTGTTTTTTCTTGATGGTGGACACTTCGGTGTTTGTTACGTAGTTTATTTCTGGGAATCGTTTGAGGGGAAACTTCGGCAACTAATGGATTTTTTTGTTTTTAAAGTTAACAGACGTCGGCAACAATCTAATTGAGCTTCCAATTTCTGGAGGACGTCTAAACCCATTAAGCCGTCGTATTGTGTGCAGTCGGAGAAGAAAACTACAAACGGATGGTGTCAAGAAGCTCCGGGTTGAGGAGTCGTGATGTGCAGGGGCTAAATCTCTCCTCGAATAACTAGAGGGGTGTCCCCTGCACTGATTAAATTGGTGTCGGACTCGTGCAGACGTGTTCCAAACCTTCTGTGAAATTTCTCATAAAAAGAGTTGAAGAGGCAAGATCGTGCAGCTCCTGTGTCAATATGACGCACTGCAATGCCCTCAATCTTAGCTAGGTGGTAGATGGGTGGAGGTTTCCACAACATAGGCTCCCCCGCCAAGGCCATATTGGGCGGGGGAGGTTTTAAAAAACCTGAGGAGGGTCTTCCATCTCTTCTGTTTCTTCTTCCTCTTGGTCTTCTTCGATGGCTTGAATGTGTTCAATCTCTGAGGGACAGTATTTTTCATCTTGATATTCGATGTCCATGTCTTGTCTTGGTTCGTCTGTTGCTAGGATTCTGTTTGGCGCCATCCTCTTCTTAGCCTGATCTCTGATGTCATGTATCGGGCAAGCGAAATTGCAGGCCTTAAAATCATATGGGTTGATCGTAACGATGGGGCTGTCACGATTCTTCTGTGAGGGACCGTGTGATTGAGGGCCTCGATTCCTTGGTTGAATTGTCTGATAAGAACGACCAGGATGCTGATGGGTTGGGTAAATTTGCAGATTTCCTTGTGGGCGGCCTGACGAAAAGGGTTGGGGGCGGCCTTGGAATGGGTACTGCGGTCTGTTTCCCTGATAATTTGATTGTCCGGGTCTTCTGTTTCCTTGAGGGTGCGTGGGGAACCTTATGATGGTTCCTACCATAGAAAATGGCTGGTTGGCCAACAACTTGCGTATGGTGATAATGTCTTTTACGTACCCCACAGGATTGTGAATGGCGAAGTGTTCCCTAACACTTGACGGTAGGATCCGTAAGAGCACACAGAACACTTGTTGCTGTTGCTGTTCGAAGGTGGACAGAGGGTAAGCAGCTTTTACTTGTTGGTTTACCACTCCCAAGGTGACGTCCAGACCACCTCCGTACTTAATTTTGTTGATTTTGTTTAAGGCTAAAACGGTGCCTAGTGATGGCTGAACAGCGTTAATCACAATATTCCGGAAAGCTTCCCAAGACAGTTCTGGGGTCACTTGTCCGGCTACCAGGGACACGGCTTTTCCCAGGTGAGTTAATAAGACAGCGATCTTTTCTTGATCGGTCTGGTATGCCAAGCTGAGTACCGGGCTGACCATATCTAGGTATGTGCGAATATGTGCGATGTATGTGATAGACTCTCATATTCCTTTGCTGATTTATGTGCCAACGACTTCTTCTTACCGAATCAAGAACCACCGTCTGCAGCCAATGTTATACCAGGTTTTTACTGGGGTTGATTTGTTTTAATAGGTAGGTTCTAGTTAACTGGAGGAGCCGAATTCGTTTTAACACATACACAGAAAGTAATAGAGGATAGTTATAACATACATACATTCATAATATATTTATTTGCACAAAAATATTACATAATAATACTAGATAATGGCAAATAACAAAATATAAGATGCACGAGCGAAGCTCCACTAAGTTCACTTTTAAGACTGTTGTTTCTACAATATACTTTAGTGCTCCCTTCAATCGAGGTGTTTACACTTGCACTCGATATAGATAGGCTATTATACGGAATGTCTTTAATTGAAGTATTACACTTGTCCTGTTATAAAGGTAAATGGGTAACTAGCACTTCCTTCAACTGAGGTACTACACTTATGCTGTTAAACTTTTAGTTAGAAACTGTATCGGAGTAATATGCGTAGAATTGTTCTAGACTAGGTGACTCAGAGATTTTCTTGTTGATTTCTTCTTTCATGTATTTCTAATTAATATATTTATAATTCAGTGAGTATCAATATGACCAGTATTAATATTAGTACTTCCCTAATTTAAATGGGCGTCACTAGCACTTTATTTATATTTTATTTAGCATAAGAATAAGAGAGTATGGTTTCACTGGAGTACTTCCTTGTATACTGTATATAAGGCGCGTCACTAGTACTGTTAGTTGTTGATGAAATTAAATCTTCTCTCTATGTAACACTTAGTATTAATCACTTTTCACAGGTACTTCTTCCGTGTATTTCAAAAGCGTATAATTTCACTATTTATTTGTAGAGGGCACTCTGTAGTCTTCGAGGTATAAGTTGGGCCATGGTGGTTGTCCTGACGTGGCTAGTGGACAGCAGTTGTACTCGAACTCTTGGTGTTGGACCTTGAATAATACCTACCATATGCCAGTACGTAGGTAGAGTAGAATCGAGCTAACATAGGAGAGAACTCACTAACTGCTCTGTCTTTATAAGAGTTTTGTGGTGCAGAACTTTTAAAGTCTTGGTGTTGGGTCTTAAATATCGTATGCGAAATGCCAGTGCACCAGCAACACGTTATCGAACGAACGTAAGATAGTTATTTTTAACGCAACTTATCTTAACTGTTCTGACCGTTATAAGAGTCTTTCAGAACTGAGGGGGATGGGTATATTAGGGCCTTTTCGGAGATATTTCTATCTCGAAAGGACTCCTTGATGAGTGCCGCTGAAGCTAGACGGTATCTCACAGAGCCCTAGTCTAATAATGTCTTGCCAATGCAAAAGACAATTAATAGACAGTTTGGTCTTTTCCGAATAGAGCGCTTGCCAGTGTCCGCCTTCTCTATTCACAATAGCGCCGCAGTTATGGGTAAGAAAGTTATATTAGTTACATCCAGTGAAGTGTCTAATAATGGCTTACTTGTTGAACCCACAACAACAAACATTCTATTGAAGTAAACAAATCCGTACCAGTGTACCGAGAAGTTGTTGTTGTTGTTGTTGTTCCCCAAGCTGCCTGGCCGAACAGCTCCAAGGCCCCGAGCAATTCCAAGGCCATAACCGAGTGCCCCCACAGAACCCTCCCCGCCGACCACAATAAAGCCTGGGTGACCGAAGCCACTCCATGGCCGGGGGCTGAGGAGGGTGCGGAAACGCCCGGGAAACCAAAGCCCCACCCAGGGCCCTGTGACCCTCAGCAATTATGAAGAGAAAGTTGAGGGGCAAGGGAAAAATGTGACGCTTTGGCTTCCAATCTTGGTAGATTGGGAGGTCAATCCACGGAAGAGACGCCGTCACTTGAGATCTAGAAAATATATAAGTTAAAGGAAAAGTCTGAGTAAGCTATGGGTATGGCAGAGATTGCTCAGCTCTCACTCTGATAGACCAGCCCATCACCACATAACTAGAACCCAATCCTCTCAGCATCAGCTAGGAAAGGCCCTAGAAAGCGGCCTTTGGCGGGGGGATAGCTCCCCTATTTCAACCCCTTTCGGGGTTGGGCACCCGCCCTGTACCGAGAAGTTTATCCCAATAGTATCAAGGGTGGCCGAGTTTTCCGTCTACCTTATTCTCCAGTGACAAATAAGAATAGCTTTCCAACTGAGTATTGATCTTAAGAAATGTTGCGATGGTCATACCTTTGGCTGAGTTATTTTAGTCGATGTGTCTCGAGTTAATAAGGACACTGGTGTGAGGAGAACTTCCGGTGGTGTTGTAGTAGTCCTTCTCGGCTTCCCGGTCCTGGCGGTGGTGTGTCTGGGAGGTAGAGTGGCACCTGGATTTATGATGTTTATGGTGCCTTTTCTTGTGCCGCCTTATCTTTCCACTTTTCTTTTTATTCTGGACTTTGGGATTGGTTATAGTGATCAATAGGTTTTTTCCTGGTGTTGGAGGACGTGTCATCTCGATGGTAGCGACTCGGGAATATCTTGTTGGACTGGGCTTTGTTTCCTTGTGGCTTGGAGGTGTGGTGGGCAGAGGGGAAGAAATGCTTGGTTGTGGGGAATGTGTGTCGAGCTGTTTTTCCGTTATTTCAAATCTCAATGGACATTTTGAAGTTCTTGAATAATTTATCCTATTCTTAAGCACTCATCGACTTCATAGTTAAGGATGCCTGTATGTGTATTGCATGCTAATCAAGGACTTAATAACATCACACTTTATAGGAGATAGCTAGGTCTTTCTTTATCCTAGGCACCACTTATGCCTAATATACTAACCTTAATGCCAGGATCATGAGAATGAAGCTGAATCAAAATAAAGTAGAAGACTGATATCTACCTTACTATTAATTTTGTCCAGTATATTTCATTGTTGCCTATTGATTCATGTTTTGTTTTTGCTCTATTTAGACTATTTGTATGAAGGAGGCAAAAGGCAAACTGTATCGACTTAAATAGTTGGGCCTCGTGTAACACACAGTAAAGTGAGCGTTTTTGTAGTTACACGGTAACCCGGCATGTGCCGCACCAGTGCCGGGGAAATGGATGCAATATATAATTAAAGTTGCAAGCAACATTGTCCGGGATTCAAGCAGTTTTGCATGCAAGGTATTGTGTTGGATACAAGGGCTCTGTCACATATATGAGAATATCATTTAACTTATCGGGCAGGGAGAAACTACAGAAGGAACAGATTGTAGACATTTTGGCTGTGGCCATTTAAGCGTGCAGTTCCTTTTGCTTCAGCTTTTGTGGTGCTATCCTTTTTATATAAGGTTATTACTTCAGCATTAGTGTACTATATTTTATGTTTTGAGCATTACTACATAATATAAAGCACTTTTTTTCCTAAATAAACCTAGATATTGTTGATTATCCAGAAGAAGTCTTAGAAAATAGCTGACATGGAGGTGATACACTCATGTAGATATATTATTTGGCTAGGAATAGCTATAATATAGTTATTCCTAGCCCAATAATATATCTACATGAGTGAATAGCCTAGATACACAAAAATAATTATGTGGCTGCTTTAGTTATGGCCGTTTAGGAGTGTGGCTGTTTAAGAGTGTGGCTGTTTAAGAGTGTGGCCGATAAGGAGTGTAGCTGATTTGGTTGTGACCGTTAAGGCGTATAGCCTTTAAAGAGTGTCATTTTTGGTTGTGACCTTTAAGGAGTGTGGCCGTTAAGGAGTGGCGTTAAAGAGTATAGCCATTTTGGTTGTGACCTTTAAGGTGTGTGGCCATTAATAGTGTGGCCTTTTTGGTTGTGCCTCTTAAATAGTGTAGGCACTTAAGAGTGTGGCCATTTGGGTTGCCCTTAACCCATTGGCTATGGCTATGTTTGGGCTATTTAGGGCATATTCAGGCACTCCTGAATGATAAATCAAGCATCTGCATTAAATGAACTGTATTCTGCCGAAAACTAGGCGAAAATAGCTTCAAAATGTGACCAGAATGGGCCCCGTACGTGGTCTGGTTGACCCGCAGCGGTGCCAGTGAAACGCGGGAAACCCGCTATTTGGTAGCACTCGCTCGCTTGGCTACACTGTTGTGAGAGGCAGAGAGAGACCCGCGCGAGACACAGTCTACCTCAGTGAGCCACTCGCTGCTCTGAGGGACGGAGGTGGGCCCCTCACGCTCCCGCCAATTGACACTCGATTTTTACGATTTTTACAGGCTTTTAAAGCCTGGAAATGGCTGTAACTTGCCAGGACGTTCCAGAACGTCATCCGCAGTGAAAGGGTTAAGCTAGCCTAGTTTTAAAGAAGAGTGTAGTTAGGCCATGGCAGGGAAGGAAGAAGCTGTTCATTCATGGGTGTGTTATGACTCTCCCCCTCGCCGTAACTTAAGGGGAGGTATTTTTTCTGGACCCCCCAACTCCCTCATGCTTAGCCCATCAATTTTGAGATTTTAAGACCTTCGCCCCATTTCTATTTCAATTTTAAGACCTTTCGTGCCATTTAGGTGTCAATTTTACCGTGGCAAGCGATAGTAAGTCTGTAATTTAGGAGGAACCGGCCCTTGGCCGAGATTTTTTTTTACCCAAAGATGTACAAATTTATCTCGATGGGGGGGGGGGGGAAGTCTTGGGAGTATTTCTTTTAAGCTTGATGCAGGTCTTGGGAGGAAACTAAAGAAAATAATAAATAGATAAATAAATTAACAAATAAATATAAATCTCCACCTTAACCCTTAATTAGCGGCTCACCACATAAGTCGAGTTAAATAAAGCTGGACTATGTGGCGGCGCTCGACATAACTCGAGTGGCAATTTCAGCACGTAATGTTGCTGACAGAGAGAGACAAGTGGTGGCAGGAGAGTAGCGAGCGTATGACTGCTCCAGACCACCGCGGTGAACCTACTGACACGAATCTCACCTCCCTCCTACCTCTCTCACTCACTATATAAGGAATTGTATGGGGAAAGTGCCTAATTACATGCTTTTTGCACTCGCGTTGCACGGTTATTGCAAGAAAACTAGCCATCATAAAAGGATCGTTATGGTGTCATTCGAAAGCTCTGTTTATGCCCTTTCAGGGATAGATACTTGTTTTACGTTCTGGGTCTTATTTAGGCATGAAAATGATCACGTAAACAGCCCTATTTTGGCTAAAAACACCCCGCTGGGCGGTACATATAAATAAACCGCATAGGCCGCTCTTAAGGTGTTAATCCCTTATTGGCGGTGCTCGACTTAAGTCGTGCACCAATTTGCAGCAAGTTAGGAGCATTATTAAGGCTTTTAAAGGGTTAAAATCGAGTGCAAATGGCCGGGAGCGCAGCGGGCCAGACAGCCGACTCCCAGGGCTTACCGCCGCCCATTAACTCATGTTCCCTGTGTTCTCGAGAGGCCGGCAGTGTAGCCAGTAGTGAGCATAGCTGGGAAAAATATACCGCTATACGCTAAACTCCCATGTTCGTGGCACCACTGCAAGAGAACCACGAATGCTACGTAGCTCGTTCTGGTCTAATTTTGAAGCTTTTAGCACCTAATTTTTTGCTCAATACATTTCTTTTCATGCAGATACTTGATTGATCATTCAGGAGGGCCTGAAT
This sequence comes from Paralithodes platypus, assembly GCA_032716605.1. Lineage (NCBI taxonomy): Eukaryota > Metazoa > Arthropoda > Malacostraca > Decapoda > Lithodidae > Paralithodes > Paralithodes platypus. The sequence goes on from CM064495.1 coordinate 28,625,897, forward strand.
ATGCCCAAATGAGCCCATAACACCCCGCTAGACAAGGGTTGAATCTTTTTATGTCCGGGCTCAAAAGTGTAATTTAAATTGGTCTGAACTATTTTAAGTGGTGAGATTGAGTGGTTGATTTTGGGTTGAGCGGTTGATTTGGGTTGAGTGGCTGATTTGGGTTGAGTGGCTGATTTGGGTTGAGTGGTTGATTTGGGTTGAGTGGTTGATTTGTGTTGGGTGGTTGATTTGGGTTGAGTGGTTGATTTGGGTTGAGTGGTTGATTTGGGTTGGGTGGTTGATTTGGGTTGAGTGGTTGATTTTGGGGGGTAGCGGTTGATTTGGGTTGGGAGTGGTTGATTTGGGTGTAGTGGTTGATTTTTGTTGAGTGGTTGATTTGGGTTGAGTGGTTGATTTGGGTTGAGCGGTTGATTTTGGGGGGTAGCGGTTGATTTGGGTTGAGTGGCTGATTTGGGTTGGGAGTGGTTGATTTGGGTTGAGTGGTTGATTTGGATTGAGTGGTTGATTTTGGGTTGAGTGGTTGATTTGTGCTGAGTGGTTGATTTGGACTAATTGGTTGATTTGTGTTGAGTGGTTGTATTATGCCCTGATTTTATACAGGATTAACGATTGATCAAGGCGAGTTCTTCGAGACTGGAATATCAGATTTCGTGCAAATACATTATTATATAGTAGGGTCATTTGCTTGGAATCCGTGACCATTTTGTTCCTATCTTTTTCTCTCGATGGATTTGACAACCTGAACCATTTTAAAGGAAAATTAGCTCCTATGCCCCTCTGAAAAATGACGGCTAACTCTGCTAGAGCCCAATATTCAAAATGGCCACCCACGCCATCTTGAAAAACATGAAATGTAATATCTCTGGCATCAGATGAGCTACAAGGACGAATGAGGTGTCTTTTTTCACTAATTCTGGCATTACAAATCCACTGGAATGGTTATTGTATTGTATTGTATTGTATATTGTATTGTTATTGTATTGTATTATACTAATTGTACATACTAATCTGCCACTTCACTGTCACTACATGATTCACTGTATGAGCCACTATCAGAATCACTGTCCTCACTTTCGCTGCTATCATCACTGTTGTTCTCTGCCTGCAGTGTATATCTAATATTACTTTTTTACTGTTTTAGATGGATCATCTGATGAAAATCGCCGACTTGTGAAGTGACCGAAATAATGGATAATAGAAGTGAGAGTGAAGAGTTACCAGACACGACATTAAATGAATACGAGTGCATTTTACTCTGTGGTAAGCGATGTACCGCAGATGATCGTTTGGAAAACATTACACCTGAGAAGTGGGAATCCATCTGGGAAAAGTCTTTACAATGGAAAGAACTTGATAAGTTACAACATATACATGAAAATGTGGATTGGGAGAAGGGACCAAAGGGTCACCACATGCATAGCACTTGTTACACATCATTATCCAGCAAGCGCAAGCTCTCTCAAGCCGAAAAATGCAAACACAAATCCGAGGAACGTCTTGAAAGAGATGAAGCATCAGATCAACAAGACCCTTCCCCAGAGGCCAGTGCACCTAAAAGGCTCCGCTCCAGTATGGGTGTCCTTCACGATAAGACTCTATGTGTGTGGTGCATGAAAGGGGCATACAAGAGTAGTGATCGTGACAAGCAGATTTTACTCCTATCAACAGTAGATGCCTGGACTAAATTCAAGTTACATACTGTCCGTCTGGAAGATGAGGTCATGAGATTGAGACTTGACACTCTGATTGCATCCATCCCAGATAGTCAAACAGCATTTCGGTTGGAAATCCGCTACCATCGTGCGTGCTGGCGCAAATATGTAAGCGACCACAAGCCCCTTTCAGATGAAAGCACTCAACATCTGCAGCATGTAAACCTCCGAGAGGCCCAAGCTCTCTTCTTTCATCATATTCGTCAAGTCATCTTCAAAGACCATGAAATTCGCACACTGCAAGGCCTGCTGCAGGACTATAAGCACATTATCTCAAATCACAGACATAACTCAGTAGTAAAATCCAGCTACTTAAAGGAAATTCTCGTCAATGAATTTGGGGAAGACATCGGATTTCATGAACGCATTCAAAAGAATGTGAGTGAACTGGTATATGATACAACAGCAGCAGGTACATACATCGAGGCGGCAATATCTTCATTGGGTGTCAGCAATGATCAGTTGGTGATGAATGTTGCGGGACGACTCAAAGAGCAAGTCATCAGGACAAATACTATTCCCTGGCTCCCATATATACACGAGTTGGAGAGAGAAGAAGACCTCAGTGAGCTCCTGCTGAAGTTGCTCACATGGCTGAAACACCCCAATAAGTCTGCAATTGATGACAGTCCATCCGTCCGATCAATTGCATCTATCCTCACAAGCTACATCACTGGAAAACGCACTGCATTTGAGATAAATCTCTCTGTCTAGCTACATGGACTGACCAAGAGTAGTGAGATAGTCGACATAATGCACAAAGATGGACCGTCAGTTACAATGACGTACTTATGCTGCGAGATTTTTGGGTGGTCAATGACCTCAAGTGCTCATCTGATTGCCCCTTCGAACTAGCTGAGGGTAAGACTGCTATCGCTATAGTCGACAACGATGACTTCAAGAGCGACACACTGACCGGTGCTGGCCAGTCACACCGCACCAATGTCATGTTTGTGCAGCCAGAATCATTTGATACAGAACTTCCTTCCGAGAATCACGAGGATAGACCAGTTCCCGGTGCCAACTTTGCATCAAACCTCTCGACAACTCTCAAAGAGCTTGAAAGTTAAATGCAAAAAGTCAACCCATACAAGACAGCGAAGCGTGGGGAACCACCTCTCAGGAAGCCACCAGCTGATCAAAGTACTGCTCCTCCTGACACATCGGTGCAAAGAATTCGTGGTGTGATCCATGCATTGGCCAGGGCGCAAGATGACCGAATGAGACCTAAGCCAGAAGAACAGACTGTGCCTGGGTTTTCAGGGTTTCACGCCAGCATGTCAAATGCAGATGAGAAGAGTCGAGCAATATACCACATGACCTATCCCAACCCACCCAGTAAGACAATTCTCAATGATCTGATGTGTAAGCTTGCAAAATCAATCGAAGAAAAAAAGATGCCTTTTGCAATAATTGTTGGTGATCATCCTGTCTACGTGCTCATGCTAGAGTTGAAAAGTGAGAATGCTGAGCTGTTCAGCAAAATCTTACCATTCATGGCACCCTTCCACATCCAAATGTCGTTCATCTACACTATATACAAGAGGTTTAAGGGATCTGGCATCTCAGATGTGTTGGTGGCAGCTGGTGTTATAGCAGACGGGTCTGTTGATCAGGCCCTTCGTGGAAAACATGTTAAGCGTGGGGTTCGCTGCTTGCGACTATTCTACGAGACTCTGGTCCACCATGTCATAGACAAACGTTTGGAAGATTCCCCTCTATCTGAAGAAGTAAAGGCATCCCTTGCCAAGCTTTGACATCCGATTGATGCACAGGAACTTGCAGATGAACATGCAGAGCTAGAGAGAAATGCTGAGCTGAAGGACCTCGTTGATGCTCTCTTCAAGGACTTTGAGGGTGCCCCACAAGCAGAATACTGGATGTCATTCATGGAAATGGTTGAGGTTCTAACTCAAAATATCCATGCAATCAGAACAAGCAACTGGAGCTCAGAAGAAAAAAAGCACTATCCGACTTGTGCCTGACTTGGACAGTCTCCGTCCACACTTGGAGCGTGCAAACTATCTTGCATATTTGCAAAAGCATTACCAGCTCCAAAGTCACCCCTCACCGATCGGCCATGGATGGCATCTTGTAAATGGCCTATGTCTGCCTGTCCGTTCAACCCAGCCCCCACTTCCCCCATCCATACCACTACCTACAAATCCGCAGGCAGAGAACAACAGTGATGATAGCAGCGAAAGTGAGGACAGTGATTCTGATAGTGGCTCATACAGTGAATCATGTAGTGACAGTGAAGTGGCAGATTAGTATGTACAATTAGTATAATACAATACAATAACAATACAATATACAATACAATACAATACAATAACCATTCCAGTGGATTTGTAATGCCAGAATTAGTGAAAAAGGACACCTCATTCGTCCTTGTAGCTCATCTGATGCCAGAGATATTACATTTCATGTTTTTCAAGATGGCGTTGGTGGCCATTTTGAATATTGGGCTCTAGCAGAGTTAGCCGTCATTTTTCAGAGGGGCATAGGAGCTAATTTTCCTTTAAAATGGTTCAGGTTGTCAAATCCATCGAGAGAAAAAGGTAGGAACAAAATGGTCACGGATTCCAAGCAAATGACCCTACTAATAAGGAATCAATAGAATACATAATATATTTCGGAATGTGGTTTGTAAAACAGCTTTATTTATGTAGCACCTATTAGCATAGAAAAACGAATAAATTCACTTAGGACAACATGAAGGGGCAAAAGATTCAGTATCAATATTGGTCTTTCAATTCTTCTAGCACGATCGCGGATCTGGATGAAGCGCGCACTACCACTTTCAACACTCAGTTATTTTTCTTCTGAGACAGGTACAATTAGGAAGATTATAGAATTTCACTCGTGGGGTACCTATTAAGTTTTTAGAAGTATCATATGAAATTAATTGCGTATACCTTGTGTTCTGTTATTTCTTTAGACGGGTAGATATCTTCCGGTATTTATTGTCACAAAACACGGATCATTAATCATGAAACAAAATTATATATTTAGTCGACTGGTTATGCACGGTATATGAATTCGTCACTGAGATTACTTATTTCACGACCTATCCCACAAACTCTCGGGATCTCAAAATATCTATACCATAGTCTCCAATTGGGAAGACTTATTACATGGCTTAGGGTAAATACTGTCGCTATAGTTATCTCTTAGTATCTTAGCACTGATACTGAATTCGTTGGCAATGTACAGGGGACACTTTTAACATCATCTGATCACTCGTCATTGGTAGCAAATATCTTAGAGGGGGCGGGGGGGGCACAGGTGAACAATCGATCATATAGTACGGTATCTCCGCACTGATACAACAATAATTAATAATGCACTGTTGAGTTGTCTTCTTGGTATCTCGATGCGCTGTCGTTGAGAGTTTCTTGGCTGCTCCGTGGTCCGTCCAGGGTGTCCGGTCGTGTGAAAAAGTTACAGTTGGGTTAATGGGCTTTGGGTCTTAAATATGGTTCCGTAACTATGAGGAGTACAGTTGGTCACCACATCGAACTAACGCAAGTATTCTAGGCATGTAGCTTTTGAACGAAACTTGACTATTCTGACCTTTAATATTAACCGTTGATGAAGTTCCGTTCAGGTACTCTTGAGCTAGGATTTTAAATGTTATGTTTCAGGCAGGGGCCGGATTAACAAAACATCGGACGAACGCAAGAGGAGTCGATACAAGTAACTCTTCTTGACAGTCTCTAATCTTTTTAAGAGGTTCAAAGAACTCGGGCGGTGTTTAACCTTTTAGTCACAAATCCTGGTGGGTTGCCACAGACAATTTGTGCCTAGGATCTATATATGCTAAGTGCTCCTGAGAGTATCTTGCATAGACCCTTCTAACACAAAAGCTCTTTCTCTCCTAGATCTCTGTGAGTTAAGTGCCAGTAAAATGTCTAAAATTATATATAATGTAAAACTTGCAAAATAAACAAACTAAAACTGGGACGATACACGATAAATGCAAAAGAACTAATCAAAATCGCTATGTGGAAACAACGCTTAATAAAATAAAATTTTGAAATAAAAGCACACAATCCACCACATAGGGTGTACACAACTACATGAACAATCAATTTGTTTCCCACGTAAACTGATTGCACATATAACAATGCTCCTAGTCATATTCAAGGAATTAGTCAATTTGGGAAGTCCGGGACGTTCTGGTAAATATTACTAAATTCTGTATGAATAAAGAAACTACAATTTATATCAAATTTTATATTAAGCTAAATTTGCAATTTGACAAGATATCAACAAAAGTACAAAAAACATACATCACTCACTAACTATAATGCTACCTGTAAGCATAGCATGCTTCAAGTGACCCCTAACAATTACTACCCTACTAATAACCTACATTTATTGTACAAATAAACTAAGGAAATCGCAAAAGCAAGCAATTGATACTATCGACATTGAATAGATACAGTATAATAAATACAAATATATGAGAATATGAAGAAGGCACAATAGATTTAAACAAAAGAGTACTCTTTTAACAATCAATGTTGCACTATATAAATAAAGTAGACGTGCCGTTTTGCTCAAAATCAAAACGGCATACCCAATTCTGCGTTGGGTTACCATCATCAATCACAATCACCATCATCACTACTACTGCCATCATCACTACAACTGCCACAAACATCACGACTAGTCATCACCATTAATATGATCATCACTACTACAATTACAATAATCACTACTACTCTCACCATCATCACTACTACTGTCACCATTGTCACTACCATCTTAATCACTACTATCATCATTGATACTACAACTATCAACCATCATTACTAATATCATCACCACCATCTTACAATCATCATTACTACTGTTAACATCATCACTATTACTATAACCATCATCATTACTACTGTCACAAGTATTACCATCATGTATCCTAGTCACCATCATCACTACTACTGCCATCATCACCATTACTATGATCTTCATCATCACAACTATTGTTATCATCACTACAACTTTCACCATCATCACTAATAATCACACCATCGTCACTACCATCATCACTACTGTCATTATTATCACAACCATCATTATTACTTGTCACCATCATCACTACTATTATGACCATCATCACTACTACTAGTACTGTCACCATCATATCTACTACTATCACGATCAATATCTACTACTGTCATCATCATCAATACAACTACAACCATCATCACTACTATTATCACCATCATCACTACTATCACCATCAATCCCACTATTACTACCATCACTTCTAATGCCAACTAAACTAACTTAACCTAGCAAATGCGTAGCGAGATGTTTTCGCCCCCAGAACGCCATCATTGCTGGGTGGGTGGGGAGGGGGGAAACCATATTTTGGACCTAAAATCATAACTATTGCACAAATTCAAAAAATATTTTTTGACCGACGTTCGCATTCACGCAAAACAAATTTGTGTGAAATTTGATGAAAATCCGTCCAATGGTCTAGGAGGAGTTTCGGGACAGACGGACAACAACAACTACGACATCATTTTTTTTCCGGTGGTACCCACTATACGAGGGGGGGGGGGGGGGGGGCGATACCAAACTCTGCTTACGCAGAGTTGATGATTAGAAATCCAAGTGGAAGAGGCCATACCAACAATGAGTTTTTAATACACTTACTTTGTATTTAGATATATATATATAGCTATTATTTAACACCTTACGAGCGGCCTATGCGGTTTATTTATGTGTACCGCACAGCGGGGTGTTTTTAGCCAAAATAGGGCTGTTTACGTGATCATTTTCATGCCTAAATAAGACCCAGAACGTAAAACAAGTACCTATCCCTGAAAGGGCATAAACAGAGCTTTCGAATGACACCATAACGATCCTGGATAGTTTTTGCAATAACCGTGCAACGCGAGTGCAAAAAGCAGGTAATTCGGTACTTTCAGTACATAATTGAGTATGTAGCGAGTGAGAGAGGGAGGAGGGAGCTGAGATTTGTGTCAGTAGGTTCGCCGCGGTGGTCTGGAGCAGTCATACGCTCGCTAGTCTCCTGCCACCACTTGTCTCTCTCTCTCAGCCACATTACGTGCTGAAATTGCCACTCGAGTTATGTCGAGCGCCGCCACATAGTCCAGCTTTATTTAACTCGACTTATGTTGCTCGCCGCTAAATAAGGGTTAAGGTCTCTATATTAACCGATGGGTGGCCACGATCAATAAAGTAGATGTGCCGTTTCGCCCAAAATCAAAACGGCATACCCAACTCTGCGATGGGTTACTATCATCACTACTAATACCATCATCAATCACAATCACCATTATCATTACTACTGCCATCATCACTACAACTGCCACAATCATCATGACTACTGTTATCATCACCATTACTATGATCATCATCACTACTACAATTACAATCATCACTACTCTCACCATCATCACTACTACTGTCACCATTGTCACTACCATCTTAATCACTATCATCATTGATACTACAACTATCAAACATCATTACTACTATCATCACCACCATCTTACAATCATCATTACTACTGTTAACATAATCACTACTACTATAACCATCATCATTACTACTGTCACAAGTATTACCATCATCACTACTACTGCCATCATCACCATTACTATGATCTTCATCATCACAACTATTGTCATCATCACTACAACTTTCACCATCATCACTACTACTCACCATCACCACTAATACTCACACCATAGTCACTACCATCATCACTAGTCATTATCACTACAACTATTATCATTACTTATCACCATCATCACTACTATTATGACCATCATCACTACTAAAAGTATTGTCACCATCATATCTATTACTGTCATCATAATCACTACTGTAATCATCAATACAAATACAACCATCATCACTACTATTATCACCATCATCACTACTATCACCATCAATCCCACTATTACTACCATCACTTCTAATGCCAATTAAACTAACTTAACCTAGCAAATGAGGAGTGAGATGTTTTCGCCCCCAGAACGAATGCTCTAAGAACGCATTCATTGCTGGGGGGGGGGGGTTGAACCATATTTGGGGTAAAACCATATTTTGGACCTAAAATCATAATTATTGCACAAATTCAAAAATCTTTTTTGACTGACGTTCGCATTCACCCAACAAATGTTTGTGTGAAATTTGGTGAAAATCCATCCAACGGTCTAGGAGCAGTTTCGGGACAGACGGACGACGACAACAACAACGACACTTTTTTTTTCCGGTGTTACCCACTATACGGGGGGGGGGGGGATACCAAACTCTGCTTACGCAGAGTTGATATATATCACAGATAGTATACAGACTCCGGGGTGCCGTTCGTCAATAAAGTAGACGTGCCATTTTGCTCAAAATCAAAACGGCATACCCAACTCTGCGTTTTTTTTCTTTTTTTTCTATGTTCCAACTACTCCCTCTCGGGCATAGGCTGAGAACCTTTACATTCCACCGCTCAACATGGTGAAGCCTGTGAGGTCTTGTTCCAGTTTGGGGAGTGAGACATGTGAAGCATCCATTCATGGCTCGAAGCAGCTGATTGCTTCGTTCAAGTGCTTCACTGTCTCATCCTCCAGACTCAGACCCTCACTCTCAGAACGCCACCTATTGAGCAGTGAACTCACTAGGCATTGTCCCCCTCTAGCATATTTTGAATATGGGAATATTCATACAGTGCTATTTAATCAGGGAACAATGAGGGTATTTTTTTGGCACTACTATCATCATTGATACTACAACTATCAACCATCATTACTACTATCATCACCACCATCTTACAATCATCATTACTACTGTTAACATCATCACTACTACTATACCCATCATCATTACTACTGTCACAAGTATTACCATCATGTATCCTACTGTCACCATCATCACCATTACTATGATCTTCATCATCACAACTATTGTCATCATCACTACAACTTTCACCATCATCACTACTACTCACCATCATCAATAATACTCACACCATCGTCACTACCATCATCACTACTGTCATCATTATCACTACAACTATCATTATTACTTGTCACCATCATCACTACTACTAGTACTGTCACCATCATCATCACTACTGTCATCATCAATACAACTACAACCAGCATCACTACTACTACTACTAGTACTGTCACCATTATCATCACTACTGTCATCATCATCAATACAACTACAACCATCATCACTACTATTATCACCATCATCACTACTATCACCATCAATCCCACTATTACTACCATCACTTCTAATGCCAACTACATCTAACTTAACCTAGCAAATACGTAGCGAGATGTTTTCGCCCCCAGAACGAATCCGTTCTTAGTGTGCGAGCCCCTTTGGGGCTCACACACTAAGAACGCCATCATTGCTGGGTGTGGGGTGGGGTGGGGTAAAACCATATTTTGGACCTAAAATCATAATTATTGCACAAATTCAAAAAATATTTTTTGAATGACGTTCGCATTCACGCAATAAATGTTCATGTGAAATTTGATGAAAATCCGTCCAACGGGGGGGGGGGGGGGAAATACCAAACTCTGAGGCAATATTTCTACGTGCCTGAACTCTCTCCTAGAGTTTATATAACCTTTGTCAGTGAGGGGGTAGAAGGGGGGGGGGGGGGGGGGCACTCGGTGTTGCCGAATCTGAATGATGGTTTGTTTACTATTATAAGAGAGGTTTAGGAATGGGAGACATAAGGTTTATCTCTACAACATGATGCTCTATTGGATTGTTTACTTGATTGGGTAATGGTTAATAGTAGTCTTAACATTACTTATTGGTGGATATAGCAGGACTTCAAGCTGGCAAGCTTTCTGAGGTGTGGAGAAGGTCAGAGCTGGGGTGTTGTCTGAAGTTTGAAAGCGATTTACTTTACTTTTGAGGCAGCTGTGTACTGGGGTGACTTAAGACTTGTTGTCTGAGTACTTCATTTCTTATTCTGTGTATCCTGGATTATATGGTATGGGTAACTTAAACATCTAACATATATGTACACGTTATGGGCTGGTTGTTTGGCAAGAGTTTCTTCACTGGGCCGCTCTCGAGGTCAAGGGGGCGGGGCGCGTCGCTAGTTGGGTCGACAGGGGGAAGGCGTGGGTTTTTCCCGGACTTGACGTTGCCTTCCACCTGGAGTATACCGAATTATATTTCATCTCGAAAAGTTTGATTAAGGGGAACAGGAATTATGGATTTCCTTGTTTCTAGCTGGATAGTATCAGTATCTACCATTTTCGTTCTTGATGGGGTAGGTAGTATTCAGTGAAGGAGGCTTCCTTTAGTGTAGAGGTTAGGGGGGAAGGGTGATTGTTTCCCGGGTGGTCAGGAAGGTCTACATCTCGTTAGCCTCGCACGGTCGCACCTGCATGTCGGGAACTGTGAAGGTAGGGAAGTTTCTTACATATTCATTTAGCAAGTGAATGCTTCTGGACCTTAGGGAGTCCACTTCTATTTGTCGTAGTGGTGTATGATGGGCTAGTTGATATTTGAAGTTTTTTTCGTCATACTATCATGGGACCTCGGCCGAGGCTACCTGGGTCACTCAGGAATGGATGACCTGAGGGAGTTTAGAAGGCCTTCATTCTGCTAGCCTCACACGGCCGCACATGCCCGGGTCGGGAATGGCAAGGTAGTGATGATTACTAGGAAGTGTTGTAGTGTTCTTTTAGCAATGGAACGTTGCCGGACCCTAGGAAACAACATATTGATTTATCGTAGTGGTCCCTGGTGGCACGAGTTGAGTGATGAGTATCTTTGCTATACCATCGTGGGGGCTCGGGGTGAGGCTACCGAGGTGATTCCTTTGATCTATTTTCGGTAGCAGGTATAGAGGTGAGAGTCGCTTACAGTTGGGAAGGACAGAAATGTGGGTTGGGTGAGTTTAATTGGAGAGGAGGTACAGGGGTGCTCAAAAAGGCGTATACATCTTGTTCATATGGGTACCAAGCATCTCTCTGAAATGGTTGTACTCAGATTCTTTCACAATCAAATACATACATGATAACACAACAATATTGTCATGTATCCTAACCTTCTTAATCTGAACATTGTGGGACATGACTCTTGCCTAACTACATACATACACAATTATACTATAAAGAAATAATGGGCATAGGCGATGGTCTGACAGGCTCTCGTAATTCGACGAGATCCCCAGACATGGTCCTTGCAAAATCAATTACCTACACGATAACCCACAATCTTGGCATCTGTCCTAACCTACGTAATCACAATTATAATATAAAGAAACAATGAGCATAGGCGATGGTCTGAAAGGTTCTCGTAATTCGACGAGATCCCCAGACATGGTCCTTGCATAATCAATTACATACATGATAACCCACAAGCTTGGCACGTGTCCTAACCTACGTAATCACAATTATAATATAAAGAAATAATGGGCATAGGGGACTACATACATACACATTTATAATGTAAAGAAATAATAGGTGTCTTCCTTTCTATAATGTTTATTTGCATGGGAAATGATGTTTTACTCGTATGAGGTTTCCTGTTTCACGGTTTTATGTTATTCTTATTTGTTTGTTTACATGTTTACATGTATATTCTTATTTATTTGTTTACATGTTTATATTTATTTTTGCATAGGATTTTGGTTGTCCTAAAAAGGTTGAGAATATAGCACTTTCTTGGGGGTGGTCTGTCGTTCCTTTCCGGCCATTTTGGGGCTCCCTGTCTCTACTGTTGCGAGGTGGCGGTAGTCTTTTGTGGTTTAGGTCTTTTGCCTTGACCCTGCCATTGGCGCGGTGTGCTTGTCTCCTTTCTTTATCTCTTTTTGGTTTTGGCTTTTTCTCTTCTGGTTTCTTTTGCGTTTGTTGGTTTCTCTCTTCTTCTTCTGTATTTTGTCCTGGTTCTCTCCTTTCTGTTTTCTTTTGTCCTTGGGGGTTTTCTTTTCTTCTGTATTTCACTTCCCTCTCCTTCATGGTAGGCGCGTCCTCGTGCCTCAAGGGCGAAGGTAAGAGAGACGCCCTGGTGGCTGGTCATGGGCAGGTTATGTAAGAATGTCCACCATTCGGTGGAGCGCTTATCTGTAGTCTTACATGGGTCAATGGTGACGAGAAGAGAGGTGTCCGTGGTGTTTATGAGAGCTACTGTAATAGCTTCGTGGGTGTGTCGGATTCTGGCAAGGCGTCCGGAATCCGTGGAGACTTTGATTCTCTTAATGAACGGTGTGGACGACACGGGGGGGGGGGGGGCTGGAGCAGGAGGTGGCTATGGTCGTGGTGAGGGCTTTCAGGCAAGTGTTGTCCTGACCCATTTGTGGTGGCAGGTCATACCTTTGTGCGGACGTAGGTGTAGCAGGGATTATTATTGAGGGGCGGGGCATGACAGGGTGATAGGCAGGTAGGGATACGGGGCTGGTTATTCCGGCTATTCTAAGCGTATGAATGATGGTTGTGTATGTTGGGTGGTTTGTTGATGGCTTTTGTTTATTGACATGTTGGTGGTGTTGGCCTCGTTAAGAATAGGTGAAAAACGTTCAGGTCTTGTGATCAAACGTCCAGATTTTGTTCTTACGTTTTGTCTGATGGGGGGGGGGGTCTGGGCTAGACTCGGTGGAGGAGGGTTTATACTGCGGGGGTTTGGGGTTGGGGGTACGGGGCGGTGTTGATTTTGGGCTTATGGGAGGGTTGGTGGTTGTGGTGGAGGTATGTCGTTTTGCATCAGGGGCGTTGTTTGGGGGTAAGGTGGAGGGGAATGGAGATAATGTAGGGGGTGCAAGACGGGTAGGAAAAACAAACGGGATGACGTTAGTTGTCATTTTGGAGGTACTAGGTACTGGGATATTTGAAGGCGGTTTTGCACTACTGAATGGTTTGTGTTCGATACTCTGATCTTTGGTAGCGTAATCATGGTCAGTATGTGGAGGGATTTCTTCGGGACAGGATGAAGTTGTGGATGGTGAGGTTTCTGAGTTAGCCTGAGGACTGGGGGTGGAGTTTGGAGGTGAAGCAGAGGGTGGGGAGGAAACGTTTGAGGATGTGGATACTGGTCTGGGAAGAGATCGTTTACGAATAAGGGGAGAACTAGCTGGTGAAGGGGATTTGGTCATGTGGGAACTGGTTTTTCTCAGGCGTTTTATTCGACGCGCTGTTGGAAGTGTTAACTTTGATGAAGTTTGAGATCGTAATGCATAACGACATGATGCACTGGGAACAGTTTTAGTTGTGGGCAAGGTTGTGTTGGAGGTGGTGTCAGAAGGAGAGGAAATGGTGACATGTGGAGGTGGGGTGACTCCGGGTGAGATTATGGATGGGTGTGGTGGCCTAGGGGTGTGTTGGCGAAAAGTTATGGGTGGTGGTGTGGGTGGTTTGATTCGTTGGGCCCCGTGTGGATCGGCTGTAGGGTAAGGTTTTAATTGAGCAGGTACTGTTAGGTCAGGGGTGGCGACTGTGGTTGGGGGCAATGAAAAGGGTACTGCAATGTTGCTGTCGGGGATTTGGTCGGGTTGAGTGGATACATTGATAATGGGTTTAAATATTCGTATGAAACGGTTCCTATACGTCCGGGTTTCTCCGTAATAGTTGATGGAGGTTTGGTAGGGATTGGGAATATGGGATACTGTATAATTATGGTCCTACATAACGTGGACCTAGCTTATTAATGACTGGAAGTTTGGCTACCATCACTGTGTCATGAATGGTGAAGGGACTTATATCATCTTTGGCGTCATGTTTGGTGTCTTGGCAAACTTTGGTATGAAGGGTGTTCTTTAGTTGTTGCAAGGGATCAAGGTTGAACTTGGTGGTGGAAGGTTGGGCTTGGTGATGAAAAGGTAGTAAAAGTGGAGCTACCCCATAGACTCTTTCGTGAGGGGAAATGCCATCTTCCTTTGGACAGGTGTTCATTCCCCATTGTATCATTTTGACTTGTGACGGCCAATCTGAGGTGTTTAAGGCTATCATTCTGGTACGTAACTGGTTGTTGATGGTGCGATGACTTCGTTCGCAAACTGCGTTACCTTGAGGCCAGTATGGGGATGAATGTTTAATTTTTATACCACATTGTTTGGAAAATTCTTCCCAAACTTGTCCTCGGAATTCTGGGGCGTTGTCGGATAAGAGTGAAATGGGTAATCCGAATACAGGCAAGATCTCGGTGGCTAATAATGTAGCAATTGTGGATGCATTATGATCTTTAGTGGGACATGCTATCAGAAATTTGGAATATACGTCGACAAACGTGACTATGTACCGTTTGTTGCCGCTAACTGGGAAAGGTCCCATGACGTCCAGTGAAAGAGTTTGGAATGGTTTCTGGGTGGAAATGGTGCCAACTGGTCCTGCAGTGCGACACCTGTCTTTCCCAAGCGCACATGGTTTGAAAGCTTCGGTGACCTGCTTAGCAATGCCGGAAGGATTCGGTGTCCAGTATTGATCTTGGAAAAAATTTAACATTTTTCTTTGACCTAAATGAATGTAATTTCCTTCGTGAATGGCAATCATGTATTGTTGAGCGACTGTTGGTTCGACGACTATGTGTCCGGATTCGGTGGTTAATTGGTCACCCCAACGAGTTAGTTGAGAGAAAATATGCTTGGGGATCCATTTTGGCTTGAGTTTTCTCTCCCATGATTGTAGCAGGGAAGGTTGAGAAGGTGAGGAGTCCTTGAGGATGGAGGTATTGATGAGGTCTGTCTGTTGCAAGGCTTCTATATTTGTGGGGATGTTCTCTGGTACAGGGAGACGAGAGAGGGCACCTGCGCTGGTGTGGAGTTTTCCTGGACAGTAGTGGATGACGAAGTCGTATTCTTCTAAGGTTTCTCTCCAGCGTACTAACAATGCTGAATTAGTTTCGCATCTTCTAAGCCATTGCAAGGATTGGTGGTCTGTGATGATATCCAATTTGGCACCCAGCACGAAAGAGCGAAAATGATTTAAGGCCCAAATTATTCCGAGACATTCACGTTTTGTGGCTGCGTAATTCTGTTGTGCAACATTTAATGTGGAGCTAGTATATGCAACAACGTGTTCTTTTCCCTCCTGGACTTGAGCTAGGACAGCCCCAATGGCATACAAAGACACATCAGTGTATAGATGGAAGGGTTGTTTGTAGTTGGGAAAAGAGACTGTGGGGGCTTGTACTAATTTTTCTTTAAGTTTTTCGAAAGATAAGTGTCGTTCCGGGGTCCATGAAAACTCGGTGTCCTTGTGAGTGAGTTGGTGAAGTGGTCTGGCTATTTCGGCAAAATCTGGGACGAAACGTCTGTAATACGTGGCTAGTCCTAGGAATGAGCGTACTCCTTTGACGGTAGTGGGGGGTTGTTGATTTTGGATTGCAGATAGTTTCTTGGGATCAGGGGAGATGCCTTGGTCAGAGATTACATGGCTCAAAAACCCTACGGTATTTCTGGCCATCTCGCATTTAGAGGGCTTGAGTTTTAATCCTGCATCTCTGATTCTTTGTAATACCTGGCGTAGTCGGTGAAGATGTTCCTGCCAGGTTCCAGAGTACACGATGACATCGTCCAGATTGGCGAGACAGGTTTCCCAAGTTAATCCTCTCAACACAGACTCCAAGAGGCGGGAAAAAGTGGCTGGACCGTTGCATAAGCCAATTGGTAAGACATTAAATTCATATAGGTGTCCTCCGCTGGTGGAGAATGCTGTCTTCTGTTGGTGTTCAGGTTTAATAGGGACTTGCCAATATCCTGCTTGTAGATCTAATGTGGTGAACCATTTTGATCCATGAAGGGAGTCTAGGGAGTCGTCGATCCTGGGTAATGGTGTTGCATCTTTGATAGTGGCGTCGTTTAACCTACGGTAGTCGACACAGAATCTGGTGGAACCATCCTTTTTCTTCACGAGTACTACGGGTGATGACCAGGGACTGACGGAGGGCGTGGCGATTCCGGCGTCTAACATCTCTTGCACCTGTTGGTCTTCCAACAGGGTTTTTCCTGCGTGAGGGTTGGCGCAGTGGAGGTCCCGTGGTGTGTATAGCGTGTTGCTCCATGGTTGTTTGTCCTATTTCTGTGGGGGTCTGGGCGAATACATCACGAAACTCTTGCAGTAATTGTTGCATCTGTTGTTTTTGCATACATGATAAGGAATCAGGAATGGTTGGTAAGATAGGATTTTCACCTGAGTTTATAGGAGGAATGGCAATTTCGTCGAAGGTTTCTAGATCGCCAATGACCAAACCTTTAGGCAACGTTAATACTTCCTCTGAAATGTTGGCAATTAGAATGGTATTTTGCTGGGAAGACAAGACGGCAGGTTGAATAGTACGTCGGTCTTGGCCTACGGAGGTGCTGGCGGGGGTAAAAATCATGGCATCTTGGGGTATTTGTCTAAGGGACACCCATTTCTGATGGTGAGGGGGAATGGTAATTCGGTTTTGTATTATAGCGGGACTTATAATAGTGGGCGGAGGCAATTCCGTTTTTTGTTGAGTAGGGGTAGTGACAGAAGACGGAGTTTGGAGGGTGGACTGGGATATGTTACTGGCAGGGGATCCCGTTTTCTGTTGGATCAAGGTAGACACAGATAAAGGAACATCAAGGGGTAACGGAGACAGTTTGGTTGGATGGAACACAAGAGGTTTATCGGTTCGTTTTAGCCTAGGGGCAGGATTGTTAGAGTCAGCAGTCGGGATTAGGTTTAAGGAGGAGTGCACGGATTCGGTTTGTTTGCGGGGTGTCACGTGGGAAGTGATTTGGGAAGGGTGCACAGGGTTATGGGTAATTACATTATTGGGCAGGAGAGGTTTACTGAAAGTTTTTTGACACTGAAGAGTTGTTGATCATGAAATTTGTTTGGTGTCTGCCGGACAGATTGTTTAGAGGACAAGGTGATTTCCTTTACGTTATTGAGGGTAGGAGTGGAAACATGGAGAGTAGATTTAGTTGTTGAGTTTGAGAGGTAGGTTGGTTATGATTATATTGGGAATTGGCTTCTTCTGGATTGCATGGGGTCAGAAAAAAAATTCTTTGGGAATTTTTCGGGGAAGTCGCTTTTTGTTGTGGTGGCCGTGGTTTGTTTGACCGGGTTGCAACAGGGGACATGTCATATTTGTGTTCAGGTTTAGTCTTCATTTGGGAGTGGATTGTACTTGGGCATGATTTGGAAGGGATTTTTTTTTTTTTTTTTAATGTGATCAAGCGTTGGCCACAGTCAACTTGGGCTTGCAGCTTGTGAAGGAGATCGAGCCCTAAGTAGCCTACCCATCGTAGTGCCGGCAATCGGAGTGAAAAACTACGAATGAGTGATAGCAATTTTCTTGAGGAGCGGGGGTGGTCACATGCAAGGGTTTAGTTTCTCCCCGGACGTGTACGGGGGCGTCTCCGGCACTGATTAATTTTGACTTTGTAGGTTGTAACTCGCCGAACTTCTTATGGTGTTTGTCATAGAATGAGTTGAAAATGCATGATCTGGAGGCGCCGGTATCTATCAATAGCCGGACAGGGATACCCTTGATTTTCGCAAGATGGTATATAGGGGGTGATCGGTCATTGGTGGAGTCCCCCGCCGAAGCCATTGTCGGCGGGGGAGGTTCTAAAAATCCTGGGGGTCTATTTCGGCCTCTTCCAGGACTTCTTCTGTTTCGTCATTAATTACGAGGTGAGCAACGTCCTCGTTTTCAAGCTCTTTGACCTCTTCGTTCTCATTAAACTCCTCTTCATTTACAGAAATGCGAGGTTGGTTTGATCGATATTTGGGCGAGTCCCTGATGTCATGAAGGGCACATTTGTGATTACACGCAGGGAAATCGTAAGGGTTGATAATAACCAGAGTGGTGTTCTTACCTTTGTTGTTGTTGTAGGCCTGGTTTTTGTTGTACACTCGGCGGATTGGATTTGGGTTGAACCTGGGCCTGCTGGGTTGAGATTTGCCGGAGTGATACGTTGGCTTGGAGGTTGCAGCCGGTTGTCGGTGGAATTGGCTGGGCTCTCTATGTTGACCAGTGTTTTGAGGATGGGTGGTGAACCTCTTGATGGCGGCAATGGTGTTTACTTTCGTGGGTTGCACCGCGAGGATTCTCCTGATGGTGATCAAGTCGCGTTGAAAACCAACAGGGTCATGTACTGCGAAGTACTCACGAACTGCTGAGGGCAATACTTGAACGAGATTCACCAGAATGCGCTGGTCTTGTTGAATTTTAGGAAGAGTGGGAAAAGCAGATTTAATTTGTTGTGAAATAGAAGCTAATGTGGCGTCTAGATCACCTTCGTACTTGATGTCTTTAATGAGGGCATAGGCGACGAAGATGCCTAATGAGGGTTTAATAGCCTCAATTACTATGGGCCGAAACTGGTCCCAAGTGAGTGCAGGGGTAACTTGCGAGGCAACAAGGGAAACGGCTTTTCCCAGGTGCGTTAACAGTACGGCGATTTTATCTTGATCCGTATTATATGCCAAATCTAGCACTGGTTTCACAATGTCCATGTATGTTTCGATTTCATATGTGTCCCCATCATATTTAGGGATGGGAATGTGCGAGCGAGCTGCCACATTCGCGATGTTATAATGCTTCTATTGTTTGACAATATGAAATGCAATGAAATCTTCTATCCGAATCAAGAACCACCGCGTGCCACCAATGTTATGCCCTGATTTTATACAGGATTAACGATTGATCAAGGTGAGTTCTTCGAGACTGGAATATCAGATTTCATGCAAATACATATAAGGAATCAATAGAACACATAATATAATTTCGGAATGTGGTTTGTAAAACAGCTTTATTTATGTAGCACCTATTAGCATAGAAAAACGAATAAATTCACTTAGGAAAACATGAAGGGGCAAAAGATTCAGTATCAATATTGGTCTTTCAATTCTTCTAGCACGATCGCGGATCTGGATGAAGCGCGCACTACCACTTTCAACACTCAGGTATTATTTTTCTGAGACAGGTACAATTAGGAAGATTATAGAATTTCACTCGTGGGGTACCTATTAAGTTTTTAGAAGTATCATATTAAATTAATTGCGTATACCTTATGTTCTGTTATTTCTTTAGACGCGTAGGTATCTTCCGGTATTTATTTTCACAAAACACGGATTATTAATCATGAAACAAAATTATATATTTAGTCGACTGGTTATGCACGGTATATGAATTCGTCACTGAGATTACTTATTTCACGACCTATCTCTCAAACTCTCGGGATCTCAAAACATCTATACCATAGTTTCCAATAGGAAGACTTATTACATGGCTTAGGGTAAATACTGTCACTACAGTTATCTCTTAGTATCTTAGCACTGATACTGAATTCATTGGCAATGTACAGGGGACACTTGTAACATAATCTGATCACTCGTCATTGGTAGCAAATATCTTGGGGGGGGGGGGGTTACAGGTGAACAATCGATCATATAGTACAGTATCTCTGCACTGATACAACAATAATTAATAATGCACTGTTGAGTTGTCTTCTTGGTATCTCGATGCCCTGTCATTGAGGGTATCTTGGCTGCTCCGTGGGCCGTCCAGGGTGTCTGGTCGTGTGAAGAAGTTACAGTTGGGTTAATGGGGTTTGGGTCTTAAATATGGTTCCGTAACTATGAGGAGTACAGTTGGTCACAACAACGAACTAACACAAGTATTCTAGGCATGTAGCTTTTGAACGAATACTTGACTATTCTGACCTTTAATATTAACCGTTGATGAAGTTCCGTTCAGGTACTCTTGAGCTAGGATTTTAAATGTTATGTTCCAGGCAGGGGCCGGATTAACAAAACATCGGACGAACGCAAGAGGAGTCGATACAAGTAACTCTTCTTGACAGTCTAATCTTTTTAAGAGGTTCAAAGAATTCGGGCGGTGTTTAACCTTTTGGTCACAAATCCTGGTGGGTTGCCACAGACAATTTGTGCCTAGGATCTATATATGCTAAGTGCTCCTGAGAGTATCTTGCATAGACCCTTCTAACACAAAAGGTCTTTCTCTTCTAGATCTCTGTGAGTTAAGTGACAGTAAAATGTCTAAAATAATAAATGTATTGAAAGGTAGGGTTGCCTTCGTCTTTCAATATTTGTAATAGGTTAGAGAAGAAACTAATATGAATAACTATATTAAATTCTAGGTGGCCAGAAGTAATCAGTTATACTTATGTAGCTACTGTTGCACTATATAAATGATTAGAAACCCAAGTGGAAGAGGCCATACAACAATGAGTTGTATTGTACTTTGTATTTATAGATATATAGGTATTATTTAAGGTCTCTATATTAACCAATGGGTGGCCACGATCAATAAAGATCCTAAAATAGGTTTATATATATATCACAGATAGTATACAGACTCCGGGGTGCCGTTCGTCAATAACTAGTCTTGAGTTTGGGTATAAAAGTCTTCAGTCAGAGTGGGGTGCCGATCGTACAGAAGCGATATTTCTACGTGCCTGAACTCTCTCCTCCTAGAGTTTATATAACCTTTGTCAGTGAGGAGGTAGAAGGGGGGTGGGGCACTCGGTGTTGCCGAGTCTGAATGATGGTTTGTTTACTATTATAAAAGGGGTTTAGGAATGGGAGACGTAAGGTTTATCTCTACACATGATGCTCTATTGGATTGTTTACTTGATTGGGTAATGTTAATAGTAGTCTTAACATTACTTATTGGTGGATATAGCAGGACTTCAAGCTGGCAAGCTTTCTGAGGTGTGGAGAAGGTCAGAGCTGGGGTGTTGTCTGAACTTTGAAAGCGGTTTACTTTACTTTTGAGGCAGCTGTGTACTGGGGTGACTTAAGACTTGTTGTCTGAGTACTTCATTTCTTATTCTGCGTATCCTGGATTATATGGTATGGGTAACTTAAACATCTAACATATATGTGCACGTTATGGGCTGGTTGTTTGGCAAGAGTTTCTTCACTGGGCCGCTCTCGAGGTCAAGGGGGCGGGGCGCGTTGCTAGTTGGGTCGACAGGGGGGAGGCGTGGGTTTTTCCCGGACTTGACGTTGCCTTCCACCTGGAGTATACTGAATTATATTTCATCTCAAAAGGTTTGATTCAGGGGAACAGGAATTATGGATTTCCTTGTTTCTAGCTGGATAGTATCAGTATCTACCATTTTCGTTCTTGATGGGGTAGGTAGTATTCAGTGAAGGAGGCTTCCTTTAGTGTAGAGGTTAGGGGGGAAGGGTGATTGTTTCCCGGGTGGTCAGGAAGGCCTACATCTCGTTAGCCTCGCACGGTCGCACCTGCATGTCGGGAACTGTGAAGGTAGGGAGGTTTACTAGGGAAGTTTCTTACATATTCGTTTAGCAAGTGAATGCTTCTGGACCTTAGGGAGTCCACTTCTATTTGTCGTAGTGGTGTATGATGGGCTAGTTGATGTTTGAAGTTTCTCTCGTCATACTATCATGGTTCTCGGCCGAGGCTACCTGGGTCACTCAGGGACGGATGACCTGAGGGGGTTTAGAAGGCCTTCATTCTCCTAGCCTCGCACGGCCGCACATGCCCGGGTCGGGAATGGCAAGGTAGTGATGTTTACTAGGAAGTGTTGTAGTGTTCTTTTAGCAATGGAACGGTGCCGGACCCTAGGAAACAACATATTGATTTATCGTAGTGGACCCTTGTGGCACGAGTTGAGTGATGATTATCTTTGCTATACCATCGTGGGGGCTCGGGTGAGGCTACCGAGGTGATTCCTTTGATCTATTTTCGGTAGCAGGTATAGAGGTGAGAGTAGCTTACAGTTGGGAAGGACAGAAATGTGGGTTGGGTGAGTTTAATTGGAGGAGGTACAGGGGTGTTCAAAAAGGCATATACATCTTGTTCATAATTATGGTTACCAAGCATCTCTCTGAGATGGTTGTACTCAGATTCTTTCACAATCAAATTCATACATGATAACACAACAATATTGTCATGTATCTCAACCTTCTTAATCTGAACATTGTGGGACATGACTCTTGCCTAACTACATACATACACAATTATACTATAAAGAAATAATGGGCATAGGCGATGGTCTGACAGGCTCTCGTAATTCGACGAGATCCCCAGACATGGTTCTTGCATAATCAATTACCTACACGATAACCCACAACCTTGGCATGTGTCCTAACCTACGTAATCACAATTATAATATAAAGAAACAATGAGCATAGGCGATGGTCTGACAGTGTCTCGTAATTCGACGAGATCCCCAGACATGGTCCTTGCATAATCAATTACATACACGATAACCCACAACCTTGGCACGTGTCCTAACCTACGTAATCACAATTATAATATAAAGAAATAATGGGCATAGGGGACTACATACATACACAATTATAATGTAAAGAAATAATAGGTGTCTTCCTTTCTATAATGTTTATTTGCATGGGAAATGATGTTTTACTCGTAGGAGGTTTCCTGTTTCACGGCGTCTTATTTGATTCTTATTTGTTTGTTTACATGTTTACATTTATATTCTTATTTATTTGTTTACATGTTTATATTTATTTTTGCATAGGATTTTGGTTGTCCTAAAAAGGTTGAGAATATAGCACTTTCTTGGGGGTGGTCTGTTGTGGTTCCTTTCCGGCCATTTTGGGGCTCCCTGTCTCTACTGTTGCGAGGCGGCGGTAGTCTTTTGTGGTTTGGGTCTTTGGCCTTGACCCTGCCATTGGCGCGGTGTGCTTGTCTCCTTTCTTTATTTTTTTTTGGTTCTGGCTTTTTCTTTTCTGGTTTCTTTTGCCTTTGTTGGTTTCTCGTTTCTTCTTCTGTATTTCGTCCTGGTTCTTTCCTTTCTGTTTTCTTTTGTCCTTGGGTTTTTTTCTTTTCTTCTGTATTTCAGGTTGATTTGTGTTGAGTGATTGATTTTTTTTTATGTGAGCGAGGGAGACAAAAAGCAGAACTGCCTGTAGCGAGTGCCTCCCCCATAGTTGAAAGAGTGACAGGGCCAAAATCAAGAGACGTTTGAGTCAAAATGCCTGGACACACAGAGTTTGAAGCAATTTAAGTCAGAGGAGGAGGGAAAGACAGATTCTGGGAGAGAGTTCCAGAGCTCAGGTGTTGAATAGTAGAAAGTCTGAGAGTAACATTTCACTCTTGGGTTTGAGAGTTGCACAGAGTAGGGGTGGGATTGTGTTGCAAGACGGGTACCACGTACCCTACGTAGAGGAGGTGGTATACACTGGGAGAGCTCTGAGGAGCACTGATTATTGTAGTAGCGATAGAATAGAGAGAGAGATGCAACATTGCGGCGAAGAGAGAGAGTTTGCAGAGAGTTGGTGAGTGGGCGGGAATTAATGATACGATAGGCCTTCCTTTCTACTTTGTCTAGAATTGCGGTGTGAGAGGATCCTCCCCATACATGTGAACAATACTCAATACAAGGACGCACTGTGCCCCTGTACAGAGCAAGAAGCTATGCAGGGGTAAAGAAGCCCCTGAGGCGATTACAGATCTGAGGTACGTTCTAGAAACTCTGCCCACCTTTTTTTAATTAGATTTTTTTTTTCATGAATACTATTATTCTTTCTTTTATTTCATTTATTTATTTATTATATATAGAAAGAGGTAGTTATTGAGCTCGCTCTCTGTTTGGTGCAGACACAGCTATTATGCGCATAAACAGCATATCAGACTTTCGAGTGCATATAAGTATTTCCGATATATTACTATCCTTGTAATTAGACCACGCATCTTTTTAGATGTTCGTACTTAATAGAGATACGTGAAAAGGTTACAAATATACACAAGAAGATAAAATGAAGAATATATTTCATAACATAATTTTTCAGGGTGAATTGCAGTGTTGCTAATTTAGCTACTTTACCGCTTGATCTAGAGGTACTTACTCCAATTATATTCTACATTCTATTCTATTCTATATAATCAGGCCCAATCCCCACTTTTCCTATCTTTTTTTCTGTTTTCCCTCTTTTCCCTTTTTTTTTTTTTTTGGGGGGGGTGGCCGACTCAAGACAGAGCCAGAATAGGGACAACACAACAGAAAACAATGAACACACAAAAACAAAATACAAATTCACACACATCTAAGTCATCCAGGAGAAGACCCAGAGACCAGGGTCACCAAGGTTCCTCCAGCACTTCCCCGGCCCCCGACCACCCGGAGAGGCTCCGATCTCGGCAGGCAGACATGCAGCAGAGCGAATCCACAAGCCCTCCCACCACACTTCCAGGGGCATCCTTCATATAAACCGTCTCCCCGGGCCAAGCGCCTGATGGACTATTATCTAGTCCAACTTGCGCCCGACCCCTTCCCCCAAATGACCACGTGTTCACTCATCTATTCACAAGCATTCTCGATTCATTCCTGATCTACGGTATAGTAATTCCTCTATCATCCACAGCTTGTCTTACACAGTCTCTCCATCTCATATTTTTCTAGTGACATTATACAGGTTTCTAGTGTTTGGGGACATTCTAGCAATTTTTCAGTACGATTCTAGTGTATATTTGTACTTCTTTTTGTCCTGTATTGTATTATAATTTTCCTCTCATTCTTCCCAAGACTTCCTACATGGTATAGTGTATTGTTTTAGTGATAATTAAATATTATATATGGCTATGACGTTAAGTTGGCTGATAATTATGAAGCAGTAATGCTGGGCGATGGGAGTACGGTGTGTAAACATTTCTCGGATATCACAGCTAAATATTTCGTATTTTTTACCACAAGCCCTATAGATTATCAGTGGGGGTGTTGGAAAACGCAGCTTAATATTAGCTATTTCATATTAATACAGAAATGATTTATCTCTCTCTCTTTCCGTAGTGACTGATGATTTATCTCGCTCTCTTTCTTTCTCACTCTTGTAGGGTAGAGGTAGGAGGGAACAGTAGGGTACAGATATTACATTTATAGTGGGAGGTTTGACGTACCTCCCAACCTACCAAATAGGAAAACCTACTATTTGGTAGTAGTCTTGGAAAATCCAACGTCAAGGCTATTAACCTAATTGCAATGACGACTTGTCTATTTTGACTGCTATGTCGTCATTCCAACCGCGGTTAAAAAGAAAACGTCTAGAGTCTACTCCTTATCTTGCTCTAGGAGACGTTGTACATTAACCAAAACTACCACCGAAGGTGAAAAAAAGCATAGAAGAGAAGAAAAAGGGGTTTACCTTAGTTACCGCTTAAGGCCCATCCCGTGTTCCGTCATGTGCAGATCCCTGTCGAACGTGCGCATGAGCGACCCTCTCTTGTCATCACATCTCACGTCAGCAGAAGAACGCGGATGGGCAGGGGTCCGGCGTGAGGGAGGGTATTATGTACGTTGGAATTTCCAAGACTACTACCAAATAGTAGGTTTTCCTATTTGGTAGGTTGGGAGGTACGTCAAACCTCCCAATTTGTTAGTAGTCTTGGCAAATCCAACGTCAAGGCTGCATAACAAATAGGAGGAGGACATCCAAGCCCAACCTACCAAAAAAACCAATGCATAAAACAAAATTACGAATGACAAAGACACAATGTAAACAAGAGAGTTTAATAAAAGAGTGAAAAACTGAGGAGTAGCTAAAAAGAACAGTTTTAACACATGCCCGTCATTCATAGTAATGCAAAAACATAGACTTGTCTGAAACCAAAAAGGTACTGTACCCAAAATCCCTTTTCTTCAAAAACCAACAAAAACACTGAACACAAGAACAAAACACAATTTTCAATGTGGCAAAAACACTTATGTACTGGAACAATACATAATCCCAAACTTGCAATCCAGTGTTGCAAACCCATACACCCCCCCCCCCCCCCCCTTTGTCAAAAACAAAGGAAAAGAACGAGGGACAAGGGGGGAAGACCAGGGATCTTCGCCAGAGCACCAGGAAACACGACCCCCGAGAGCAATCACCGGCCGAGGGGGTCGAACACTGGACACGGAGAGGTAGGAGGAGATGAAGGAATTGATAGAAGACCACAAACCGCTGAGGCGAAGGCAGGGAAGGATCGACGTGGCAGGAACCGGAAGGAGGCAGCAAAGGAACTGACATCGCGCGCAGAACCCCTACAAACAGGGTGACGGGCACGAACGGTCCGACAAACGTGGCGGCCCAGCTGCACCTGCTAGAGCCTCCCACCTGTTCGAGGAGACACCCACACAGCAGTACCCGAAGGCGGCGCCACAGACGCAACAGAGGAGTGCAAGGCTGACACCGGGCACAACACATGGCGAGGATGCCCACGCCGTAAACCTGGACGGCGAAAGGCTGGAAAACGGGGGCCTCCCTCCCATGCGTGGTAACAAAAGGTGGGGAGGAGGCGAACGAGACGCCATGCAAGGACTGGGAGAATCGCACACAGTCCCGGGGCCGTGACAATGCCGCTAGTGCAGACACCTGATCTCCAGTGGCCAGAGCGACAAGGAAGAGTGGACGCCCGAGCAACGGAACCGGCGTAGCGGCCCTTGTATACATGGGGGAAGCCAGAAGGACCAGAGCCCGCCCCAGATCCCACAGCGGAGGGACCTGGCGCGGAGGCGGTCGATCCCGGAAGGCAGCCGTCAGGAAGGAATCCAGCACCTGTGGCGGAACGACCAGCCTAGCGACGGACCCAAAGAACCCCCCGGACGGCAGACAAGTGGGTACGTATAGCGTCGACTGGAAAGCGACGTGTACGGAAGAGGTGAAACAAGGAGCGTAGGACGAGGGAAGGAGAGCCAACTGGCAGGCGAGTGGCCTGTAGCCACCTAGTAAAAGACCTCCAGCGGGACCCGTAAGTCCCCCAAGGAGAAGACGGCCAGGAACGCTGCAGGAAGTCAGTCAGGGCCCGGCCGGGGACCGGGAGCCACCGTGCCTCATGAACAAGCACGATGCGAAGGCCAAAGAGGTCCGCAGGACCCCAACCTAGCCCAAGCGGAAGCCGGAGACAGGTAGAGGGACCGGACTCGGGCACCACCGCGGCAACCGGGCGGACCAAGTCCGTGCCGGCCACAGAGGCGCGAGGAGCCAGACGCAGCCGTGGTACAGCCGCAGCTTCGCGAGGACTGGGCACATCAACAGCGCGTCTGGTGGCGGAAAGATGGATATCGACCGCCACCTGTACCAGGCGACCATGAAAGCGTCCGGACCCCCCCCGGAGCGCGAGGCCGGAGGGAGAGGTCCAGAGGCAACTGGCGCGGCACCCCCGATGCGAACAAGGCGACCTCCGGAACACCTCAGGAAGCCGCGAGGTCGGCGAACACAGTCCGTTTCATCGCCCATTCTACAAGAACGCCCTGCCCTCTCGACAGGGCGGCCGCCCAAAGGGTGGCAGGCCCGGGCAGGGAGGAGGCATGCAAGGAGAAGGGGTGTCGGTCCGCGAGGAAGAACAACTCCACCGAGACCCCCAAGAGAGTCAACGACCTGGAGGACCCCCGCATAAGGAAACAGGGGACAGCTTGTCTTGTCCAATCCGAAGGCCACCGACTTACCCCGAAGGGCCAGCGCGTGGTCCCGCAGGAAGAACAAAGGAACCAACAATCCGAGGGCATAGACGTGTAAGAGGAGGGAGACCCACCCATCTGCCGGGAAGTGGACGGCCCAGGTTCGATTGGGAACCTCACCCAACCTCGCTCGACGTATCTGTGGTTACCCAGACCGTCGGCGGGGGGGGGCGGTCCAGGGCACAGCCGCAGAGAGCGAGCCCCGAGCAACCCAGCGACCGAAGCGTCGGCGAACGGTACGCGGAAGCGGCAGGAGCCGATCCATAGGGGCAACGGAAACACCGCGGTGCCCATGAGGAGGAGGCGGCGTAGCCAGAGGCTCCCTAAGGGAAGGGGCAGAGCGGCTCAATGCAGCGAACCCATGAACGAGTCCCAGAGCCACCCCGGGAGGGAGACCGAGTGCAACACGGCGAGGACCGTCCACCGAAGGTGCACCGTGGCCGGCAGACCCCGGGTCACCGTAGCGCCGGACAAAACCCATGCGAGACCGACCCATGGCACGACACGCGACGGGGTCAAGCGTGACTTGGGAACATCGAAGGGGAACCCTAACCGTGCGATGTTGCGAACGACTGTGAGGGCGTCGCCAATGCACAGGCCTAGGGCGTCGGAAACTACCAACCAAACGGCCAAGGAAAACAGGAGCTGGAGCCCGCTCCTGAGGAGAGGACCCAGAGCCTGCCCCACCAGTGCGGAGAAGATCTGCGGCGCGATGTGGAGACCGAAGGGAAGGCCGTCGAACAGGAACACACGATCGGAAGTCCGAACGGCCAAGAATCGCTGGAAGCGAGGATGGAGAGGAACGAGCCAAGACACATCCTGGAGGGCCAGCGACACTACCCACGACAGAGGGCACAGGGCCAGGCGTACCAGGGGTACCGGCAGCATCCGAAACCGTGTGTGCACGATGTGCCCGTTGAGGGCCGACAGATCCACCACCGGTCGCATCGCGTCGCAGGTCGGCGACGGAACCAGAAAGACACGGGAGAGGAAAACCGGGTGACCGGCGGTCAACTCCCTCGACGCTACCCAGCTCGGGCATGGAAGTGAACACGTGGGCCACCTCTGAAGAGATGGGCCGTTGTCGGTGACAAGAGCGGAGTGGGGGTCTGGACGTCCACCTCCAGGTGAGACCCCTCCGCGCAACCCGCCGCCCCCAACGTCCCTCGCGGCTACCGAGGGGCGCAAGGGCGAAAACAACCCGAGGGAGCACCCGAGAGGAGGGGAGCGACCCGGTACGCCCAGGCGAGAAGGAGAACAAGGAGGCCGACCCAGAGAACTACACATTGTGTTGACGTGGAGGTACCCCCGGTACGGGCCGTGCGGGCATGAGCGCCACGTTGACCTCCTCTACCCCCGCCCCCCCAACCTCGTCGAAAAGGGCGGGCCACCCCAACCCCAGGCCGGCGCGGGGCTGACCCCTTCGAAGGGCGGCCGGAAGTGGAAGGCCGGCCAGCCCCGACACAGAGGGGATGCAAGGGGCAAGAACAGAAGTGCGAGGCGGAACCGATGCACTGGCCAGCAACGTCCCAGTCCTGCGCCCGTGCAAGGCGGCAGCACGTGCAGCAGCACCCCGAAGAGGACCGGCAGAAGGACGGGACTGAGGAGACCCCGCGCGCGGCACAGCGCGTCGGTGCGTGACGTAAGCAGGGTCCGTAACGACACAGCGCGGCGTCGTGTGGCGGAAGCAGGGGCCGCCGACAGAGAAGCGTAGCATTCCCAAGCATCCTGCGTAAAAAAACCCGACGTATATAGCGCAGAGTACAACAAACCCTGACGAATAACCAAGGGGGCCGGCCGGCAGAACGAAGACCGTACCGTCGTGCGGTGCCGAGTTGCCGCGCACAAAACCGCCTTCAGCTCGGGAACCAAAGACACCACGAGCCGAAGGTGGACCCGCTGAACGCAGTCCAAACCCTCGCGAAGATCGCCTGGCGCAGACGCCTCGAAAAGCCGCAGGTGGTGAACAGACGTCTGGAGGGAACCTAAAGACAAGACAATAAGTCCGTCACCCTCTGTCGCAAGGGAAAAACCTTGGCGACAGAGGGCTGAACCGGGGGAGAGAAGAACGGGGTAGCAATAGAACAAAGTTCAAGCCGTCCAACCCGCCGACAGACACA
Source organism: Paralithodes platypus (assembly GCA_032716605.1). Classification (NCBI taxonomy): domain Eukaryota; kingdom Metazoa; phylum Arthropoda; class Malacostraca; order Decapoda; family Lithodidae; genus Paralithodes; species Paralithodes platypus. Next base: position 28,656,118 of record CM064495.1, read on the forward strand.
AGAGGAGGCAAAATCAGGGACGACTCCGGGGGAGGGACGGAAGGAGAGCCGTCGACGGATCGGTGGGTGAAGTCGAAGGCCTCAGCAAACCAGGCCTCCAATGGGAGAGGGTGACCGAGCATGATGGCTAAGCCAGGCGTACCGGCGTCGCACAAACCTGTCCCATAGGAGGACAGACCCGTCAACACAGCCAGGGACTGAACAGCTGGAAGGATGTCAGGGCGGCTGAAGTCTGACCAGAGCGTAGGCCTGCAGAAGGGAGGGGGACCGTAGCAGGGGTAGGAAGGGTGAGGCGCGGAGGGTGAGTCACCGCCAAGAAGGGCGAGAAGAGGGAGTCTTCCATCGACACCAAGCGCCCGTCGAAGCGTGACACAACCCAGCCCTGCATAGCCGACAATCGATCCGAGAGAGGCTACCCCCCCCCCCCCCCCCCCCCCCCCAGATTGGGCGGCCCGCAGGGGCGAGCGTGAACGGGAGCGAAACCCACGACACGAACCAGCAGCGTCGCGGCCCAAGGAAGGCGAGCGACGACGGTTGTGTCGCCGTTGAGGGACTCGTCCCCGATCACGAACGGCCGAGGGGGAAACAGCACCATTCCCCTCTTCCAGCGACACATCAGCTCCTGAGAAAGGGGACCCCAAAACCTCGCGAAACCCCACCGAGGCAAGAGGAGGGGTACCCCCCTGGCGAGACGGTAAGTGAAGGTCAGGAAGAGAAGAATGAGGAGGAGCAGGACGACGGGAGTGGGAAGGCTGGCCGGGTGAAAGGAGGCCAGGAGCCGCGGGGGGAAACAGAGCAAGGATCCCCGGGGCTGAGATAACAGGGCGGCCCGACACCGAGGCGGAGGAGGGACGAGACCGTGAAGGAAGAATAGGCACTGAAGCAGGTGAAGTAGGAGAAGCAACGACATCCAGGCGGACCCTCCTGGACAGTGTAGGAGGAGGGAGCAGAGGGCCAGCTACAGCATGAACAACCGCGCGCGGAGAGGACAACGTAAGAGGAAGTCGTCTGGGCTGGGGAAGCGGGCGGAAGGGAGTAGAGCCCCTATCCGTAGAGGTCAGGGGAGGGCGCACAGGGGCAGAGCCGCTAACCCCGGCCTCAGGGCGAGAACCATGACGAGGGCGATGGGCATCGTCAAGGCGATCAGGAGGACAACGAGGCGAGCGAGAGCGTGGACGGAGCCGGGGAACCCCCCGACGACGGGACGACCGGCTGCGGGACCCAGGGGAGAGGGCCCGAGCAGGGAGAGGGCCAGGTGAACGGCCTTCAGTCGGGTCAGGGATACCCAGGGCGACGCGGATCCGGTCGGCAACAAAGGCCGGGGAACGGTGGCCCACAGTCCTAATGTGGCAGGAGACCATCGTCCACACCAACGGAAGGGAAGCAGAGGCCACAGCCGCCGCCGAGGAACCAGGGCCATGGAGCAGCACAACCACCAGGGCCAGACACGTGCCACACAGTGCAGGGAGGTAGGCCGTAGAGGACACACAGAGCGAGTGGCGCAAGCAGGACTTGTGCCTCTCCAAGCACGGGGAGCGACAACCAAGGCGAAAGCAAGGCAGCCTACCTGCACTAGAAGAACACACACCATAATCAGCACGTCGAAGGAGTAAGTGGAGAGAATGTCCAAGAAGAACCAGGGAAGGAGCATGGGGAAACAGGAACACACATGCAAACAGGTATCCGTACTCACCCTAAACTGGGAGCACAGAGGTAGGTGAGGAGGGCGGCCGAGGCGGAAGAGCACTAGCAGAACCTGCAAAGATGGAGAAAGTGTTAACCACCACTCAACATCTTACATGCAGGGCCTATAACACCAGTAAAGTGCATACACCAATATAGTATCAGGCAACAAGATGACATAAAAAAAGTCAATAGTGAAAGCCAACTATTACCGCAAATTTGCGGGCCAATGGAGGCATAACCGTACCGACACCACCCTCCCGCAATTTCGCGGGACCCCCCAACGATCTCCGCAAATTTGCGGGGGGCCGGAATGTCCCAGAGGACCGAATCAAGCCCCCCGCAAATTTGCGGGACCGGCCGAGATGGTCCGGCGCCGAAAAAGCGAGAGGAGCGTCTAGGGAATACCAAAAAAGGCCCAGAAAAAAGCGTCATCTCCTTATGAACTCCAAGCGACGATGGCCATCAAGCTGAGCAGTGTCTTCCTTGATAATATCCTGACTCAATCGGTCAAGGGAGAGGCAAGGAAGACACACCAGGGGAGAGGAGGCACATCCCCCAGGAACCACCCAACCCACAGAGATAGAGCAAAGCCCATGAGGAGAAGTGGCAGGAAGGGTGGTTTGGCACAAACAGGGGCCCCCGTAGGGTACCCCAGGATTGGGCAAAAGGGTATGAAAGGATGGAGGAGAAAACAGTAAGGGAACACAAAAAACCAGTAAATGAAACTGGCGAGAAAAAGGGTGGCCTAGCCGTGAGGAGAGAATGTGTCAGGGGCGAAAAACCCTGTGGTGTGAGGGAGGGGCCCCCGTGGGGTACCCCTGGATATCACGAACCACCAAGCGCCCAGGCCCTTGAGACACAGTGAAGGCTCGAAAGGGGGGACTCGGGAATAACGCTAATAATGCGGCCGACACAAACCCGACAAACAGCACCGCCACCACGAAATCTCAGATTGTGAACCAACTGTACACCTAGGCTATGAAAATATGAAAACTCATAGGGGCATAGCAATTCCTGAATGAGAAACAAGCTAGGCTAAAATAAGCTAAAAGCTAAACTATGCCCAGACTAACAGGAAAAAAGAATATGAAAAGAGAAAGGAATGAAAAACACACACGAGGAACGCCAGGCGCCCCCGTACCTTCGGTAGCTATTTCCACACGCGTCTCCATTAAACACACTGAGGAGCCCATTTACGTGTGCCCTAGATCACGTAACATCTGTCTAACAAAAAAGAAGGCCAGATAAGCCGAAACGAACCTAAACAGGGTGAATTAAAGGAGCACAACAAAAGCGACTGCATTCAATGGAGCGCGTGAAAAAATGATGACAAGAGAGGGTCGCTCATGCGCACGTTCGACAGGGATCTGCACATGACGGAACACGGGATGGGCCTTAAGCGGTAACTAAGGTAAACCCCTTTTTCTTCTCTTCTATGCTTTTTTCACCTTCGGTGGTAGTTTTGGTTAATGTACAACGTCTCCTAGAGCAAGATAAGGAGTAGACTCTAGACGTTTTCTTTTTAACCGCGGTTGGAATGACGACATAGCAGTCAAAATAGACAAGTCGTCATTGCAATTAGGTTAATAGCCTTGACGTTGGATTTGCCAAGACTACTAACAAATTGTGCGCACAGACCATAATTCCTTTCTCAATTAGACTTAAACATTACTCCTCTAGTTAATTGTTTTCTAACTTTTCTTATATTAAGTTATGGCAGTGAGTTAAGTGTGGGATGGAGTAATACTGAAAGCCTAAATCATAATAGATATAGGCAAATAAGGCATAGCCTATATTCGTACTAACGGAGTCAAGGTTAACTCACACATAAATTGTCAAAACAATATGTTGGTCTATATCATTCTTTTTATAGTACGCATTTGGCAAAGTGAGGAATTGTTGAAATTCTTATTCAATACTCTGTCAATCTCAGATTAAGAATTTGAACTATTATTATAATTTGATAGGATGTATGTATAGGTAGGTTGGAGATTGCTGGAGGAATTCTTATGGATGAAATTTTTCGAGAGAAAAAATGCATGGAAGAAAAAAATTCAAGCTTTATTAACCCATAAAGGGCAACCGTCCTCAATAGAGGTTTTTCTGGTACACTGCGACCGTCCTCAATAAACCCAGAGCATAAAAAAAAAACTTAGAAAACACCCCAGTGGCACTCAAAACAAAGCAATTTTTGATTAGGTGAGATAATTCCCCTCCATTACTTGCTACCACTCCTACATTTGTGTCCTCCCCCCCCCCCCCTCCTTTTCCCTCCTCCTCAATTATCGTCTATTTTTCCTCCTATTCCCCCTTTTATCGGGTAATTTTCGGCGCGAATTTCCCCCTCCTGGTCTTTTTAAAATGCTTGAGTCAGCTAGAGATCCTTGCAACACCGAGACTTCTAGTGTAAGGCCTCAGTGTCGCTTGGGAGCTGGGAAAGGGTGGATGTACGTCCCCCCAGCTCTCGCCTCATGATACAACCTTGCGGCAATAATATGTCTTTTTCACCCCCCAAATGCTATTCCCACTTCTTTTATTGCTCTTAAATGTTCATATGTTCATATTAAAAGCAAAATAGGCGCATATGGATAAGTAATAATTATATATATGTTACATATGACGATTTTCGTCAGAATAGAACCAAATAGCTTCGCTTGGCGGGAGGGTTTGAACTACTGTACCATGGCTTCACAGTTTATGAGTTAAGCAAAACTAATGGATTCGGGGAACCGAGACTGAAGACTGAAAACGTTGTGTGGAATTTATTAGATTTTAAAACTCAATACTAAATAGGCATTTTTTTCAATGATGCGGCCAAAGTATTTCACCAAATTCTATGAATTTGGTACCAAAACGTTCGGAATTGCGAGCCTCACCCAACTACACACAAATAGCTTTGATCATCTGTGTAGTTTTCAAGATATGGATTTTCAAGTGAATTTGAGTTTTTTTCAAGATGGCTGTCAAAAAGCGATGTGTAAGGCAAAACTTCTCACAATAACATTTGTGAGCATTGGTAATGGAGTCCATACACCAAACCACAATAATTTCCTATGAGTATTTATGTTGGAATATTTTCGGAAATGCGGCTGTCACGGGCGTGTCTGGCCGCCATTTTGTATGTTTAGTATATCAAACGTTGTCCAATAAAAAACGCGCCTTGTGTCGAAGTTTGGTCGCGATCCGACAAGCGGTTCTGGAGTTGTGTAAAAACTGGTGTGCAAAAAGAATTTGGAAGAATAAGAAGAAAACAAATTACCTGAACGATTACAATAGGGATTCCCCACCGTGGGCTTGAACCCCTAATTAGTTGGCATGTCTCCATACCAAGAGGAGTTCTGGGTGAATGTGGAGGCGTGCCTGGATAAGTTTGGCAAGAGCGAAAGAATATTTCTGATTGGGGATATGAATGAGAAGGTGGGTAAAAAGAAAGTTGATGGAGTGGTGGGAGGGTGGGGTGTACCGTCAGAGGTGAATGGGAATGGTAGTGCACTTGTGGCCGTATGTATGGGGAGGAGGCTGTGGATAGCCAACACCTTCTTCCGACACAGAATGATACACAGGTACACATGGAAAGTGGTGTGGAGGAAGAAGGATAAGACAGTGGTGGAACGAAAGGCGCTGATTGATTATATATGTGTGGATGAACGAATGAAGAAATCTGTGCTGGATGCTAGGGTGTGTAGGGGTATTGGAGGGGGTCTGTCTGACCATCATGTAGTAGTAGCTAAAATTAGGATACAAAAGAAGTGGGTGAGGGGAGCTGGAGGGAGGCGATAGAAAGGTGGAATGGCGAGGAGGGTGGAGAGGTTGCAGGAGGAGGAAACCAAGGAAGAGTTCAGGAGGGTAGTAGAAAGACAACTAGGTAGGTTTGACCTGGAAGGTATGGAGGAAGTGGAGGAGGTGAGCAAAGTGTTTAAGGAAGAGATCTGTACAGCATGTGAGGAGGTGTGTGGAGTAAGTAGAAGAGGTAGGCGCATAAAGGGTACAGCATGGTGGACAGAAAAGGTAAAAATAGCTGTGGAAGACAAGAAGAAAGTGAATAGAGAGTGGTTGGGTAGTAGAGGGAATTACAATTTGGAGAGAGAGAAAAGAGCGAGGTACTTGGAGAAAAAGAGAGTGGTGAAGAGAGTAGTGAAGGAAAGTAAGATAAGAAAGAGTAGATGAGGAATTTGGAAGGAATCTGAGTGTATAATGGAGGGAGTGTAAGAAACTGTTCTTCAAAGAAGTAAAGAAAGTTAGGGAAGGTAGCAAGGGAAACAATAAGGGTGTGAAAGATAAGAATGGGCGAGTGCTAGCTGAGAAGCAAGAGAGAGTCGAAAGATGGAGGGAATACTTCAACGAATTGCTGAATGTAAGGAATGAAGCGCCAGCAAACATAGTTGGATGGGGTATGGTAGGGAGAAGAATAGAAGTAGTGGAGGAGGAGGTGGGGATCAGGTCAGAAGTGTGTGAAGCCATGAAAAGAGTGAAGCTGGGGAAAGTGTGTGGGGAAATGCTGAGGTATGGTAGTGAGATAGTGATCGAATGGGTATGGAAAATGTGCAAACTAGCATGGGAGAAGGGGAGTGCACCTGATGACTGGAAGATAGGAATAATAGTTCCCCATTATAAGGGTAAAGGGGAAAGAGGAGTGTGTGCTAACCACCGAGGAATATGTCTTCTAAGCATAGTAGGGAAGGTGTACAGTAGGGTAGTGATTGAAAAAGTGAGAGCGAGAACGGAGAAATGGATACGTGAGGAGCAAGGCGGGTTTAGGAATGAAAGAGGATGTGTAGACCAGATTTTTACAATGAAATGTGTTGTGGAGAAATAGCTGGAGAAGCAACAGAAGCTGTAGTTGCCTTTATGGACTTGGAGAAGGCCTATGACAGAGTGGATAGAGAAGATATGTGGAAAGTACTTAGAATATACGGAGTAGATGGCAAGTTGCTGAAAGCAGTGAAGAGCATGTATGAGGGTGCAAAGGCGGCAGTACGTGTGGAGAATGAGCAGAGCGAGTTCTTTGTTCTGAATGTTGGGTTGAAAAAGGGGTGTGTGATGTCCCTGTGGTTGTTTACTGTATATATGGATAGAGTCATGAAAGAAATACAAGGAAGAGCAGTAGATGTTGGTGCATCGCTGATAAGGGAGGGAAACAAATGGAAGCTACCTGTACTGATGTTTACTGATGATACAGTTCTGATGAGCGATAATGAATGGGAGTTGCAGGGTCTGGAACGAATCTGAAGGTAAATGCGGGGAAGAGCAAGGTTATGGTCTTCGAAAGGGGTTAAGCCACAGAGTGTGAGGTGAAGTTGAACGGTCAGGCTGTGGAGATTGTCAGCTCATTTAAGTATCTGGGCAGTGTGCTGAGTAAGGATGGGAGTATGGATAAAGAAGTGCGAGAGAGGGTGCAACAGGGGAAGAGGGTTGTAGGAACGCTGAAAGCAGTAACAAGAAATAGGGTGGTCAGCATGGAAGTGAAGAAGTCCTTGCATGACAGTGTGGTAATCCCGACACTGACTTATGGAAGTGAAGCATGGACGTTGGTGGAGAGACTCAGACCAAGAGTGCGAGGGGTGGAAATGAGTTACTTGAGAAGTGCACACAGAGTTACATGGAAGGATAGACAGACGAATGAGGAAGTAAGAGGGAGATGTGCTTAAAATGTGAAAAGGAACACCTTGAGATGGTTCGGCCATATGGAACGTATGGGAAGCGAGAGAATGACCAAGAGGGTGTACGAGAGCGAGGGGGAAGGACAGAGGGAGAGGTAAACTGAGAGAGAGGTAGAAGGATGGAGTGAAGAAGTATATTGATGAAGGCGGTGCTGGTTGGGAGGAGGTGCGTCGACTGACTGGGGACAGAGGTGCATGGGGGTGTTTCGTTCGTGGCCACCTCTTCGGGAATTACGGCGTCAGGCAATAGATAGGTAGTAGGGGTAGGCAGCCCCGCCCAGGGAAGTACTACCGGGCCTTGGTAATATCTTTCTGCCAAACCCTCTTTATATAACATACACATCCAACTTCACGACATTGCCCTACATCGCTATCCTCTATCCATAAAATACTACTCTTCCCACTACAACACAGGGCCCTCCCGGTCGTCATCATGCGACTGTGTCAAGAGTATTGCAACGTCCCAAAGCTGCTTGTCAGTACAGCTATTTCTTTAGTAATATAAGGGGACTTCACTCTAACATCAATTCTGTACACCAATTTCTTCAAGCAGAATCCCCTACTCTCCTTTTTTTGACAGAGACTCAAGTAACATCCACATCTGACACATCTAGATTTAATTTTCCAGGTTATCAACTGCTCCAAAATTTCAGACCTAAAGGTGGTGTATGTTGCTTCGCAAAATCTGAAATTGCCCTGGAGGAGGTTACTAGTTTCAATTGTCCCTATTTTGATTATTCTATATACAAATTAATTTCTGCTGGTAAATTTAAATACATATGTTGCATCTACCGTTCCCCCAGAGCAAAGTCTTTTTGATTCTCTGTCCTCACAACTCAGTGTCCTCATGCTTCTTCTGAAATCACTGTGTTGGGTGATTTTAATGTCCATAAGAATGGCTCACTCATTCAGCCAGGAGATGATGCTGGTCTTGAATGTGAGCTATTTGCAACACCTTCCTACTCTGAACCTGTTTGGTGACTAAATGGCATTACGATAGGGCAGACTGGGAGGGTCTTCAAGGTTTCTTTATTGATATTCCCTGGACCTCTTTCTTTTCTAATGATGCACACTCCACCTTGAGCCACATACAAGATTTTGTAAAAATTGGAATGGAAACTTTTATTCCTCATCAAAAGTACAGTAACAGATCTAATTCACCTAAATGGTTTGACCATAATTGTGCTAGAGTAACTGAACAAAAAGCAATAGCCTACAATGCATACACAAGATCAAAAACACATGAAGCCTTTAATTACTTTAGAAACATCAGAAATCATGCCAAAACTGTATTAAACCTAACTAAATCAAACTCTCCATAAGCAGGCAAATAAACTTCTAAATAATCCAAATGATAACAAAATATTTTGGTCTTGCAGAATCTCTCAGTAGATAAGGCTCCTGGTCCAGATGAAATTCCTCCAATAGTACTTAAGAATTGCTTTGGTGCTTAATCAGTGATAGGCAATATGGTTTTAGACGATGTCGATCAACTGCAGACATTCTTTGCCTTCTTACGCATCAAATCAACCTCTTCTTATCTTCATAACAGAAAAATCCAGGGATCAGTTTTGGCCCCAACTCTGTTCCTCATTCATATCAATGATCTCATATCTACCACTCATAATCCAATACATTCCTACGCAGATGTTTTCTAACCGACAGAATCTCAGATAGATAGTCTCCATACCACCACCTTCTCTCCTCCCCTTCCAAGTGTGAATATAACCTATCTATCTATCTATCTATTGCCTGACGCCGTGATCCCCGAAGGGGTGGCCACGAACGAACCGCCCCCATGCACCTCTGTCCCCAGTCAGTCGACGCCCCTCCCCCAACCAGCACCACCTTCGTTCATGTACTTCCTCACTCCATCCTTCCACCTCATATTCGGTCTACCTCTCCCCCTCTGTCCCTCCACCTCGCTCTCATACACTCTCTTAGTCATTCTCTCGCTTTCCATACGTTCCATATGGCCGAACCATCTCAAGTTGTTCCTTTTCACACTTTCCAGCACATCTACCTCCACACCACACCTCCTTCTTACTTCCTCATTAGTCTGTCTATCCCTCCATGTAACTCCGCACGCACTCCTGAATATAACCTGGTTCTTTAAACAAGAACTAGGGTTGCTTCCCTTATATCTAATCATGGTCGAGTGGTTACGGTGCCTAACTCTCCCAAATAAACCTGGAGTGAGTGGATCCAAATCCTGGTCAGGATAACTTTCTCCCAACCTGTCCGACATTATCATTAGATATTTGTCATTCAGAGAGATTCCATAATAGTACCAGGACGATAAAAATTGTATCACTTAGCTGAGATGGCGGGGAGGAATGTGTAAAATAGTCATCGTTGAAGTCTAAAAAACTTGCCACGTGTACGAAGGCATAGTCATCCCACCTGAAATAGCTGTCAAAAGGGTGGGTGGGTATCCCCATGATGTTAAAAGACGCCTCAACGGAGCCCACCCTTAGTTGTAGGGATAAGGTTCCGGTGACTCCGAACAGCTGGATGGGGTCCCCGTTTGCCCCCAGGAGGGCAACAGGGGTGGGATGCAGGGGGCCCAGCTGGTCTTGGTGGAGGATGTAGAATATGTGCAAGAGGCAACTCCGGCTAGCTCCAGTATCGAGTAAGGACCAGAGTTACACTCTTCGAATGGTCGCCGGTAGGATGGGGGGAGATTTCTATCTTGAATTGTTTCCAGGTTATTTTGGACCATGGAGCCTCTAAAAATCCTGTGGGCTGGGGCCCTCTCAGCTCATGTGTCTTCGTCCCTCACAATTGAAACATATGATACAGGAGAGCAGTGGAAAGACGAATAGGTGGGTTCGACCTGGAAGTTATGGAGGAAGTGGAGGAGATGAGCTAGGTGTTTAAGGATGAGATCTGTGCAGCATGTGAGGAGGTGTGTGGAGTGAGGAGAAGAGGGAGGCGAGTGAAAGGTACAGTATGGTGGACAGAAGAGGTAAGAATAGCTGTGGAAGAAAAGAAGAAAGCATATAGAGAGTGGTTGGGTAGTAGAGGGAATGAAGATTTCGAGAGACACAAACGAGCGAGGTACGTGGAGAGTAAGAGGGTGGTGAAGAGAGTAGTGAAGGAAAGTAAGAGAAGAGTAGATGAGGAATTTGGAAGGAATCTGAGTGTAAAATGGAGGGAGAGTAAGAAACTGTTCTGGAAAGAAGTCAAGAAAGTTAGGGAAGGTAGCAAGGGAAACAGTAAGGGTGTGAAAGATAAGAATGGGAGAATGCTAGCCGAGAAGCAAGAGAGAGTCGAAAGATGGAGGGAGTACTTCAATGAGTTAATAAATGTAAGGAATGAAGAGCCAGCAAACATAGCTGGATATGGTATGGGAGGGAGAAGAAGAGAAGTAGTGGAGGAGGAGGTGGGGATCAGGAGGTCAGAAGTGTGGGAAGCCATGAAAAGAGTGAAGTTGGAGAAAGCACCAGGAACAGATGGAGTGTGTGGGGAAATGTTGAGGTATGGTGGTGAGATAGTGATAGAATGGGTATGGAAAATGTGCAAACTAGCATGGGAGAAGGGGAGTGCACCCGATGACTGGAAGACTGGCATAATAGTCCCCCTATATAAGGGCAAAGGGGAAAGAGGAGTGTGTGGTAACCACCGAGGAATATGTCTTCTAAGCGTAGTAGGGAAGGTATACAGTAGGGTAGTGATTGAGAGAGTGAGAGTGAGAATGGAGAAATGGATAGGTGACGAGCAGGGAGGTTTTAGGAAGGGAAGAGGATGTGTAGATCAGATTTTTACCCTGAATTGTGTTGTGGAGAAATATCTGGAGAAGCAACAAAAGGTGTATGTTGCCTTTATGGACTTGGAGAAGGCCTATGACAGTGGATAGAGAAGGTTTGTGGAAAGTACTTAGAATATACGGAGTAGAGGGCAAGTTGCTGAAAGCAGTGAAATGCATGTATGAGGGTGCAAAGGCAGCAGTACGTGTGGAGAGTGAGCAGAGCGAGTTCTTCGACCTGAGTGTTGGGTTGAAACAGGGGTGTGTGATGTCCCCGTGGTTGTTTACTGTATATATGGATGGAGTCATAAAAGAAATACTATCAAGAGCAGTGGATGTTGGTGTATCGCTGAAAAGGGAGGGAATTGAGTGGAAGCTACCTATACTGCTGTTTGCGGATGATATAGTTCTGATGAGTGATAATGAATGGGAGTTGCAGGGTCTGGTAAATGAGTTTGGAACAGTGTGCGAAAAACGGAATTTGAATTGAAGGTGTGGTGTGGAGGTAGATGTGCTGGAAAGTGTGAAAAGGAACAACTTGAGATGGTTCGGCCATATGGAACGTATGGAAAGCGAGAGAATGACTAAGAGGGTGTACGAGAGCGAGGTGGAGGGACAAAGAGGGAGAGGTAGACCGAATGAGAGGTGGAAGGATGGAGTGAGGAAGTACATGAACGAAGGCGGTGCTGGTTGGGGGGAGGGGCATCGACTGACTGGGGACAGAGGTGCATGGGGGCGGTTCGTTCGTGGCCACCCCTTCGGGGATCACGGCGTCAGGCAATAGATAGATAGATAGATCTTCTTTATTCCGGATTCTTTCTTCTCCCAGCCTAGTTGAGGGTTATCCTTGCTTGATTGTAAGGCATGGTGTAGCATGGCCACCTGTTGTGCCTCCTCCTGGCGGTCTTCTTTCTCATCCTCGATCTCAGATCGCCGTGCTTCCTACTCAAACTTCTTTTTTCACGCGGAAGAGATTGTTGTTGTTGTAGTTCCCCAGACTGTTTTGCTGACCAGTTCCGGGTCCGGTAGATCGAAGCCATCCAGATGCTCGAGCCACCGAAGGAGCCAGGATGAGATGAGATCTGTCTGTGAGAGGGCAGTGGGGGCGGGGATCATCAGTCCACGGGCTTGCAACCCCGGGCCAATGGCCCCACCATCCACAGCCCCCCTTGCAGTGCCACCCAATCGGGCGATCTCGCCAACACCTAGAAGGAAAAGTAGTACAGGAAAAAAGACAAACAGAAACGGTTAAGGTTGGGAAGCCGGGACTCCCTTGTCCTCGGGGTATCCGGTAAAGGATAGGGCTACCTTCCTTACGTAAGCCAGGTTTTCCATGGGAAGCGACAAACTGGCCATGTAAATCTTCAGGACCTTTATATGCTCTTCCAGTGTCATCCTGGTTTTCCCCATGAAGTAGACCCAGGCAGGTTGGGGTACCCTGGCAATGATGGCCGCCGAGATCAGCTTGTTCCGGACTGCCTGGGTTATGTCAGGGTGGGCCACTCAGTATAAATGCTGCACCTGTGCCCGGAACTTCTCAAGGTCTTCTGTAATCTTCAAGGTGAGGATCCTGGCTTCTGTTTCATCAGATGTGAGGAAGGAACCGAACGTAGGTCGTGGTGACTCTGCTTCGGCTACTACTGCAAGAGTACTTCTGGAGCTACTTCTGGAACAAGTGGTGGGGGACAGGAACAAGGGACATGGGTGGTGGTCGATGTCGTGACGACTTGACTTCAGCTACTACTGCAGGAATTACTGCTAGCCTACGTCAGAAACAAGTGGTTGGGGGTCAGGAACAAGGGACAGAGGAGGTGGTCGAGATCATGGAGACTCTCTTGCCAGGCTTGGAGGGTTTGGGGCAGGTCTTCCTTTCACTCTCTGGTAAGTTCAATGCATTCATCAGGTGAAATCAGCCTTTGTAGCGCGCTTAGTTCCAGAAACTCCTAGGGCTGTACAGCATTTAACTCATAAGCTGTGCAGCTATGGTATTTGAAAGTTCCCGCCATGCGAAGGTATTTTTGTTCATTCCTGATGAAAATCGCCAATTTACCATATATATAATTAATACTTATACATATGCGCCTATTTTACTTTTAATATAAACATATGAACATTGGAAAGCAATAAAACAAGTGGTAACAGCAATTGGCTGGTGAAAATCGTATATTTTAGCCCCACGGTCGTAACCTGACCTTGACTGGCGAGAGAGAAATACCCTCACACTCTCTTCTCTCGCATGGTACTGAGAGACAAGGGGAGCTCTCAGACTGGGTTAGAGGGTCGGAGATACAAAGGTTGGGGGATTCCAATCTCAGCTCCATGAGGAGTGCGATGATGGGTACGGGCATCGGGGAGGGGGCGTGGCAACTGTTCTCCTGAAGGTAGTTTGTCAGCGCCTCGTTCACTGTTGAGTTTGGTAGGATGTGAATCATCGCCTGTATCCTTGGGTGTTATGTGTCGTGGGCCTGCGTGTCTTGCTCATTGATCCGTGGGTGCTAGGTATCTGGGACCTGGGTATATTTGATGACTCGCTCATCAGTCTTATATCTTACAACGAAAATATTATGACGTAATGAAGTCCGAACAAAAATTATAACGTTAATCATGATCAATTTCAACTAGTTTTCTTTGTTTTTTCGTGTTTTTCGCTTTGGTTACATAATAATATGAACTTTCCTTTCTTTTCACGTATAATACATTACATTAGACACAATTTTTGTGGGTTAAAACAGAGCGATAATATATGTTTTCATTCCCGGGGCCATAATATAAACGGCAAAATGATTGCCAAATTTATAAAACTTATTTTCCACATTACTCAATAATTATTGATGATAGACACATTCTGATTACACCGTTGGGAAGACCGTGAAGAATACTTCTTATTCCATGTACAAAAAAACTATAGTTGCCGATCATACATCTAAAAATATGATGTGATGAAGTCTGTACAAAACTGAAAACGATTATTTGGGATCTATTTGAACTATATTCTTTCGCTTTTTTGTACTTTTATATTCAGTTATGTCATAGTATGTTCTTTCCTCTTTTTTCATGTATAATAAATTACAGTAGATGCAATTCTAGTGGGTTTAAAGAGAGCAATAATATATGTTTTCGGTCATGCAGGCAGCCTGAGAATCATGAGTAGAGTCAAGGGGAGTGGAAGGTAACTTATCAAGTTTCTACCAAGTGTGAGAGAGTTAATCCCTTGAGTACCAGCGACGCACATTATGCATCACCTCGGTATGTAATCCTAAACCCCAGCGACGCAATGGTTGCGTCCGCCTTAATTACTCTTGTCCTATGGCACCTAGAGGATTCAGATTTGTATAGGAACTACTTTAGAATCCCACGGAACAATACCGAGGTTGGTATCCCTCCAAGTCCAGCCGCATGCGTGTGGGCGTGCGCGGGAATGATTTTCCAGTATATTGCCTACCCATCACACCATGTTAATTGTGACTTTCCGCTGCCCCCCAGGCAGTGAGCGTATTTTTTTTATTTTTCCTTCATTAATAACCCATCCCATGTGTTTTCAGGAAAACAAAATTATAAGTGGGGGGTCCTGGAGTGTAAATTTATATTAAATCGTTTGGGGTCCACCGGGTTAATATAATTGAATGCAATGAATTGAGAATTGTGAGATGGATATACGGGCTTAAACTGAAAGATTAGGTATCAAATGGAAAGATTAGGATGTGGTTAGGTAATAAGGCATCAGCAACCTTGTTTGGGTAGGGCATGTGGAGTGGATGGATGAGGAAAATTGGGTCACCAGATGCAAGCCTGTGAACATGGAGGGATCAGAGGGATTGACTTAGAAAGACGTGGAATCAGGTTCTAAAATCTGATCTGCAATTTGACATTTAACAAGTGAGACAGCTTGAGGTTGAGAATGAATAATATATCTGCCTGTCATATATAGCGATACATACATCCTTTTCTATTACATGATAATGGATCAGATGGGGTTGCCTTTCAGCAGTTGAAATATAGTCAATGATAATCCTGTCATAACACTGCCCCGTCATGTCATCACTGTGGATGATGTGGGCATGATGCTAACTGTACCCCAGCAAAATTCAACTAGTTTCTCTGCAACAGCTGCACCTGCAGCATCTGAAACCACACCAGCCTCAACAGTGCTACTACAACACAGTGCCACAACAAGACTTTACTATATTATGAGATGACCACTTGGCCATACTTACGCCATTCCCCCTTTTAGTCACCTTGTACGACAACACAATAGGATATGTGGAGCAGTATATTTTCCGCCACTAAATGTGAAGGCCCCTTATCACCAGGTGAGGTAATATATAATATAGAATAGTACATGATACAAAAACTTATTACTTTGGAAATAACAAATATTACTCACATGTCTTTCTTCTCACTTTTAGTGAATGAGAAACACTTTCTCTCGGCTGGCTTCCTTGTAAATCCAAGTGGTTGATTTACCTGCGAAATCAAAGCAAAGGTCAATAAAAAAGTCTTATTGTAATCTTTTAATCTATACAATCATTAACCTATTTGACACATGGTAGCCACTTTCTAACTCCAAAATAAGCACTAGCCTTCCATGTTTTCTTATATAAAGGCTTAGGAATCTATAACCATAGGTGAGGTTGTTTACACTTGGACTAAGGCCTAAAAGGCCCTCTTTACCCCACCGAGGAAGCAAAAAAAAAAAAAAACATATTAAAAGAAGCATTAGATATTCTAAGGCGACCACTAAGCTCTAATATTCCCAAAATTGCCCAAAAACACATTTTTATAATAATTCTAATCATAAGCATAATTTATACATTTCAAAACAGAATCCCATCCCAATTTGACCAATCAGACGTCAGCGTGTGGCCTGTTAACAACCAATCTCACTGACTCCCATATATTTTTTAATGATGTAAATATTCCCACTTCCCCTAGTATTGACATTCTCGGTGTAACATTAACTACTAACTTGAGCTGGACACATTATGTTAGAAGCATTGCTAAGAATGCCTCTAAAAAACTGGGACTCCTGTACAGAGTTCGAGAATTCTTCACTGGCGAGCAGTTGGCCGTAATATATAAAAGTCATGTGCATTCTCAGATGGATTACTGTTCACCTCTGTGGGGTGGAAGTGGAGTGGTTGCATTGAGGCAGTTGGACAAAATTCAAAATAAAGCTATTAGATTAATCAATAATCCTGCAATCACACAGGACCTTCCTACATTATCCATACGAAGAAACGTTGCATCCCTTGCATTATTCTACAGATATTTTCACAGCAATTGTTCCGAGGAACTTGCTTCAATTGTGCCGCCTCTCCACATCTTTCCCCGTAGAACTAGGGCAGCTGAGAGCGCCCATGAATTTACACTTTCTCCTCCACAATGCAGAACTTCTGCTTATCAGAATTCATTTATCCCCAGAGCTACTACTCTTTGGAATTCACTTCCCTCGAATTGCTTTCCACAAACTTACAATCTACAAATGTTTAAATCCAGTTGTTACAAACATTTTATGAATGGAGGATGCCTTTAGGCACATGGACCTTTTTGTTTTATCTGTGTTTTTCCTTCCTCCGTTCATTGTCTCTTAAAAAAAAAAAAAAAAAAATCAGCACAAAGAATGCTCTATACCTTACCTTCACCCAGCCAATCAGCAAGCATCTACCTGGAGCAGGAAAACATAATTCATTCTTCGGTGCTCGGCAGAGGCGGGCGTGCACTCTTACTCTCCCTCTGTGTGCCTTTCGGATGTGAACGTGCATTCCTGCTATCCCTCAGTGTGCCTTTCGGAGCTGTCACCTAGCTTCTTCCGCTTTTTAAAGTAATAATTAATATTTGTCTGCACTACTTTGTATAATTATTAATTTGGATTAGTTAGAAGTTAAAATTTGGCACAAAGTTTTTTCTTGAAGCTTTTTCTTTATTTTTAACTAGGCCTAATGTAATTCAGAATTAATTTTATTTAAGTAATTTATAGTTAAATTGACACCTGAATTATGCTAATTACATATAGTTGTTCTTTAACCCTTGTCTATCGGGGCCCGACTTAAGTCTGTATCGAAAAATTTGGACTATGTGGCGGGGCCCGACTTAAGTCTGTGTGCAATTTTGGCGCAATATTGGCTCTGAGAGAGAGACGAGCGACGAGAGGAGCATGGGTTACCTCATGACCGCTCGCCACGGCCGCCGTGGACCAACTGAGATGTACTCCACTTACATCCACCCTCACTCCCTCGCTACATACGTAATTATATAAAGAAATTACCGTATTTTAGCGATTTTGCCCTTCGGTTGCACGATCGTTGCAAGACAACCAGTGATCGTAGAAGGATGGTTCGGGTGTCATTGGAAAGCTCAATTTACGCCCTTTCAGGGATACATACTTGTATTACGCTCTGGGTCTTGTTTATGCATGATAAAGAGCACGGAAACAACCCCATTTATGGTAAAAAAAAAACGCTGAGCGGCACCGTGAAATATACCCCACCACCCGCTCTTAAGGTGTTAACAAATTGTATGTACTATGCTACTGCACGTTTCAGTTTCGTCACGCTGTTTCATTTTGCCGACCTATGTATAATGTTGATATTGTATGTCATTACAACTACCTTGCTACAGCCTGTACAATGATAATTAAAATATGAGGAGAAGAGGAAAAGACAGAAAAACAAAGAGAGAGAGAGAGAGCCGAGCATGGCCTCATTCCGAGAGGGCCCTAAGTGAGCTCCTACCCCAGGTTCTTCTGTCACCTAAGCCGCTGACCAGGGTTGTGCTCGCGCGGCCGGGGTCCTCTCACAATAACCCAAATAATGTTAAGTCACTAACTGCCTTTCTTGCCCTCAAATAGGCCACCAGTTATGACTCAACTAAAGCTGAGACTGCCTCAGCCAAATTACTAGAGGTCAGGCACGGGGTGGAAACGTGTACCAACTGTTTACGAAAATAGATTGTTGTGCACTGGCCACGGTTATTCCCTTCCCTTTCTCCAAACTACCTCAAAAGACTCTGTTGTGCACAGGCCAGACAGTTATTGAAGTAGTGTGTTTACCACAACTGTTTGTGTAATTTACATGTATTGTGCACTAGCCTGTCATTGTAGAGATAAGCAAAACAAGAAATGCTAACAGAGGCTGACCGATATCTAATAAGTCGTATTGTGCACTGGCCAGACAATTCTATTATACACGGGAGAATAATATTCTACCCCAGTATTTGTGTTGTGCACTGGTCAGACGACGAAAGGGTAGTCTCGCTTAATTATACAGGAGTGGCGTTTAGTAAGTTGTATTGTGCACTGGCGAGACGATTTTCTAAAACCATCTCTGGTGTTTTCCTCTCAAACCCAAATATCAGCTCGCAACTGTGTGTATCTGCCGGGACCTGTAGGCCAGCGCCCCAGCCAAGGTCCTCTACCTGGACGCCGTCTACCTCGCCGTGAAGCCAGGCCAAGATCAAATCACTAACACAGATGTCTATGCTGGATACCTTACCAAAGAAGAAAAGTGTCGGCTCTGCTCGAAAGCTGCTCTGCAGACCTCCCTTCTCACTATGTAGGCCTCTTTGAATGAGGACACAATCCACATACACTATCCTGGACTCTAATTAATATTCTGTAAGTCGTTTCTTTCGAGGTAACAGTTTATGGTAATATTTCAAAGAACCAGACCTCACATACACCAGTGTTACCAGGGTCGGATTTACATGTTATGGGGCCCTAGGCACTGGGGTTATGCGGGGCCCCTGTAAATGGGTGGGTGGGGGGCGAGCGAAGCGAGCCCCTACATCTGTGGGGTTTGGGGGGGCGCTGTAAGCCCCCCCAAGAAAATTTTGGAAAATTTAGTACTTTTAGGGGCATTTTGAGGCCTATGGAGGGAGTGAAATCCTGTAATTTATAGTGGTTTTAATATGACCATAGTGGTTCTCACTCATGATAGTCAAAGTATTATATGACACAACATGAGCGACTGAGCCTATTTGTGCTAATTCAATATAAATTTGAATAATTTTGTCAATAGCCTAGTGATCACGTTATTTTGCTTAGCTTTGTAACTAGTAAATTAAAATAGCAGATGCATATAGATATACAAAATTATCCATAGATCTATGTACAACAACGATAACACTGACAATATTGATTGAGTCAGTCTGCTTTGATAAAAATATAAAAAAAATCATATTTTGCAGCTTTTGCCGTATGTAGCTAGGCTATGGGAATGGATCAGTTGTTGGTTTTTCCGAATGAGGCTTTGAACTTCTGTGAAATATAGAAAATAATTAATATTTTACTTTGATAAAGTTTTCAATGGGAAAATTGTCATTGACATTGTGTCATAGAAATTAGAACGAGTTGCTGAAAATTAAGGCATGATTGCATTGCCAATTATATTTATCTTTAGACTAGCATGATAAAACCACCTTTAAATTGTAAACTACTGTCCAAGACTACAAACTATAATTGTAACTTATTACCTCTCTACTTAGCCTTTGCACTTACCGTGCAAGACGGTATTGTAAGCGATTGGAAAATGGGCTGGACAAATTTATTTTTCATAACAAATAGTATTAATAGATTATATAGATAAAATATATATTGACATATAGGCTATTATACATTTGTAATATATTAAAATCGTCTAAAAGAAGTCAGATTTTTTTTAAAAGGATGGCACTGGTACTGAATGGGTTAACCTAATGTAGGCAAGCAGCCTAAGGACAAAGGAGATTGATTAGCATGGGTCTAGATTCCATATACCTAGGCATACAAAATTGCACCTTCACCTACGAGAACTATCTGCTCCTCTTGCATCTCGTTTGGGCTAGGAAACGAGCGTGCCGAGCTCTGTGCTATAGAGGTATGTACTATCCATAGACTACCCATCAATAATAATTGGTTTAGCAAAAATACAAGGCATAGGCAGTGCCAGTAACATAACCACTTAATTACGGGTATTTATAAGTGAGGATCAGTGAGAGAAATTGAGGAAAGAGTCCTAGATTCCCAATAATCAATAATATAGTGTTAACAAAATAGTATCAGGGATAACTAAATGTTTTCTTCTACCAGGTAAACGGGTTACGCGTTTTACGGTTTTAAATTAAATATAATACAATCATTATACATTTAATACCCATTATTTTATGTTCTAAAAGTCATAATGCCATTAATCCCAATAGTACTGGGAATGGGGTAATCGCTGACAAAAATTAATAAATGAAAATGCAAACTGTGAAGTATTATTATTATTTTTTGTTAACCAAAGGTGGTGCGGGGCCCTTGGGGGCGCGGGGCTCTTGGGGGCGCGGGGCCCTAGGCCATGGCCTACTCGCCCCCCCCCCCCCTAAATCCGCCACTGAGTGTTACAGCCGACCGACACCCTTTCTTTCTTTAAGTGACCCTTTAATTGGCTTTTTCTATGGAGTGAGCTTGTATTCATAATTGATCCATCCTTGTGCTACTGATTTGAACTGAGACTTCGCGTAAGGAGTATTTAAGTTATTGGTTAAATAGTGTTAATAAATGTTAATGCACTCATAGTGATTCCCATGTGTTTAACTAAATTATTGCTATTTAAGGAAACATCACCAGTATTGTATGTATTCATTTGTGCATTGTTTCGGTGTGCATTAGACAAGCATTGAAGCTATTTTATTTCTTTATGTGTAATAAACTACCATTTAAATAATACTCTGTGTTGTAAGCCTACTTGTCGTGCTGCATGCATATACTGTATAATTATGTACTATACCTTGTGGTAGTTTCCTTTCTTGTCTAATTGAGAGTGAGTAGTGTCACTCAAACCCAGTAAAAATCCTGTTATAAGAATGATGTTTTCATTTAGCTGAAGATGCAATTATGATTTAATATGAATGTATTATGATTTCAAGTGCGGGCTAACTCGATTTTTTTCCAGCTGATGGTAAATTGAATCCTTTAGTAGCTGATTTCTCGATACTTAATGGCAATATATGAAACTACTATGGTTGTGTGTCGTATTACTGCCAAGTTTTCATAATAAACATCATATTTTGCTACAAAATCTACCTTATAGCTGAGTAACAAAGATAGAACCATGACAATTTACCCTCAGCTGAAAAAAATAGACTTTAACTCGTAAAGTGCGCAGCCCCTGTAGTATACACCATACCCCTGTATGTAGGTATTCTGATTAATTCCTCACTAAGGGCGGGTGCCCAACCCCGAAAGGGGTTGAAATAGGGGAGCTATCCCCCCGCCAAAGGCGGCTTTCTAGGGCCTTTCCTAGCTGTTGCTGAGAGGATTGGGTTCTAGTCATGTGGTGATGGGCTGGTCTATCAGAGTGAGAACGGAGCGATCTCTGCCATACCCATAGCTTACTCTGACTGTTCCTTTTACTTATATATTTTCTAGATCTCAAGTGACGGCGTCTTTTCCGTAGATTGACCTCCCAATCTACCAAGATTGGAAGCCAAAGCGTCACATTTTTCCTTTGCCCCTCAACTTTCTCTTCATAATTGCTGAGAGGCACAGGGCCCTGGGTGGGGCTTTGGTTTCCCGGGTGTTTCCTCCCCCTCTCCAGCTCCCCGCCATGGAGTGGCTTCGGTCACCCAGGCTTTATTGTGGTCGGTAGGGAGGGTTCTGTGGGAGCGCTCGGTTATGGCCTTGGCCTTGCTCGGGGCCTTGGGGCTGTTCGGCCAGGCAGCTTGGGGAACAGCAACAACAACAACAACATTCCTCACTAAAATCGTTAATTTACCATAAATATAATTAATACTTATCCATATGCGCCTATTTTACGTTTAATATGAAGATAGTAACATGTAACAACAATAAAACAAGTGGGAATAGTGTTTGGATGGTCAAAATCGCGAATTATTACAGAGCGGTTCATTCATCAAATGTGAGCCAGCCGGCCATACACCTTCTCCTCTCGAGGGCTGCAGCCTTACTGACTTACTCCCTCACACTCTCCCTATCGCAACACACTCGCTATAGTCACATGACAACACCATGAAACTGGCCTGGAGATGGTGACACGAAAATATACCAAAGAATAAGGGAATAACAGGGAAAATAGGTGATAATTGAAAGGGGGGGGGGGAAAGGGAGGAAGGAGGGGACTTTGACACATGTGAAGAAGTGATTGAAGGTATGGAGGGGAATTATCTCACTTAAAAAAAAAAAATAAATAAAGTGCCACTGAGGTGTTTTATTTTTATTTATTTTTTAGGCCTAGGATCTTAAGAGTTGTAAGGGTTAGCACTCGTAAGATGGGGAAATATCGCTTCTGTAAATTGTATTTAATCACCAGCTTATCCTTGGAGTGTTCTCATATTGTTATATTATAGAAGTGTAAGAGTTGATGCTTGTGAAGTTTAAATAGAGTGGATCGTAGAAGGGGCTTTAGTCAAGGATTCTATTCCACAATAAAAAAGGTTTATATGTTCACTGCCATGCAGACTGTTTGAACATTGTGCTTGTAGAATGCGTAAAATCAAGCCGCTATTTTGCCTCATTCTTTAACATAGTAGAAAAGTTATAAAGTTTCATTTCGATATCAAGTAAGCGGTATACTTTATTCATACAAACACAACTCTACATCTACCCTGGGTCCCGTCCTCAAGAACTGAAAAAGCTCTCTGACACAAGATGGGCTAGCAGAGAAGCCGCTCTGAGAACCTTTACCTGAGGAGTGCGCAATTGATGTGCTTAAAAGTGCTGCGTATGCGAGAAAAAAAGCTTTGATTCTGACAGAATTTGTTATATTTACTACACAAAGCATTATTTCTGCTTCATGTGCATTTATTTTACTTATATGATGAATATATGAACAGTGAAGACCAGAACATATGTGTAAACATGTGGTGATGGGCTGGTCTATCAGAGTGAGAACTGAGCGATCTCTGCCATACCCATAGCTTACTCTGACTGTTCCTTTTACTTATAGATTTTCTAGATCTCAAGTGACGGTGTTTCTTCCGTGGATTGACCTCCCAATCTACCAAGATTGGCAGCCAAAGTGTCACATTTTTCCTTTGCCCCTCAACTTTCTCTTCATAATTGCTGAGGGGCACAGGACCCTGGGTGGGGCTTTGGTTTCCCAGGCGTTTCCACACCCTCCTCAGCTCCCCGCCATGGAGTGGCTTCGGTCACCCAGGCTTTATTGTGGTCGGCAGGGAGGGTTCTTAGGGGACGCTCAGTTATGGCCTTGGCCTTGCTCTGGGCCTTGGGGCTGTTCGGCCAGGCAGCTTGGGGAACAACAACAACAACAACAACATATGTGTAAACAGCAAATATCTAATGAAAAATTTATATTTGTGGCGGGAGGGGGTGGATGGAGGCGAGAGAGAGAGATTGCAACATAAGTCTGCTTTCTGGGCCTGCTTGAAGCAGACTGACGCTCCCAGCTGTCTTCCGTGCATGTGAAGGAAAGGAGGGAGTGTGAAAGACTGTGACTCATCATATTTTGTGCAGGGAAAGGGAGGAATGACGAAAATAAGAGGAATAATAGCCAATAATTGAGTAGGGGGGGAAGGAGAGGGAGGTGAGGGGGGGGGGAGGGGCACATGTAGGGGAGAGGAAGGAGGTACTGGAGAGTGATTATAATACCTAATCACATATTGCTTCCATTTGACTGCCTGTGGGGCATTTTTGGGGTATATTTTCATGGGCTGTCTTCCGTGAGGCCTATCAAGTACCGGTACACTATACAGACACTTCTGTGAGGCCTATCGCACTTGCTGGGTGTTCACGGCTCTGGTACAATTTATCAAGATATGTGAGAGTAGTCCACCAGATAAAGCAAGTGTAGATTAAGCAATACTGTTATGTTACATATCAACTTAAGAGTTTCTTTGCCTTGAAATTATTGCAACACCAGTATTCATGGAGACAGCTGCATCAAATGTTCTTCAACAGTAAGACCTTGATTTAAAAGCTGCATGTACAATTACTGATGGTGTGCTGAAGTGACTTAATGAGCTGAGAAATGAAGAAGAATTCAAGGTAATATATAAGAATTTAACTCAACAAGCACAAGATGAAGATATTGAGGTTCAACAAGAAATTTCTGGTCAGAGCAGATCGAGCAAAGTGCCAGCGAGGTTCAAGTATAGCTCCATGTTTGCTACAGCAGATCACCCTTCACAGAGTTTGGAGGAGTTCCATCGTGTAAAAGTATATTACACATTTCTGGAGACACTTCTTCAGGAAATTAGGAGATTATTAATAGGAAAGGTTGAAGATTCAGAAGATAAGACAGGAAAAATCCTAAAGTCGCTCCATAATCTAATTGTGCCACTAAACTGGAAGGCAGCTGGAGACTTCGCAACAAGTAGTAAAATTAAAGGCTTAAATACTTTCTGCAAGTTCTATAGCTTTGAAAGAGAGGATGAAAAACTCATTGCCAAAAGATTATTTGAGATCTACCCTCAATTGTATCAAGGAAAACAATGCTCATCTAGTCTTTTAGAAGTAGTTGCTTAAATTTCAAGCAACACTTCGTGCAACAACAGCAACTGTGGAGAGCTCCCTTTCCAAGCTCAAGTTAGCTGAGCATATACTGCGCAACTTGTGTGGAGAAGAGAGACTCTCCGATCTCATGCTGCTTTGCATTGAGAAAGACATCCCTGTTGACAATGAAGAAGTGATAATAATTTTCAAGCGCATGACCAACAGGAGAAAACTATTATGATTTACTTAAGTATGTTGGCAACCTAGCTTATTTTTCAGCATTCATTTCATTGTAGATGATTACGATTTAACCCAAGGAGTGCACAATTGAGGTGTTTAAAAGTGCTACGTATGCCAAAAAAAAATGGATTCTGACAGAATTTGTTATATTTACCATATAAAGCATTATTTCTTCTCCATATACGTTTACTTTACTTATATGATGAACATATGAAGGGTGTAGACCAAAAATATGTGCAAACAGCAAATATCTAGTGAAAAAACATATATTTGTGGCAGTAGGGGGTGGATGGAGGCGAGATAGAGAGAGACAGGTCTACTTTCTGAGCCTGCTTGAGACACACTGAAGGTCTAGCTCTCTGTCCGCGTTTGTGGAAGGAGGGTGTTTGAGGGAATGTTACTCACCATATTTCATGCGCAGAAAGAGAAGAATCACCAAAATAAGAGAAATAATAGCCAATAATTGAGGAAGGAGGAAGTGGGGAGAGAAAGGGGGGAAAGGAGAGGTAGGGAAGTGTTGGGACAAATGTAAGGGAGAAGAAGTAAATAGTGGAGAGTGATTAAACTACCTAATCACATATTGCTTCCATTTGAGTGCCCATGGGGCGCTTTAGGGTATATTTTCATGGGTTGTCTTCTGTGAGGCTTATCGCATACGCTATACAGATTTTTTTCTTTCTATGTGAGTGAAGGAGACAAAAGGCAGAACTACCTGTAGAGAGTGCCTCCCCCAGACTCTCTGTTAGGATAGAGAGTCCTTCTTGCTCTAATGTGAGGTCAATGCTACTTATTTGATAAATAACTCGATGATAAGGGAGTATTATACAAAGGTGGTATTTTATATGAAAAGGGTTTGAGTGAAGGCTTATTCTTCATGTCCAAGAAAAGAACAGAGTTATTAGGTTATCGGGATAATATAACTTTTGTTTGTGGTTAAGGTTTCGGGGCTTTAAATTTTAGGTGGGGAATCCCGGGAACGAAGGTAACAAAAGAAGAAGTGAAGGTCTGGATGCGCATCAGGGTATTCAATATTAGAAAGTATTCTATCAAGTTTACGATGAATATACAGAATTATATTAATAGGTTGGTTATCCTATTATCGTAGAAAAAGTAATAAAGATGGTTCTCA
Source organism: Paralithodes platypus (assembly GCA_032716605.1). Lineage (NCBI taxonomy): Eukaryota > Metazoa > Arthropoda > Malacostraca > Decapoda > Lithodidae > Paralithodes > Paralithodes platypus. Next base: position 28,682,010 of record CM064495.1, read on the forward strand.
ATACTATATAAGAGTATATCTACGTGAGCACGTATTCCGAGGGGTTGGTATTCCCGGCTAATGCATGTTGGTACTGCTGGCGAGTGTTTGTTGACATACGTTAGGGTGAAGGAAGAGATGCGCAAATGAAATAATAAGGAATAAAAACTTAGTGAAGTTTATATAGACCTGCAGGAAGATGATGTGTTTTGTTTATTAGGAAGATAGTGTGGTAATGAAAAGACATGTGAATATATGTTGTGGGAGAAAATAAGAGAAGTGCTTCATCTACTCTATGTAACATTTGTTTTGCATAATTATATGGTGGTGTTATTATAGTATCATGTTGGCATTCTCAGTAAGCACAATGGTATTAAAGAAATAGAATGTTAGACAATTTAAAGATTATTATTGTGAAGACAATAGGTCTTCATCAACATGAACATTGGACAATTTAAAGATTATTATTGTGAAGACAATAGTTCTTCATCAACATGAAAATTTTACATAACATACATAATACGCTGTATTACATCTTGATCATTTCATAATTATTCGAGGAACTTAATTAATTCTCCTCTTAACGAACGAAAACATAATGTGGCTAAAATAAGGAGTAGACATATATAATGGTTTCTTCTAATATTTCTGGCTGAATATTACCCTTCTCATCCGGGTCGGCGTCTTGGTTGTAGTTGGTTGGCGGATCGTCTTCCCTGGTGTCGGAGGACGTTCCGTCATGATAGTGGCGACTCGTGCTTTCCTGGTTGCCGCTACAGGTGCTACTCTCTGGGGCGTGCCTTGTGTCCCTTCTCTCTCTGAAGGTGACTTCTTGGGTTTGGGCATTTCCGGTGTTCTTGATTGTTTCTCCTTGGTTATCCCTTGCAAGCTGGGGTGACGTTTTCTTTGTTGCTCACTCTCTTCTTGGTTGTTTTGCGGGGTGTCTTTTCTTTTCTTGGTTATTTGACTTCCCCCTCCATTATTGTAGGCACGTCCTCGTGCTTCAAGGGTGAAAGTAAAAACATTTCCGCGGTGTGTAAAAGCGGAAAGTGTGTGTAGGTATTCCCACCAGTCTAAAGAACGTTGGTCTGGGGTCTTGACGGGGTCGTTGATGACTATTAAGGTGGACGTGTTTTCTTCTATAATATTGGCTGTTTCTGCTTCGTCTACATAGCGAATTCTAAAGAATTTTCTGATGTCGGCAAACCATGTCACTCTCTTCACGAAAGGTGTGGTGTACGTCATGATTTCGTCAGTAACGTGGTGGTGGCTGTAGCAGGCGGCTGTTGCTCGGCAGGTAGTGTGTGAGCAAGTGATGACCTGATCCGTGACAGTTGGGTGGTTATTGCCCTTTACGGATGCAAAAGTAGCAGGGATTATCTTGGTGTTAGAAAATGAGTGTGAGTCGGCAGAATTTGTGTTAGTTAAGGAAGATACTCTTAGTGTTTTAGGATTGTTTGTGTGTGTTGTGTGTTTTGTTTTTGTAGCTGAGGGTAAAGAGGTGACATTTGGAGATTTTGTGATAAAAATTGGGGTGAATCGACTTGGGAGTTTGACAAGACGACCTGATCTAGTCCGAACATTTGTTCTAAGGGGAGGTTCTGGGCTAGATTCTGATGATGAAGAGGGGCGTAAGCGAGTTGGGCGAGGGTTAGGTGTGCTGGGGGAAGGAGAGGAATTTGCACTAGTTTTTATTGGTGTGGTAGGGGAAGATTTACTTGTTTCTTTGGAAGGTTTAGGTGAAACAGTGGAGGGAAAAGGCGAGAGTTTAGGGGGGGCAAGGCGAGGTTGCATGGTTGGAACAAAAGGTTGTCCTGTAGAGGTTGAAAGTTGAGGCTGTGTATGGTAAGATTGAGATGATTTAGATGTCTTTGTAAATATAGGTTTTGGAAGTGTGGGCTTCACTGTGCTTTGCTGGGGATTTGATTTGGTGTTTAACTTAATTGAAGTTGATGTTGTGGGTTTTTGTGAGTTCAAAGGTTGTGGAAGGTTTTCGGAATTGGATGAAGAGGTGGATTTGGATTTTGGTGATGAGGAAGTTGATTTGGGTGGTGATGTTGAGGGAGATGAATGTAGTTGTGAATTAGGAGGTGATGTAGAGGGAGAGGAATGTAGGTGTAGTTTCTTTTGTGGGGGTGAAGCAGATGGAGAGGTTGAAGAGGTAGAGAATTGTCTGTGACGAGGGTATTTGCTAGCAGTCGTGGTGGTCTTGTGGAGAGAAGATTTCTTTGTGGGAACAAGAAGGTATTTGTCACTTTTGATTGTTTGCCTGAGTTTATTTCTAGGGCGAAGTTTGTAACGTGATGAGACTGGAGGTTTTTGGGAGGATTTTTGTGTCGTGGTGTCAGTTTCTGTTTGTTGTGGAGATGGAGTTACTTGTGGAGAAAGGGATAGTGGATGCGGTGTTCATGGTGTGTGGTGAAGTAGAGTCTTTTGTTGGTTGATAATAGTGTTGTTTGAGGTGGGTCTAGGTTTGGCAGAAATGGAGGGAGAACTTACAATTGGAGGTATTGGGGTAGTGTAATGTTCAGGATAAGTTGGTAGAGGTGAATCTGGTATGGGTAGAGGGCTGTTTGCTAGATGTGGATCTTTTTCTGGATTAAAGGGGTGGTATTTCCTGACAAACCTGTTGCAATAGGTTCGTGTTTCCCCGTGATAGTTGATTATGATTTGATATGGATTTGGAACTTGGGAGATTTTGTATTGTCCCACATATCTAGGGCCTAATTTGTTCACTATTGGCAGTTTGGCTACCATAACACTGTCTCCTATGGCGAACGGATTTTGCGGGTTGATAGTGTCCCTTTTTACGTCTTGACAAGTTTGAGCGGTATGTGGGGTGTTCTTCAGATGTTGGAGAGGGTCGACAGTGAGTTGAGAGGTGGAGGGTTTGGCAAGATGATGGAATGGCAGTAAGAGAGGTGCTACGCCATAAACTCGTTCATGTGGGGAAATTCCGTCCTCTCTGGGGCAAGTGTTCATTCCCCACTGAATCATCTTCACCTGTGCTGGCCAGTTGGAAGTGTTTAATGCAATCATTCTTGTTCTTAAATTATTATTAATTGTACGATGACTTCGTTCGCAAATTGCATTCCCTTGGGGCCAGTAGGGTGAAGAGTGTTTAATGCGTAGGCCACAATTCTTAGTGAAAGCTTCCCATACTTGCCCGGTGAATTCTGGAGCATTGTCGGAAAGTAGTGATATGGGCACACCAAAATTTGGAAAAATTTATGTGGCTAATAAATCGGCTACGGTTATTACACTGTGGTCTTTTGGTTCCAAGTGGTTCACCACCCTCGATCTACAAGCTGGATACTGGCAGGTTCCGATCAAAGCAGAACATCAACAGAAAACAGCATTTTCAACCAGCGGGGGACATCTATACGAATTCAACGTGTTACCATTCAGATTATGTAATGGTCCAGCCACGTTCTCCCGTCTCATGGAATCCGTATTGCGAGGATTGACTTGGGAAACTTGCCTTACTTACCTAGATGACGTGATTGTTTACTCAAAAACTTGGCCTGAACACCTCCAAAGACTTCAGCAAGTATTGCAACATATCAGAGAAGCAGGATTAAAACTCAAACCATCTAAATGAGATTGCCAGAAACTCGGTAGACTTCCTGGGCCATGTTATATCTGGCGAAGGTATATCTCCCGACCCAAATAAATTATCAGCAATACAAAACCAACAGCCCCCTACAACCGTAAAAGGAGTACGATCTTTCCTTGGATTAGCCACCTACTACAGGCGTTTCGTACCCAACTTTGCAACTATCGCCAGGCCTCTTCACCAACTTACCCATAAGGATACCGCATTCGTGTGGACACCCGAACGAAATATAGCATTTGAGACCCTAAAAAACAAACTTGTTAAAGCCCCAACAGTAGCTTTTCCTGATTACCGACAACCTTTCCGCCTATATACAGATGTATCACTGTATGCCATTGGAGCCGTATTTGCTCAAATGCAAGACAGACAGAACATGTCATCGCCTATGCCAGCTCAACATTGAATACATTGAACAAAATTATGCAGCCACCAAGAGAGAATGTTTGGGTATTATCTGGGCCCTGAACCATTTCTGTTCTTTCGTGTTAGGAGCCAAACTCGAGGTTATAACCGACCACCAGTCCCTACAATGGCTAAGGAAATGCGAAACCAACTCCGCCTTATTAGTACGCTGGAGAGAAACCCTAGAAGAATATGACTTCATCAACCTATATCGACCAGGGAAATTACATACAAACATCGATGCTCTCTCCCGCCTTCCCGTACCAGAAAACGTACCAACAAACCTCGCGGCGATGCAAACATCTACACCTGCCATCATCTTCAACTCTGTCTCAGAAACGACCCAAGAACCAACCCTGCTACAATCCTGGGAAAAGAAAAGCAAACCAAAGTGGATCCCGAAACATGTCTTTCAAAACCTAAACCGATGGGGAGATCAACTGACCACGGAATCAGGCCATATAGTCCTAGAACCCCATCTAGCCCTAAACTACATGATCTCGATTCACGAGGGAAATGGGATCCATCTTGGGCAAAAGAAAATGCTCAAGGTTTTCCAAGACCAGTACTGGACAGTCAATCCTTCCGGCATTGCAAGACAAGTGACGGAAGCATGCAAGCCCTGTGCCTTAGGGAAAGATCGTTGCAAGACTCCAGGACCAGCAGGAACTATCTCTGCAAACAAACCATGGCAAACACTTTCCCTTGACATAATGGGCCCCTTTCCAGTAAGCCAAGGAAAGCGTTTTATAGTCACTTTTGTAGATCTATATTCCAAATTCCTGATAACCTGCCCTACGGAGTCTAGGGAGTCATCGATACGAGGTAACGGAGTTGCATCTTTTATAGTGACGTCATTTAAACCGATAATCTACGCAGGATCTTGTTGATCCATCTTTCTTCTTGAATAATACTACGGGCAAGGACCATGGACTGACGGAAGGGGTGGCAATACCGGCGTCTAGCATTTCCTGTACTTGTCGGTCTTCCTCTTGCCGTTGTAGGGTTTTTTTTTCGGCGTGAGGGTTGACGAAGTGGTGGTCCGGTAGTGTGGATTTCATGTTCTTCCATGGTAGTTTTTCCGATCTCGGTAAGTGTTTTTGCAAAAACATCCTCGAATTCCTTGAGGACTTGGTTCATTTGGTGCTTTTGTAGCTTTGTCAAGGTACTGGGTATTGGTGGTAATACTGAAGGTGTGTCGTCTATTTCATGAGGGGGCGACCTCATCGAAGGCCTCTAAATCCCCAATAATGAGGCCCTTTGGAAGAGTCAATACTTCGTTAGAAATGTTTGCAATCATGATGGAATTTTGACGATATGATATTAGGGCAGGCTGAATTCGACAACGATCTCTGCCAGTGGTGAGATTATTTGGAGTAAGGATCATGGTATCTTGAGGAATTTTGTGAATTGGTAACCATTGTTGGTGTTGGGGGGGAATGGATATTTTGTTCTTCGTTATGGCTGGGCTGATGATAGTGGTTGTGGATGCATCAGGCGGCCTGGTATTCGGTTTTTGTTCGGGATTTTGTGAATTTTGTTTAGCTTTTGTTATATTATCTGGGTTGGGTTTTTTTCTTCTTCTTTTTATATGCTGATGAGGCGGTTTGAGATACGTTTTCTTGGTAGGGGTGGCTGATTTTAGTCAGTGGAGTCCTGAAGGCTAGAAACTTATCCTTCATCTGGCAAAAAGTGTAGCGGCTCAGTACTACCAAAGTCAGCCTGGTAATACCAAATCCTACTGGGACGTCAGCCGCAGTAAACTATTATAATAACCACTCTAAGAGGTTGATAGCGAAATTGCATGGTTGAAGTTTGTTGTTGAAGTTGTTGGATTTGTCGGGACTGGGTTTTGAGATGTTTTGTTTATTTTTATTTTTTATTTTTTTTAAAGTGACTAACCTCTGACCGCAGTCTACCTGTGCTTAGAGTTTTTGCAATAAATCCAAACCCAGGTAGCCGTCGTAGTGGCAAAATTCGGAGTAGAACACCACAAAAGGATAGTAGCAGTTGGCATGAGGCTGGGGGGTGGTGACATGAAGGGGTCTGGTTTCTCTTCGAATCTGAAGAGGGGTGTCCCCAGTGCTGATTAAATTTGTTGTGGTGGTCTGTAGTTCTCCAAATCTCTTATTGTGTTTAACGTAGGAGTTGAAGAGACACGAGCGAGCTGCGCCCGTATTGATCAGTAACCTTAGAGGAATATCCTTGAACTTTGCGTGGTGATATATAAGAGGTGGTCCCTCGATAGTAGGCTCCCCCGCCGAAGCCATCGTGGGCGGGGGAGGATTTAAAAACCCTGAGGATCTGGTTCTTCATGTTCCAGGATTTCTTTGTCCTCATCTTCTGGTGATATCTGAGGTACCTCCTCGGTGTCCAGATGTTCTTCGACTTCCTCTTCTTCAAATTCTTCCTCGGTTGATGATATACGAGGGTTATTTGGCCTGAATTTGGCGGAATGTCATGGAGAGAGCATCTGGGATTACAAGTAGGAAAATCGAAGGCATCGATGATGACTAGGTTTGGTTTCCTACCTTGGTATTGGTTGTTTGGCTTAATTAGGAAACGTCCCGTTGTTTGATTTCTTGGATATATTCTCCTCAGTGGATTTGGGTTAAATTTTGGCTGGTTTGCTTGATATTGTCCAGAGTGGTAGTTTGGCTTTGATGGTTGAGCTGGCCTTCTGGCAAAATTTTGTTGATCCCGGGGCCTGTTGGTGGTCTGAGGATGAGTGGGGAACCTCTTAATGGCTGCTAGGGTGTTGGTTTTGGGGCAAACCGCGAGGATTTTTCTGATGGTTATTAGGTCTTTTTGAAACCCAACGGGGTCATGTACTGCAAAGTGCTCTTGAACGGCCGAGGGTAACACTTGTACAAGGTACATGAGGATATGGTGTTTCTGTTGTTCCATGGAGTTGCCAGGAATGCAATTTTTACTTGTTGGGTGACAGTGGCTAATGTGGCGTCTAAATCGCCTTCGTACTTAATGTCTTTTATTTTGGAATGGGCGACGAAAGTACCTAGTGATGGCTTAACCCCCCCCCCAGACATATATGACGCTTGAGCGTCATATGGCCGAGTGCGCCAAAAACTCATATGACGCTAGTGCGTCATATGGACTTATCTGCATGGCTCTCTAATAAGTTATATGACGCTCGTGCATCATATGGAGCTCAGTAAGTCCAATAAGTTAGCTTACGATAAAACCGTTGGTGGCAACCTCAGCCACCTCCGATAATTCTAACGGCCGCAGTGTTGTTGTGAGTGTAGTGCGAGGCGGTGGCAAGGATACCGGGCTCCCGCCTCCTCGGACTTATTGGAACATAATATGTCGCAAGGAGTTAACAGCATCAATTACAATGGGCATAAATTGGTCCCAGGTAAGTTCAGGGGTTACCTGTGAGGCAACGAGGGAAATAGCTTTTTCCAAGTGCGTTAGAAGGACGGCGATTTTTTCGCGGTCAGTATTGTACACTAAGTCGAGTACTGGTTTCACTATGTCCATGTAGACTTCAATTTCATATGTTTCCCCATCATATTTGGGGATGGGGACGTGGGAGCGAGTAGCTGCCATATATATATAAATGTTATATAATACTCTATTGTTTCAAATTTTTTAATGTAGTGATTTCTTCTATCTGAATCAAGAACCACCGTCTGCCACCAATGTTATGCCCTGATTTTATTCAGGTTTAACAATAGGATAAGGTGAGTTCCTTCGAGACTGGGATATCAGAGTGCATACAGTTACATGCAAAGAATACAATATAGGGCATATACAACAACAAAATATAGTTTATGTGACAGTTTATTTCGCTTACACTCTAAATTCATATACTGTATATATAGAAATAAGAATGTGCTTAACATGAGAGCTATGAGTATGCAACCAATTATTATTATTCTAATCACGATCGCGGATCTAGATGGAGCTCAGTTCTATTCAATATATTCATTTACTATTCAGTTAACAGTAAATCAAGATCTATGTATCTCCGTAGTGAAAAATACCTTTGGAAAAATGGACGAGTACCTAATGACTACTTAATGTTCAAATCTGTTTAAGTAGTTATATTTATTGACGAGGTTAAGTAGAGTTAAAGTATTAGAAGTTATAAACTATAATCACCTTGCGCACTTAGGTTAACACTGATACACATATAAATCGAGTCGGTATCGAGGGACTCGAGTTCTTAACACTTGTACCGATTTATTTCAAAATATGGTGCTTGTGGACTCTAACCTAGTAATCACTGGTCGGAATTATGGCAGAGTTAATTAATATATGCTCAGATTCGTCTTATTTTAATTTTAATCAGAAATTCCTTGTAGAGTGGAGAGTCGTGTACTAATTTTTAGCTTAACACTTGTACACTTAAATATCGAGCCAGTTTCTATAGACTCGCATTACTTACATTTTTTTATTATTTATCTCAAAATAAGAGACTTGAGGGACTCTAACTTATTTCTGGATATTAGGAATTTGGCAGAGTTTTAGGTTATATATAAACTCTAACTTATTTCTTCATATACCGTGCGCACTGGTATTTCTCAATAGCTTATTATCGACGAACTCTGATTCACTATTTTTACCTCGTCATTTGGTATCAACATACTTCACTTTTCAAAGGTTGATTTTCATAGTTTCTGAATTCAGTTGCTGCTTGTAGTCTTTTGAGTCTCCGTAGGCCATCTAGGGTGACCGGTCGTGTGAAGTAGTTTACAGATGGGTTAATGGGCTTGAGGTCTTAAATGTGGCTCCGTAACTATAATTAAACAGTTGGGCACCACATCGGACTAACACGAGTGTTCTGAGCCTATAGCTTTGGTAAGAATACTCGTCTATCCTGACCGTTATATTAACCGTTGATGAAATTCCGTTAAGGGGAGATTTCCACTTGAGAGACTTTTTTCTTGACCCCTTTCTCCTTCATGTCTAGCCCCATTGTTTTTGAGATTTTAAGAGGTTTGCCCCATTAGTTTGGTGATTTTAAGAATGTCCGCCCCATTCTGTCAATTTTAAGACCTTTCGTGCCATTTAGGTGTCGATTTTATCCTGGCGAGCGATAGCGAGCCTGTAATTTAAGAGTAACCGGCCTTCAGCCTGGACATTTTTCTACCGAAAAATGTACAAATTTATCTTGAAAGGGGGTCAAGGGGGTGAAATTTTAAGATTGCTGGAGGAGTAGGAAACAAACTAAAAACCTCCCCTTAAGGTGCTCTTGGAGTGAAGTCTTTAATAAAGTGCCTCGGTCATGACGAAATAGCACTATATCGGGCTAACGCGAGGAGACTGTGGAAGTGTCTTTCTCGTCTACCTCTCTTATAAGAGGTTCAAGGAATCTGGGGCGGTGTTTAGACCTTTTAGTTGCAAAGTCTAATGGCATGCCATAAGCAAAATGCAGAGTGCCTGTGAAGGTATCTCGCCAAGTCCTTATTTCTCCAAGTGACCGTGGCAGTCCAGGTCTCTTGGAAGAAGGTGGGGTGCGGTGTTTAAACCTTTTAATTGTACTAGTTCTGTGGCATGCCAACAGGCTGAGTACACCTAGGACTTTGTGCAGAGTGTCTGTGAGGGTGTCTCGCAAGCCCTTACCCACACAGTAGATCGTGGCAGTCCAGATCTCTTGCGAGGAGTTAGTGTTAACTCTTAATAGTAGACTATTGAAGGTAAGGCATGCCTGAATCCTTCAACTCTTTACTACTAAGAGTAGAACCTATTAAAAGGCATCTATGTTAACTACTGACATGCCAGTAATAACAAAGATCCTTTCAGTAGGACACAGTACCTTAGCCAAGGTCTCTATGTTAATTGTTGGCATGCCATACAATAACAAAGATCCTGGGACTAGGATACTTGGGGGTGTGTTAACTTTTAATAATAGAATATTGAAAGTAAGGCAGTCCTGATTCTTCCAACTTTCTACTAGTCAGAGTAGAACCTATTAAAGGTGTCTATGTTAGTCACTGGCACGCCAGTAATAACAAAGATCCTTCCAATAGGACACATAACCTAGAAAAGGTCTCTGTGTCAATTGTTGGCATGCCACACAATAACACAGATCCTTTTAATAGGATACAGTTACCGTATCTACAGTAATAAAATGTTGAGGCAGGCCTGGCTACTTAAATTTTTACTACTGAAGGTACAGCCTATTAGAGGCTTCGATGTTAACTGGTGGCATGCCACAATCAACAACGATCCCTTAATAGGATTTTTGACTCCTCAGACAAGTAGATGTTCGGCATGCCGTTATATCCAACTGAGTGGAAGGGTAATCTTGAGGTTTCTTACTCGGTATGCCAGTAATAAGAAACATCAAAATTGCTTACTCCTCTCAGATTTTCCTGGCATAGTGTTGACGATTACTGAGGGGTACCCGTTCACCCTTTGAAGGTAGCAAGGGTGCAGGCGCACACTCTCTGTTAGGATAGAGAGTCCTTCTTGCTCTAACGTGAGGTCAATGCTACTTATTTGATAAATAACTCGATGATAAGGGAGTATTATACAAAGGTGGTATTTTATATGAAAAGGGTTTGAGTGAAGGCTTATTCTTCATGTCCTAGAAAAGAACAGAGTTATGAGGTTCTCGGGATAATATAACTTTTGTTTGTGGTTAAGTTTTCGGGGCTTTAAATTTTAGGTGGGGAATCCCGGGAACGAAGGTAACAAAAGAAGAAGTGAAGGTCTGGATGCGCATCAGGGTATTCAATATTAGAAAGTATTCTATCAAGTTTACGATGAATATACAGAATTATATTAATAGGTTGGTTATCCTATTATCGTAGAAAAAGTAATAAAGATGGTTCTCAATACTATATAAGAGTATATCTACGTGAGCACGTATTCCGAGGGGTTGGTATTCCCGGCTAATGCATGTTGGTACTGCTGGCGAGTGTTTGTTGACATACGTTAGGGTGAAGGGAGAGATGCGCAAATGAAATAATAAGGAGTAAAAACTTAGTGAAGTTTATATAGACCTGCAGGAAGATGATGTGTTTTGTTTATTAGGAAGATAGTGTGGTAATGAAAAGACATGTGAATATATGTTGTGGGAGAAAATAAGAGAAGTGCTTCATCTACTCTATGTAACATTTGTTTTGCATAATTATATGGTGGTGTTATTATAGTATCATGTTGGCATTCTCAGTAAGCACAATGGTATTATAGAATGTTAGACAATTTAAAGATTATTATTGTGAAGACAATAGGTCTTCATCAACATGAACATTGGACAATTTAAAGATTATTATTGTGAAGACAATAGTTCTTCATCAACATGAAAATTTTACATAACATACATAATACGCTGTATTACATCTTGATCATTTCATAATTATTCGAGGAACTTAATTCTCCTCTTAACGAACGAAAACATAATGTGGCTAAAATAAGAACATGTGAATATAGTATGTAGACATAGATAATGGTTTCTTCTAATATTTCTGGCTGAATATTAGCCTTCTCATCCGGGTCGGCGTCTTGGTTGTAGTTGGTTGGCGGATCGTCTTCCCTGGTGTCGGAGGATGTTCCGTCATGATAGTGGCGACTCGTGCTTTCCTGGTTGCCACTACAGGTGCTACTCTCTGGGGCGCGCCTTGTGTCCCTTCTCTCTCTGAAGGTGACTTCTTGGGTTTGGGCTTTTCCGGTGTTCTTGATTGTTTCTCCTTGGTTATTCCTTGCAAGATGGGATGACATTTTATTTGTTGCTCACTCTCTTCTTGGTTGTTTTGTGGGGTGTCTTTTCTTTTCTTGGTTATTTTACTACTACCAACAGATTTGATTTCATCAATAATTAGATACATAAATTCATTACATTTAACGTGAAAAATACTATATAGCCTACAAACTATATTTCGAGGATTATTTTTTAAATACAGATAAATAACTTAACATAAACAACTGGATGGTAACACTGTCTTAACCCGTACAGCCCCAGCGACGCGTCTGACGCGTCAGCGATGTATGTAACGCACAGCCCCAGAGACGCGTCTGGCGTGTCACCCTAATTGCGCCGACCGTAACCTCAGGTGTAGCCACTCAAGAGGGCTCAGATTTGTATGGGAACTGTGTACGTATCCCACGCAACCGTGCCGATGGTTGAAAACTCTCAAAGTCCACGTGCGTGCGCGTGAGCGCGCAATAACCTGGTTTTTTGGGGTAATTGCCTTCAATTTTTTACTCTTGTAAAATACATTTTCGGGGGCTCTGTAGGACCATTCTTTAAGCTTTTTGAGCGGTTTTTCGTGGTTTTTCCTTCATTCCTAACCCATTCGCTATTGTTTCTGGAATAAAACCATTTTTTGAAAACCGGCCGGGTTCTGGTGAACAAACATTACAAAACTAGCCGGGGCTCCACGGGTTAAAAGACTTTACAATTGAGGAAAACCGTTGATACATTAGCCTACATCGTAGTCTAATAAGTAATCCTATTATTTGTTTCCAATGTCAAATTTTCTTATTTCTAATGGATTAGTGGTGAGAGATTCCGTTTCAAAATATCATTACCTTTGCTTGTCATTAATATTTAGTATTACTGCACTATATTTTCTTTAATCCTTATTATATTGAATTTCCTTTGCGACTGTTTCGCCAGACTCCTCTTCAAAGGACCGCCTAACAACATAAGAGCATAAGAAAATGGGAGTCTGCAAAGAGCCGATTGGCCCACATACGGCAGATCCCTTTCATACCCAACCCATCTCAGTGTCATGAAAAAAAGGTCCCACTCCTTTTCCATGTTAGATTTAGAGAACAGGATCCATACCTTGCAGAATTAGAATACTCAGACTGTGAGAAAGATCTGGGTGTGTTTGTTAGCAATTATCTGAAGCCTATAAAATAATCAGTACAGTATAAGCGTTCGTAAAAAGGCAAACAGGATTCTCGGGTTTATTTCTAGGAGTGGGAGAACTGCTGATGTTATATTCAAACTTTACTTGTCATTAGTGAGACACCATATGGATTGTGCTGTTCAATATTGGTGTGAGCTTGCTCTCCACTCGACCGCCGGGGATCTATATTATTGAGTGATTTATTATGTAGTATCACTACGGGTATATTATGTATAATGTACAGATTAAACAAAACAGTACATACAAAATTATAACAAATTCTTTTGGATCCCATTGTTCAGTCAGTTTAGTTAACATTAGCTGATGGTAGTCTTGGCCAAATATCAACTAGACTAACATACTAAATAAGAAAAGCTAAATTGGATTCACAACTTAATTATAATAATTTTCAACTTACATTAATAAAACAATTTTAGAATTTAGCATACTAAGTTATAAACAGGTAATTAGGGCGAGAGAACGGATATAACTATACTGTAGTGTTGTAATTTGTTAGCTGTGGTTTTATACATTGTATATTGTTATTGGGAAGGATATTTCTACCCCTTTCTCCATATAAACTACAAAAGGTAATAGTGAGCCCATTGCAACATTTTAAGAACACGATCACAAGTCTTACAACTGATCATTCAAATTCAGAAAGTACCGGCCTAGAAATGGCTAACAACAAATGATTCGGTAGGTCAATAATATTAATCAGAGCAATATTGGATGACATAGAGGATAAATGCTTCTTCGAATGAATAAAGAAAAAAGGGACATATAGATAGGATCAGGAATGAAGTACGTGCACAGCTAAAAGCTTTAGCTGGTTATTTGCAACATCATTCTGATGAATCAAAGAAACAAGTTAAACAACTTATAAAATCTTCCTGATATATAATAGTTATCATCATATTTATCCCCATATATAAATAGTGAACAATGAACGTCAAAAATGCAAAGTAGGACTAATAGGTGCTGAAAGACTTCCTGCATTCCTGATACTAACCCGATTCCTCTTTTCTTTATATAATCTAAGATTTTGTTTTCATCCATCCTCTAGTTTAATCAAAATTATATTATATATATATATATATATATATATATATATATATATATATATTAGCGATATACCTAACTATTTGTTATTGGCCACCAAATAATTAATCAATTGTTACTACATATTTTCAATATTTAAGCACATACTCTATCTGTAACTGGTAGAGCTTAGGCTGCTATTCTTAAAAACAAAAATCCCTTCACAGCGCTTAATACTGAACGAATATTGTGGACATGAGTGTTGTTTACAAATATTACACAGATTAGTACTCCCATTTTACATTGTAACGTAATTGTTTATTTATTTATTTATTTACATATATTTTAATTTCATTTTTTATTTCGTCCTTCCTTGGTGCTTTGAAGAGAAAGAATTGGTCAAAAGAATACTATATAAACGTCAAAATCGTATTCCTAAATATTGGGAAGAGGCTCACTATCACCGTCCTTTTGTTAGTTTAAGTATGAAAAAGGGATGATGAGCCTCTTCCACAAATAATATACAATTGCTAATGCTAAGATGCATATTTCATTCTAAATTCAACATATTAACCCGGCAACGGCGAGGGGGGGGTATTGAACTAGCTGCCCATGGGCGAGCATATTGGCTCCATTCAGGCCTATAATCGTCATTTTACGATAAATATTGTTATTACTTATTCATATGAGCCTATTTTACCTTCACTATGAAGATAGTAACCTGTAACAACAATAAAACAAGTGAAAATATAATTTTTCTGGTCAAAATCGCGAATATAGATGGACCAGCCCATTCATGAATTATGGAGAACATTGAGGCAACCCCTCCCTCCACGAGGCCTCAAGCCACACTGAGCCTACTCATTCACACACTCGGTTGTATAACACACTCGCTAGGCACGTAAGCACATCCTCCACACATTTTGCTAATGTTAGCACAAAAATATACCAACAAATTAGGGAATAACAGGGAAAATAGGTGATAATTGAAGGGGGAAGGAGGGGATATGGAGGAGTGATATGAGGTATAGGGAAAAAAAAAAAAATTGTTTAGTGCTACTGGGGCCGTTTAAAAATTTTTTTTAGGCCTCCCTCTTAAGAGCTTTTCCGCCGTCACCCAGTAAAACCTCTTATGAGCTTTTCCGCCATTTACGGGTTAATCAACATTGCCTACTAAAATATTAGAACAGATAACAAATAAAGAAGTAGACCACAACAAGGCTGGATGTAGGTGGAGTCGGTAGGGGTAATTAACCCTTTCACGCATTTATGACGCAGAGGTTGCCAGATTAGCAATAAGAAATAGAGTTCTCTCACTCTTATAATTACCTCTCCAAAATTAGTTTTCTGCCCACAGCTACTCAAAGACAACTGCAGAGGTTGAAGTAACTAAACTAAAGGTTTCTAAATACCCCTGATGGTAACAAAGGCTTTAAAGTATCCCCAATAGGCTAAAAATTGCGTCATATGTCGGAGAGGGTTAACTTCTTCACACCTTTAAGTGAGGTTGGGTCAGGGGGAAAATAAAAGATTTGTCCGCTATTTTTCCCGCCTTAGGTTCGCACCGAACCCAAATCTGTTGCCATCGAGTGAATTCAAATTTTTAAATCGCAGTCATCAAAATATCACTCGATTTCTATAGTCAGGAATGTTACAGACATATTACTCTAACATTCTATTCAGTACATTGTCCAATATACAAAGTATTTATGATTAATAAAACATATTTGATTAGGCCCACAAAAACACACGGCACGTCATTCGAAAAGTAGTCCTGTTAATATTTTAATAGATAGGTATCCATGTTCTAAAATTAAAATGATATGTATAAAAACTCGAGATGAACTTATAAAATAATCGTCATTAGCCACTTAACTGGATATTAGATTATACAATTATAAACTAGTTTCAGAACTGGCAAGCGCATAATAAATTGATGCCAGTGTTCGCTACCCATAATAGTCATTAAACGAAACTTCTCAGACAGTAAACATCTCTTCCCCACTTGACTTACTTTGTTAAATCTGACATTAGTTGTGCATCTATGTGCACATTAGCAGTAATGGTGGTAAATATTTGTTTCTCACAGATGGAAATATTAATATAATGTGGATTATAGCCTTAATAAAGGTAAAATGTTCAGTTATAGATTGTGTCGTGCGTGTGTGTGTATTCCAAGGTTGCCAGCGCACATCACATCTCCAAACTCGCCCAAAAGTAGCCCAATCACTTAATACCGCACAACAGACAATTTCAGCTATTTTAATCCTATCACACACATTTTCTGATATGTTTATCTTTAACAGCCATGCATGCATGATACTATGAGTTCCCCAAATATAACTAGGCCTAGTCCCATATAGCCTACTGTATGAGTAGTGGCCTACGTGTCACATAATTTAAATATTAATGAAATACCACATACATTATTATCACAATCATGCACTCATCAAATCTGCATCAATGTCCCAATCCCCCCTCACAAACAATCACTTAATTAGGCTATTCGTCACCACCACATAGGCTACCATACATGTTTAGTACAACCAACAGAAAGCCATGATGAACGTTTGTATGAAATGTAGCCTACCTATATTCAACACTCGACACCTCTACAACTTTAATAGTAGGCTATATAGAACCAGCCCAATTCCGCTTTCCTCAATTTTAGTTAGTTAGGATAATACTTCAGAGGCTATCCACCCCATCACACTGTAAATCAAGAATATAATATCGTTTGAAATGGAAACTCGCAAATCTACTCTTATGAACGAATCCTAACTAGCCCAATGGTGCGAACAAAAGAAGACCTTGGCAACACTGTATACGTATATCCCGTCGCGGTCAGCTGACGACCTAAACCGTCGCCCGTGTTAAAGGCAGCGTTGTAATTTTTTTGGTCATCATCTTTTTCGAATTTCCTGCATCTCCACGTATGTAATTTGCTGCCACTGTGTTCTATGACATTCTGATTCACATTGATTGATTTCCTGTCACTGGTCAATAAGAAATATAGCCGGTAACCAATTTAGCTGCACGATTTGATAGTGGATTATAAATTGGTAACTTTATAGCTTGTTTTGTAGGAAAGAAACTATAGTGCGCAGGCGCAGACAGTCAACCTGCCAAATGCTACAACTACAGAATATAATACCGTATGTTCAGCCAATTTCTACTGAAAGACGTATTTGTTAGTAACTAAAAAGGAAGTAAATATAATACTTCAATGAGTATTAAAATTTTGCCCAGCCTATTACACCACATTAGATGAAACTAAATTTCTTGTTCAGGAAGCTGATATTTATGTATCAAATTATGTTAATTATTATATATTCACTGCATTAACGAGTATATAACCATCATATTATGAATCTGGTAAAAATATACTACACAACTATGTGTCATAGATAAGTGTGCGAACTGTATTAAACCTCTTAAATCACGAAAGCCCTCAAAATACCTCAATGGTGCATCACACACGATAGTCATTTGAATAAGACCCAGCGCCATCTGGATTTTTAGTACAGTTTTCTCTCATTGGCAGACCACACACACGCACGCACGCACACACACACACACACAGTTCTTTCGGAAAAGTCTATACTCGGCGTATTATATTTAATTTGAAGTTAGAAAATATACATTTGCAAATTATAAGCGATATAAAATCAGCTTCATATGGCTATACAATATTCCACAGAGAGAGAGAGAGAATAATATGTGAATAGTAGATACATTATTTCCTGTTGTATAACATAACTAGCTAATATGGAATTAGAAAACTAGCTCAGACTGGGAGAGAGATCTAGGTGTGTTTGTTAGCAATGATTTGAAACCTAGAAAACAGTGTATAAGCGTTCGTAACAAGGCAAACAGAATTCTCGGGTTCATATCTAGGAGTGTGAGTAACAGAACTTCTGATGTTATCTTAAAACTTTACTTGTCATTAGTGAGACCCCATATGGATTATGCTGTTCAATTTTGGTGTCCTTATTACATAATGGACATAGATTCCTTGGAGAGAGTACAACGTAAAATGACAACAAATTATCCATAATATTAGAAATCTTCCATAATTATGAAGTAAGGTTGAAGAAATTATGCTTACATTCATTAAAGAGACACAGAGTTAGAGGGGATATGATAGAGGTGTTCAAGTGGGTTAGTGCGATTAATAAAGGGGACATGAAAGATGTACTAAAGCTCAGTGATAGCGAAAGAACTCGAACAAATGGTTTCAAATTAGATACATTTCGTTTCAGAAAAGATATAGGCAAATATTGGTTTGGTAACAGAGTTGTAGATAGGTGGAATAGGCTACCAAGTGCTATAGTGGAATCAAGAACGATAGAGAGCTTTAAGAAAAAAATAGATAGGCATATGGACGAGATGGGTTGGGTGTGAGGGTGATCTGCCGGGTGTGGGCCAATCGGAGCTCTACAGAACCCCATTGTCTGTCCTCTGACCGTTTTGGTGAGGTCGGTCCTCATGGTATTAGTGAGCTGGGCTTATAATTAGGCCTTGTAATTGGGGTTGGGTGTGAGAGGGAATTTCCTTGTGTGGGCCAATCAGCTTTCTGCAGACTCCCATTTTCTTATGTTCTTATAACTGTAGCGATTTATCGACTCATACCCTATGTCAAACTAGTATATAGCTTACATACGGTACATTATCATCTAAGGGAAAGTGTGGAAATAACGATAAGATGTGAAATAACCTTAAATAGTCAATAAGAATATCATGATGTTGGCTAGAGATAAACCATTTACTCTATATTTTAAATAATCGTTTAAAGATTGTCCATTTTTAACTGACGATAAATTGAATGCCTTAGTAACTAATTTATCTCTACCTTCTGGAAAATATATGATTGTCTTCTATCATCATCATGTTAACCTCTTGAGGATCATGACGCACTTTACAGTGTATTTTGTCTATTATGAGGCAATTTTATTCAGAATAGGAAGGATATAATTATGGAAGACAGACGGTTATTCTAGACAGTCTCAAGATTTGTCCTATCAATGGGCATGTTTTAGTCTGATCGTCATATATATACACCAGGTTAGAAACAATCACGAATTTCAAGGCTACAGGCTTTTTCATTGCACATTTAGGCAAGAACAGTTTAAGGTATATGCGAACCTTATAAACGGTCGGGACGGTCTAATCTTAGAGGGCGGAATCAGCCAACGATGGATTGATTGTTTGGCTCTTCCCGCCCAAAATATTCCGGCGGGAAGGTCCTAGCTGAGCGGGTGGGATCTTCTAGTCGGAATGGTCTGAGGGCCGTCAGTTGGGAGAGTAAAACTTGATTCGCGTGACGACAATAATAGTGTAAACATGGGATACGTGCCTCTATCACACACGCTCGTGGACAGGTATGTTTTTCTTGATTGGTATCTTCCAATTCAATACTCAAGCTCTGCAAAACATCGAGCAAGGTCCTGAAGATGTGGTGTACATCAGGAAATAATCCAAATTTCCAATCTCGCCAACAATAAACAGGTCAGGTGAAGGTATTGAGGGATAAGCCTTTATAACGGCACCTCGTATCTAGAACATAAGATCGCAGGAAACTGCATAAGGCCATGCGGCCCACACGAGGCAGCTCCCATTCACACCCAACCCTTATCATCCATATGGGAATCCAACTTAAGCTTAAAGCTTTGAACCGTTCCTGAGCTAATCACTGCTCTAGGCAGTCCATTCCACATGTTAACAACTCTATTTCCAAACCAGTGTTTTCCTATATCTTTCCTAAATCTAAACTTATCTAACTTGAAACCATTTGAGCGGGTTATGTCGCCATTCTTTAGCTTTAATACTTCATCTATATCGCCCTTATTTATACCTTTTATCCATTTAAATACCTCTATCATGTCTCCCCTACATCTTCGTCGTTCTAGTGAGGTCAAGCCTAAGGCTTTCAACCTCTCCTCATACGATAATTTTCTAATATTATGTATCATTTTCGTCATTCTTCTTTGGACTGCCTCTAAAGGGTCGATATCCATTCTGTAATAAGGGCACCAAAATTGGACAGCATAGTCTAAATAGGGTCTTACTAGTGCTAAGTATAGTTTTAAGAAAACTTTAGCCGTCCTGTTGCTAACACTCCTAGATATGAATCCTAGAACTCTATTTGCCTGTTCCTAACACTTATACATTGTTTTCTGTGTTTCAGATAATTACTAACGAGCGCCCCCAGATCCTTCTCACACTCGGAGTTATCCAATTCTACATTGTCTAGTTTGTATTTCGCTTCTAATTTACGATTTCCAATACTTAATACCTTACATTTGTCTACATTGAAACTCATCTGCCAGTTTATGGACCACTCATGCAAATGATTGAGATCCTTTTGAAGACATTCCCTGTCGCTAGCTGACTCTATTATCCTACCCATTTTAGTATCATCAGCAAATTTACTGATCCTACTCTTTATGCCTGAGTCAAGATCATTTATGTAGATAATGAACAGAAGGGGCCCCAACACCGACCCTTGGGGGATCCCACTTTTAACTAATCCCTAGTCCAAATTTTACGGCTTACTGACCTTCCCGCCCTAAGACCATTCCGACTAGAAGATCCCGCCCGCTCAGCTAGGTCCTTCCCGCCCGAATGTTGTGGGCGGGAAGAACCAAACAATCAATCCTTCCTTGGCTGATTCCGCTCTCTAAGATTAGACCGTCCCGACCGTTCATAAGGTTCGCATATACCTTAAACTGTTCTTGCCTAAATGTGCAATGAAAAAGCTTGTAGCCTTGAAATTCGTAATTGTATCTAACCTGGTGTATATATATATGACGATCAGACTAAAACACGCCCATTGATAGGAAAAATCACAACAAATTAGTTTGCCAATTGTCCATTTTCAGCCGATGGTGATTAGCATATTTCCCATTTTTATTAGAAAATAGTTACTTTGCAAATAGAGTAGCGAAATATGGGGTGATCATGAAAACGTGACATTACCCCTTGAGGGTTATGTCGCCTTTATATTTATTCCGGCTGTCATTAGACGATCTCATACAGCTTAGGAAGGATCTGTGAGAGTTGAAATGCTTAAGACTGTCTCGAATAACCGTCTGTCTTCCATATATCCTTCCTAATCTGAATAAAATTGCCTCATCATAGACAAAATACACTGTAATTAAAGTGTGTCATTATCCTCAAGGGGTTAACATGATGATGATGATAGAAGACAATCATATATTTTCCAGAAGGTAGAGATATAATATATAGCATATAAATATATAATGCAATCACGAATTTCAAGGTTACAGGCTTTTGCATCGTACATTTGGGCAAGATCAGCTGAGGTTGTGTGAACCATACAAATGGGTGGGACGGTCTAATCTTAGAGGGCGGAGTCAGCCAAGGAAGGATTGATTGCTTGTCTCTTCCCGCCCACAATATTCGGGCGGGAAGGACCTAGCTGAGCGGGAGGGATCTTCTAGTCGGAATAGTCGGAATGGTCAGAGGGGGGGGGGGGGGGGGGGGGCCCTGCTCCCCAATTTTACATCATTGATACTAACTCTCTGCTTCCTACCAATCAGCCATGACCTAATCCACTTGAGTAGCATCCCCCCAATACCATGTCCTTCTATCTTCCTTAACAGCCTTTAATGTGGAACTCTATCAAAGGCCTTACTGAAGTCTAAGTAAACTATATCATATGACTTGCTGTTATCTACCGCTTCATATACCTCAGAGAAGAAAAAAAATAGTAAATTTGTTAGGCAGGATCGTCCTGGAGTGAATCCATGTTAAGAGGGTTTAATCAGCTTGAATATTTCTAAATGATTTCTAATTTCCCTGGCAATAATTGATTCTAGCAATTTCCCTATGATTGATGTGAGACTAATGGGACGGTAATTTGATGCTATGGACTTATCATCTTTTTAAAATATCGGAATTATATTTGCAAGCTTCCATGAATCAGGAACTAAGCCTAAATCTAGTGAATTACTAATTAAATTAGTTAATGGGTAACTTAATTCGTCCTTACATTATTTTAATACCCTAGCATACACCTCATCTGGACCTGGAGATTTCTGAGGTTTTAGTCTATATATTTCCTTAATTACTTTGTCACTAGTAACCTGAGCTTTGCTTAATATGCCGTCTATACTACCGTTAAAAAATTGGTTGACTACTGGAACTTGATCTAAATTTTCGTTTGTAAAAACAGAATGGAAATTACTATTTAGAGTATTGCAAATTTCTAACTCATCATCTGTAATCTCACCTATCACATTCTTAAGAGGCCCAACTGTATCCTTTACCTTAGATTTATACAATTGATAAAATGCTTTAGGGTTGTTTTTAGATTAATTTGCTACCTTGATTTCGTAGTTTCTTTTGTCCTTCCAAATTTCCCTTTTTACCTGCCTCGACAAGTTATGATGGTATCCTATTAGGTGGATTTCGCCTTTCTGTATTTTTCTGTACACACCTCTCTTTCTACCTATAAGATCTAATAATTTATTTGTCATCCATTTTGGTTGGTTTGTATGTGATCTAAATTTTCTTTTTGGTATATATTTATCTTGTTCGCTCAGTAAGGCAGAGATGAACTTATTATACACACTATTTAAATCTTCAGTTTGTTGTCTACCAATCTCAGCTGTGTGGCCCACCTGGCCCCAATCTCTCTGGTCTGCTGGAACTAATTGGCGTACCTGAACTAAATTTCCTGCCTCACCTTTAATTTTGAGTGACCTTTTTAATCCCCTAAAATTTGTCTTTCTAAAGTCAGGGATAAGAACCTTATTTTCCTTTTGTTTAACATTTAATTCTATAGAGAAGTATATTGATTTATGGTCACTGTTCCCTAGCTGGTCGCCCACTTCTAAATTGTTTACCCAATTTTCTTTGTTGCTAAGAACTAGGTCCAGAATATTATATCCTCTAGTTGTTGAATTTACAAATTGAAAGAGAAAGTTGTCTAGTACTACTTCAAGAAAATCTTCGGATTCGTTATTGCTAGTTTGATTAACCCAGTCTATACCTGGAAGATTAAAGTCGCCTAAAATGCAAACATTATTATTCTGAGATGCCTTACTGATTTCTTCCCATAATAATTTGCCTAAATTTCGACAAAGACAGGGTGCCCTATAAATGGTTTCCAAAATAATTGCCTCACCTTCCCCGCTAATCTCTACCCACACGCTTTTATTATCGCTATTTGTTTTAATATCTTATCTAAGGCAACATTTTAAAGTATCCCTGACATAAATTGCAACTCCACCTCCCCTTCTGTCTGTTCTATCGTACTTAAATAAATTGTATCCTGGAATATGAAATTCTGCTAATAGATGTCTAGAGTCAGTATTTATCCAGGTTTCTGTAATCGCTACAATGTCTATATTTTCCATGCTAACAATTGCCTTAAGCTGATCCATTTTGTTACATAAACTTCTACAATTTGTATAATATACCCTCAACCTATTACTATTATTTGCAACTAATATTCTATTGTTTTTAATTAACTAACTTATTGTTTCCTTCGATTTCACTGCAGTCAATGCTATAATCATTACTAACATTTATATGTGACTGGGGTTCTATTACATTCCTAGCTGATGTATTGTTTCTTTCCCTATCCAATCTTATTCTATGTTTTGCTCACACAGGCTTCATCTACAGCGAAACCCCGCAAACATCCTATCTACATTCTACTCTTTCTATTTTTCTGAAGAGTGTAGAGAGGGGAGAAGGGGTGTTGGAGAGAGAGGAAGCTGTTGGAGTGGCTTTGTTATGTGTGTAATTAGTCTGTATACGTCGCCGAGGTGTCCCCCGACTGGGTGCAAGCAACATGCTAGGACGTACTACAACAACCACTAAATGTCCGCCTGGGCTGGGATCGAACCCAGGTCAAGCAGATTCACACGTGAGCATGCTCACCACTCGACCGCCGCGGCTCTTATAGAGGCAGTGTTTTTTAGTGTTTATCCTGGTCCAGAGTCGAAGGAGGTCACTTGTAAGGCCTATTTCTTAATGATAGTATTATTTTCTGTTAATTTTATATATCACAGTCCCTTGAGCAGATAATTGTGAAGCTAATTGTTGAGTTGTAAACATACATACAATTTATAAGAGTTTCTCGCATAAAAAAAAACACAGATTCACCCATTTCCCATGTCGAGTGTTCCCACTATTGACATCCGTGACTTCATGGTAAACACGCCAGTTCTCGCCACATAAAATAACTTAGATAAGCTATTTTTCTTATGTTGTTGGGACACATTGATGAAAGTTCTTCAGTATCATATCCTTAAAACCAAGTAGATCCCAATGGACATTGTTGTTTGAATAGGTTTCATCCCTGGAATTCACCTTTAAAGATTCAAATAGGTGAGGAAGTATTATGGCTAATCTAATTCTTTTTCTCACTCCCAACACCAAACACCTCCCAATGATATTAATGAAAGCATATAATCCACCCGGGATTCGAACCTGGGTTACCACATACAGATCTTAAACACTCAAACCATTGCACCATCAAGACAGTTAAGGTTAAGAACATGACTACGATTTTATATCCATTTATCGAATACTGGATATCAATCTAATCATGTATTCAAACCCAACTGCACACTGAATAGCCTAATGTTTTAAGTGAAAGAAAAGCACATTTTATGGGGTACAGATCTCTAAGGACCGACCTCGCTATCAAATGTATGTGGACCTTTAGGAATAATCTAATTTATTAATCACACTCCCAACACCAAACACCTCCCGATGATATTAATGAAGTCATATGATTCAGTATTATGGAACTAAGTATTCACTTATGAAAGAGTACTTGACATATCACATATTTTTTGAAAGATTGCAGTTGATATGGTAAGGTTTAAGAATATGGCCATTTATCTTACACATAGTAGCCAAAGTTAGGATTAGACTGTACACTCTGAGACACAAATGATGGCTTTAAATGTTCTAAACTATCTTGAACTGAATCTAATAGTTTTAACAAACCTAGTACAGTGTATGCATTTAAAGAGCTGCATTCGACAACAATATGTTCTGCAATACTAAAAGCAGTGCATTTCAGTGTACCAACTGGTTTGTGTTGCCAGACGCAACACAGTACTGAGTATTTCAATAAACAAATATATACAGTATGTTCTATAATGCCAGCAGTTGTGGAAAAGCGCATAAACAAGTTAAGATGTGGAAAATCACTTGAGTCATCAGCCCATGCTGATGGTCTAGTGGTAGAGTGTTTGCCTCGTAAGTGTTGGGACCCGGGTTTGAATCCAGGCTCGGCTCTGTGGTAGCTCCACACAAAAACATTTTAAGGAGCATTTTCTGTATCTAACAAAGTTTACGTGTGTTGGGTAAATTGTAAATAGTAATGCAAAAATAGTTGTAAAGTTGTAACAAATATTTGTGTGCAGTCTAATTCGAAATTTCAAGACCGTTACATTGGTGGCAAGCGGTATATATAGGCTAAGTAAATTACCGTGGTGTACTGGTTTGCCTGTAGTAGGCTAAGGCTTGAGCTCTCTGAGGGGGGATCACATGCTTTCATTAATTTCATTGGGAGGTGTTTGGTGTTGGGAGTGAAGTTAATTAATTAGATTATTCTCAGTGATGATTCTGATCTGGTGAGCGTGTTAAGTCATGTGAAGTTGTGGGAACGACATGGGGGAAAGTTGATTTTCTATCTGCCTGTACGCATAGTCTCCTTGCTGTTGTCAGCAAAAGTGATGTAACACAAACTGGCTTGATACTCTTATAATCTTGGAGGCTTTCCGGTTGAAATTGATGCTCAGACTTGTGCCTCACTTAGTGACTTCGCTCGGAGTCTTCACTAATGTAATGCCAGCATTCTTGGTCTATTGGTAGAGTGTTCGCCTCGTAAGCATGAGGATCCGGATTCGAATCCTGGCCTAAACTGATGATAGCTCCACACAATTTAAAAAATTTAGGTGATTTCTGCATCTAATGAAGCTTCGGTGTTTTGGTTAAATTGTAAATAGTTGTATGTGGTCTAATTCAAAATTTTGAGACTGTTACATCTCAAGTAGGCTCAAGCTGTAGAGAGAAAATTTAGCAATGCGCATTTAGTCATTACAAATTTGTATGCAGCCAAATTTGTATTACTTTGTTATATCTCTAAACTTCTAGTATTGTGACTGGCAACAGTCAGTTGGCACACTGCAATACGCCGCCTGGCATATTGCAAAGCATAATGTCGCTGAATGCCGCCAAGGGTTTAGAAAGAGACATGATATGTGTTCTAGAGTGTACACCACTAATAAAACCCAGTGGACTCACCTTAGACCAAGCATAATGCATGGTGGGTCTGCGTATCAAGTCTAGGGCACCCATAGCCCAGATGATCATTGCATTGCCTTGTTCAGGGTATTGGGCATCTCCGTGGTCAGCTGATGGAGAAAGGAATTTAGTGATGTATATAAAATAATAATAATGATAATAACAATTATAATAATAATTAAAGTTGCAAGCAACGTTGTGCGGGGTTCGAGCGGGATTGCACGCAGGGTATTGTGTTGGATACAAGGGCTGTGCCACATATATCAAAATATCATGTGTCTTATCGGGCATGGAGAAAGTACAGAAGGAATATAGTGTAGCCATTTTGGCTATGGCCACTTAGACCATTAACCTCTGAAGTGCGCATGGGGGGTATGAGACACCACACTCCTGTGCTGACGTATTTGAGCTGTTCCCATCACTAACATCGTTATTTTACCATAAATAGCATTAATACTTATCCATATGCACCTATTATAGGTTGATTATAAAGGTATTAACCTGTTACAACAATAAAACAAGTGGAAACAGCGTTTGGATGATCAAAATCGGCGATACAGGCCGGGAGTTACATAATGTATGGCTGAGGCAACCTCACTTCCCACTACTTTTCTCCACGTCTGGAGAGAGACTGTCGATCGATACTCTCTCTCTCTCTCTTGCACTCGCTTGCTAACAGTGATGACAATGCCCTGCTTGCAACTCGCTAATGTTAGCACGAAAATATACCACAGAAAAAGGGAATAACAGGGAAAATAGGTGATAACTGAAGGAGGGGAGGAAAGTGGGGAAGGAGGGGAGGTGGAGGAGTGATATTTGGCATGGCCCAGGGGCAATAAAAAAAAATAAAAAATAAAGAGATATAAAAAAAAAAAAAAAAAATTGGGGTGTTTTAAATGATTTTTTTTTTTCCCCCGACTCTTAAGAGTCTTCCCGCAGTCCGCCGGGGGAACTCTTAAGAGTCTTCCTGCAGTTCCCGGGAAAAGGAGTGTGACCATTTTGGTTAAAGCTATTAATCCTGTACGAGTTGTTGTTGTTGTTGTTCCCTAAGCTGCCTGGCCGAACAGCCCCGAGTCCCTGAGGAAGGCCATGGTCACGATCGGGCTTTCCCACAGAGCTCTCATTGAGTGTAGATTGTATTGTTGGCGTAAGTGGTTGTGTGAAATGCAGTCTTCTATGATGTGTTTAATGGTATGGGGTGCTGTGTTACATCCCGGGCAGGCGTCGACAACGGAGTCATCCAGTCTCTTCTGATAGCTCAGGAGAGCTGGATGGTGTCCGCATCTCAGCCTGGCCAGGTGGACTCTGTCCTCGCGAGGAAGGGAAGGCGTGTTGTCTGTGAGTGAGTGGATGGATTGGCGAGAGATATGAGTATGGATGTGCTTCTGGAAGTTGGTTCGGGGTGGGCAGGGAGGGAGAGAGGACAGTAATTGTGTGTGATACCGTGTGCTGGGTGTTGTTTTGATATTTCTTGGTGTCTGAGGGTGTGTTGCCATGTAGTTTAGTGGGTGGTCTTCGTTCGTGGAGGCTGCTGCCAGGAATTGAGTGCCTCTCATGTCCAGATTGTCTTTGACTTTGAGGATTTGGGTTTCTTGATGTAGGTGATCTGTGGGTGCAGTAGCTGTGCAGCCTGTAATGATCTTCAGGGCTTTGTTTTGAATAGTCTGTAAGGTCTTATGATGTGTTTCAGCTAGGTTAGAAGCCCAGGCTGGGCTTGCGTATTCCATCACTGATCTTATGTATTGTTTATATACTGTGGTGGTAGTTTCTTTGTTGTGTCCAAGTTTTGTGTGAGCAAGTGACCTGAGGGCGTTAAGTCTGGGTGTCAGTTTCTTTTTAATGTTTGTGGTGTGCTGTTTGAATGTCATATGAGTATAATATTATGTTACTCCTAGGATTTTGGGTGTGTGTGTATGTGTTAGGGATGTGTTGTTTATGGTGAGTTGAGGGATGTATTCGTGTTCTGTCCAGCTTGTGAGCAGGGTTGCGGTGGATTTGGCTGGGGCTAGATTAAGTCTGTTTGTAGTGCACCAGCCATGTAGTGTGTTGAGATAGGGTTGAAGGAGATCTGTTGCTCTTTTTGGGTCATGGTGTGTGCATGTGAGTATTATGTCATCTGCATAGGAGGCTAAGTTTATTTGAGGCGTATTGGGTGTAGTTATATCGTGCATGTACAGATTGAAGAGTGCGGGCGATAGGACGGATCCTTGTGGGACTCCGTTTGGAAAGTTTCTGATTTTAGATGACTGACCGGCAAAAGATACGTGTGCACATCTGCCTGCTAGGAAGTTGGCCAGCCACCTTTTTGTGTTGTTGTGCATGTTTGTGTTGTAGATTTTGTTTGTTAGGTTGTGGCGGGGGATGGCATCGAAGGCTTTACTAATGTCGAGTGTGGCTAATAGTGATCTGTGTGGTGGTCTAGCTGAGTTGATGCCGTCAAAAGCTCTTTGTGTAAGGTCTGTGAGAAGAGTGTTTGTGGAGTGCAGTGGCCTAAAGCCATGTTGTGTTGGAGCTAGGGGTAGGTCGGGTGTAATTAGTTGTTGTTGTTGTTTTTCCCCAAGCTGCCTGGCCGAACAGCCCCAAGGCCCCGAGCAAGGCCAAGGCCATAACCGAGCGCCCCCACAGAACCCCACCCCGCCGACCACAATAAAGCCTGGGTGACCGAAGCCACTCCATGGCGGGGAGCTGAGGAGGGTGCGGAAACGCCCGGGAAACCAAAGCCCCACCCAGGGCCCTGTGCCCCTCAGCAATTATGAAGAGAAAGTTGAGGAGCAAAGGAAAGATGTGACGCTTTGGCTTCCAATCTTGGTAGATTAGGTCAATCCACGCAAGAGACGTCGTCACTTGAGATCTAGAAAATATACAAGTAAAAGGAACAGTCAGAGTAAGCTATGGGTATGGCAGAGATCGCTCAGTTCTCACTCTGATAGACCAGCCCATCACCACATGACTAGAACCCAATCCTCTCAGCATCAGCTAGGAAAGGCCCTAGAAAGCCGCCTTTGGCGGGGGGATAGCTCCCCTATTTCAACCCTTTTCGGGGTTGGGCACCCGCCCAATTAGTTGAAATACTAGGCGTTCCATGACTTTGGAGGGGAAGCAAAGGAGTGTGATGGGGCGGTGCGAGGAGGGTAGCGTGGGGTCTTTGTTGGGTTTGGGGAATGTGGTGATGATACCATGCTTCCAAATGTCTGGTATTGTGTTGTGTGAATAACTGTAGTTTGATATGTTAGTGAGTGCTTGTATGCCTTGTGGTCCCAGGTGTCTGAGGTGTATGTTGCTTATGTTGTCTAGGCCACAAGCGGGTGAGTGCTTGAGATTGTTGATGATATGCTTTGTCTGGTGATTGGTGAAGGGTGTATAGTCAGGGTCTGTGGGGAATTGTCTCTTACGTCGGATGACACGCCGGTCGTCTTTGTGAGGTTTTAGGTGGCTGACATGTGAGAAGTGATTGATGAGTGTTTGCTTGTTGTTTACATGAAGGAGTAGAGTCTGTTGTTGTGATTGCAGCATGTGATTGTGTTGTGTTGCTGTTGGAAAGTGTGATGCTGTTTAGTGTTTTGTAGAGTTTTTTGGGGTTTGTTTTGTAATCAAGTGTTTCTAGGAAGTTTTTCCAATTTAGTTTTTGTTGTTCTTGTATTTTGTTGCTAGTTTGGGTGTTGAGTGCTTGGATTTGTTGTGTGATGTCTTGTGTGTGGGGTGCTGGGGAGTGTTTCAGTATGTCGCGTTGTCTGATAATAATAATAATAATAGTTCTTAAAGCTAGCGCATGCTAAGCTAGCTAAGGATAGCTCAATAAGGCCGATTAGGCGTATTTCCATTGGGGTCCTGTACTTCTACCCCATCCTTTGCTCATGAGGGATGGTAACGACTCAGTGCTTGTGAAAAATCTTTAATGCGCCGAGCGTGGGCGCGAACCCGGGCCTTCTGGGTGGAAGTCCGAGACGCTAGTCACTACACCAAGCGAGCCGCTTGGAGGTTTTGAGGTTTTGAATTTCTGGTGTGAAGTTGGGGTTGTGTCTTTTTCTGTTACCTCTTGGAACGTGTTTCTTGTCAGCGTTTTGGATAGTTTTATTGAGTATGTGTACAGCATTGTTGATGTTAGTGATGGGTGTACTGTTTAGAGTTGTGAAGTGTTGTTCTGTCTCATTTGTGAATGCTTCCCAGTTAGCTCTTTTATAATTGGTGTATGTGTGTTTGTGGCTAGCTGGGGTGAGTCTGGTTTTGGTGGTGATAATGATCGGGAGGTGGTCAGAGCCTAAGGTTCTGACCACCCTCCAGGATGTTGTGGGGCCGAGTTCTGGGGAGCAAAAGTTGATGTCTGGAGATGATGGGTTATAGAGGGCTTGGTGAGGAATATGGGTATGATGATGGATGTCGTTAAGGATGATGAGGTTATCAGTTAGGTTTTGTAGTACCAGCCCTCTGTCTGTGTCGGGGTTGTCGACAAACCAGGCCGACGTCTTGGAGTTGAAGTCACCACCCAGGATGATGTGTGGGGTGTTTGTGATGTGTTGTAAGTGTGGTCTGTATTCATTTGGTACTGTAGGGGATGTTTGGGGAGGGATGTATGTGTTTATGATGGTTATGTTGGAGTTGTTGCCAGTGCGTATTTTAATTGATTGTATTTCTGTTGTGTTATCATTTGGGGGGAGGAGGGATTTGGTTTGTACACTGGTAACTATGTATGATATTTCTTTGTGTACCAGGGTGATGAGTCCACCGCCTCCGCCGACAGCCCGGTCTTGTCTGATGGTGGTGAAATCATGAAATGTGGGTGTTTTTTGTGTTGTGCATAGTTTTGTTTCTTGTAAGATGGCAATGTGTATGTTGTGTTGTTTGATGAAGTGTGAGAGTTCATGTTTCTTTGTGTTGATGCCATCTATGTTCAATTGGAAAATGTTAATGTTATGTGCACGATGTATGTTGGGTGCTGCTGCACGAGGATGGGGTGGGGGTGAGGGAGGGGGTGGAGGTGGGGGTGAGGGAGGGGCTGGGGGTTGGGATGGGTGAGGTGGGGGTGGGGATTGGGGAGCAGGAGATGGGGGTTGGAATGGATTAGGATGGGGTGTGGTGTGTTGAATTGAGGATGTGGATGGTATGGGAAGGTTAGGTGGGTTAGGGAGGAGAGGTGGACGGGTTTTAGGGGGGGGAGTGGATGATATGGGAAGGTTAGGTGGGTTGGGGAGGAGAGGTGGACGGGTTTTAGGCGAAGGATTTGACTGGGAGAGGGAGAGGCATGAGGAACAGGTCCAGTTGTTCGTGTAGTGTTTCTTGGAGGCAAGTGTTGTGCAGGTGAAGTGGGTCCAGTTCCTGCATGAATTGCAGAGAACTGAACCCTTAGTGTGGCAACTCGAAGTGATGGGTTTTGAGCAAGTTGGACATATGTATGTGTAGGTGGGTCCTGGGTTGCTCTCAATGTCTCCGGCTAGAAGAAGTCTTCGAGAAATGACAGCCGGAGAGTCATTTCTCGGTGTAGGAAAAACTGTGTGATGTGTGTGTGTGGTGTGAGAGGTGTGGAAATTCCCGGCGCGACCGAAGCCGCTCCAAGGACTCCTGTACGAGTAGGCATAATTGCCCGAAATTGCCTTCATTCCCTGCTCATTTTCATGCATAAGCAAAAGCCAGAGCGTAATACAATGATGTATTCGTGAAAGTACGGTAATAGCTTTCAAATTACTCCTGAATCATCCCTGTACGACGTCTGGTTTTCTTGTAAGGATCTTGCAAACGAAGGGCAAAATTGCTAAAAATTACCAAATCCGATAGGCGAAATCGCTAAAAATTACCAATTATTTTCTGTTTCCGCTATGTGTGACGCTGCACATAAGTGAGCTCTCTCTCACACAAACCTCAGTGTCGTGGCGGGGCCTGTAGGCTCCGGCTGACGTCCATCCGTGCTGCTTGCAAAAGCTGGCCTGGCTCACAGGCTACAAAATAGCCGGAAAATCGTCTCCGTCATATGAGGGGCCCCGCGGGAATTGGGTTAAGAAGTGTGGTTGTTTTGATTATTTGATAGGGTCACCATAAGGGTAATGGTGTGGCATTTTTTCTGTACAGAAGCTTGGCCTTTTTGGTTGGGGCTTCTTAGGAATGTGACCTTTTTCGTTAGCAATGGAGAAACTGCAGAGGTACAAATTATTATAATCAACCTCATGTTAAAAATATCTTATATATTTTTGTTTAGCTTTACTTAGCATTCCTCTTCCTCTATGTATCTAGCAATTTAACTCCCTCAAACTCCTTATGACGCGATGGTGTGGTAATTACCCCGGGCCAAAAAGCTCTAAAAGACGATCGAGTGATAACTCAAGCGAGCTTGAAATACGCAGGCGTTTCGTTCATGGTCACCCCTTCAGGGATCAAGGTGTCCGGCAATATATACCGGTAGGCTATAGATAAATTCATTTTTGGGCTATTTCTTCCATATTATTTATCCTGTTAAAGTGCTTGATTGATTTTTGTGCTAATGTAGTTAGTATTTGGTGTAATTTTACATATTTCAGCTAAATCTGAAAAGCACATGCAATTTATTTGTGCAGTTCAGTAAGTATTGCTGGGGAAAGGGTTAACGTATTCATCTTTTGGGGTATATATTCTATGTTTTTATCCTGTTTCTGTGATTGATTGAGTTTTGTGCTAATGTAGTTGGTATTTGGTATAATTTTACATATTTTAGATAAATCAGAAGAGCACATGCAATATATTTGGGCATTTTCAGTCAGTATTGCTGGGGAAACGGTTAACATACAGTATTCATCATAGGAAGGGAAGAGGATGTGTAGCTCAGATCTTTGCCCTGAAATATGTTGTGGAGAAATATCTTGAGAAGGGACAAAAGTTGTATGCTGCCTTCATGGACTTGGAGAAGGCCTATGACAGAGTTGATAGAGAAGGTACCGGTATGTAGAAAGTACTTGGAATATACGGAGCAGATAGCAAGTTGCTGAAAGCAGTGAAAAGCATGTATGAGGGTGCAAAGGTGTCAGTATGTGTTGAGAATGAACAGAGCGAGTTCTTTGATCTGAATTTTGGGTTAAAGAAAGAGTGTGTGATGTCCCCGTGGTTGTTCAATATATACTGTACTGTATATGGATGGAGTCATAAAAGAAATGCAAGGATGAGCAGTGGATGTTGGTGTACCACTAATAAGGGAAGGCAATGAGTGGAATGACAGAGTTGATAGAGAAGGTATGTGGAAAGTACTGAGAATATATGGAGTAGAGTTATGGTGAGTTATCTGCTCAACAGGTGGCGTTGTGTGTGTGTAAGTGTGAGAGTCCGAGTGTAGGGGATGAGACTGAAGCACGGGAACGAGGTGGCTTCAGAGATGGGGTCGTTTCGGGCCATGAGTGAGCACCGTGCCTCATGTGAAGGCAAGATGGCAGGTGCTCGTTGTACTCTACGTGCTTCACATGTCTCCCTCCCTAGACTGGAACAAGACCTCACGGGCTTCACTGTTCATTGTAAAGCGGTGAATGTTAAGGCTCTAAGCCTATGCCCGAGAGGAAGTAAGTTGGAATATAGAAAAAAAAAAAAAAAAAAAAAAAAATGGCAAGTTGCTGAAAGCAGTGAAGAGTATGAATGAGAGTGCAAAGGTATCAGTACGTGTGAAGAATGAACAGAGGGAGTTCTTTGATCTGAATGTTTGGTAAAGCAAGGGTGTGTGATGTCCCGATGGTTGTTCTATATATACAGTATATGGATGGAGTCATAAAAGAAATACAAGGAAGAGCAGTGGATGTTTGTGTACTGCTGTTTGCTGACGATATGAATGGGAGTTGCAGGGTCTGGTAAATATGTTTGGAACAGTGTGCGAAAAATGGAATCTGAAGGTAAATGCGGGGAAGAGCAAGGTTATGGTCTTCGAAAGGTGTGAAGCCACAGAGTGTGAGGTGAAGTTGAACGGTCAGGCTATGGAGATTGTCAGCTCATTTAAGTATCTTGGCAGTGTACAGAGTAAAGATGGGAATATGGATGAAGAAGTGTGGGAGAGGGTGCAACAGGGGAAGAGGGTTGTAGGAATGCTGAAAGCAGTAACATGAAATAGGGTGGTCAGCATGGAACTGAAGAAGTTCTTGCATGAAAGTGTGGTAATCCCGACACTGACTTACGGAAGCGAAGCATGGACGTTGTTGGAGAGATTCAAACCAAGAGTGAAAGGGATGGAAATGAGTTACTTGAGAAGTGTGTGCAGAGTTACATGGAGGGATAGACAGACGAATGAGGAAGTACGAGAGAGGTGTGGTGTGAATGTACTGGAAAGTGCGAAAAAGAACACCTTGAGATGGTTCGGCCATGTGGAACGTATGGGAAGCGAGAGAATGACTAAGAGAGTGTACGAGTGAGGTGGAAGGACAGAGGGAGAAATAAACCGAGAGAGAGGTGGAAGGATGGAGTTAAGAAGTATATGCGTAAAAGCGGTGCTGGATGGGAGGAGGGGCGTCGACTGACTGGGGACAGAGGTGCATAGGGGTGTTTCGTTCGTGGCCAATCCTTCGGGGATCAAGGCGTCCGTCAATAGATAGATAGATAAATTCGTCTTTAGGGCTATTTCTTACATTTTCTTTATCCTGTTAGTGTACTTTATTAAAAAATTTGGTACTGTAGTTGGTAATTGGTGTAATTTTACATATTTCAGATAAAGGATGTCAACAGAATAACAAATGATGAGCTGAAGAGACGTTTAGGTATAGAGTATTAGCGAGGAGATGCGTACAAGTAAACTGGGATGGTATGGACATGTGGAGAGAATGGATGAACAAAATTGGGTGAAAAGATGCAGGTCTGCGATTGTGGAGGAGGCTGCACCAAGGGGTGGACCGAGTAAGACCTGGGATCGGACTATACGTGCCGATCTCAAATCCAAAAACTTGACAAGTAAAGCATCCCTTAACAGGGTTGCCTGGAATGCCGCCATTAGGAAAAGAGACTGAAACTGCACATCTGTGTGGAGCACTCAGTCTTAAAATGTTATGTACGTATGTATGTATATATCTGAAGAGCACATGCAATCTATTTAGGCATTTTCAGTCAGTATTGCTGGGTAAAGGGTTAACATATTAATCTTTTGGAGTATTTCTTCCATTTATTTATCCTGTTAGTGAGTTTTATTGATTTTAGTGCTACTGTAGTGGTATTTGGTGTAATTTTACATATTTTAGATAAATCTGAAGAGGACATGCAATATATTTGGGCATTTTCAGTCAGTATTGCTGGGGAAACGGTTAGCATACTGTAGTCATCTTAGGAAGGGAAGAGGATGTGTAGCTCAGATTTTTGCCCGGAAATGTGTTGTGGAGAAATATCTGGAGAAGCGACAAAAGTTGTATGCTGCATTTATGGAGTTGGAGAAGGCCTATGACAGAATTGATAGAGAAGGTATGTGGAAAGTACCGGTACTGAGAATATACGGAGTAGATGGCAAGTTGCTGAAAGCAATGAAGAGCATGTATGAGGGTGCAAAGGTGTCAGTATGTGTGGATAATTAACAGAGCGAGTTCTTTAATCTGAATGTTGGCTTAAAGCAAGGGTGTGTGTGATGTCCCCATGGTTGTTCAATATATACCGGTACAGTATATGGATGGAGTCATGAAAGAAATACAAGGAAGAGCAGCGGATGTTGGTGTACCGCTGATAAGGGAAGGAAACGAGTGGAAGTTGCCTCAACAATACAGTACCGGTACTACTGTTGCTGACAACACAGTTCTGATGAGCGATAGTGAATGGGAGTTGCAGGGTCAGGTAAATATGTTTGGAACAGTGTGTGAAAAACGGAATCTGGAGGTAAATGCTAGGAAGAGCAATATTATGGTCTTTGAAAGGGGTGCAACCATAGAGTGTGAAGTGAAGTTGAACGGCTATGAAGAATGTCAGCTCATTTAAGTATTTGGGCAGTGTGTTGAGTAAAGATGTGAGTAGGCCTATGGATGAAGAAGTGTGGGAGAAAGTGTAACAGGGGAAGAGCGTTGTAGGAACTCTGAAAGCAGTAAGAAGAAATAGGGTGGTCAGCATGGAAGTAAAGAAGTCCTTGCATGACAGTGTGGTAATCCCGACATTGACTTATGTGAGGGAAGCATGGACGTTTCTGACTGGGATTGATCATTGATAATCATCGGTTATGCTAGTTGGAAAATTAGTGGGGTAGAATGTAGAGTTCGGGTGTACCGCCAGCCTTGTTTACACTACGCGGAGCGGCGGCGGACGCTGGCCATCATGTTCCCGTCTATTTGACTGCTTTTAGATACAATAATAGGTTGAGGGGTGTCACCCCCCCATGACATATTGTCATCATCATATATATTGCCAGCAGGAGGCAAATAACCGAAAAAAATGCCTTCAAAATAGACGCGAACTAAAGGCTGGTTCACACATAGCCGAGTCGGTGCACGAGTCCAACACGAGTGATGAAATTTTGCTATTCAGCAAAGACTCGTTGATACTCCTCAACACTCGTATAGACTCGTGCTACGCTCGTGTATACTCTTTGTTTACTCGACACACTCGTGGGTACTCGCCACGGGGTCCAAATATTTCATGCA
Source organism: Paralithodes platypus (assembly GCA_032716605.1). Classification (NCBI taxonomy): domain Eukaryota; kingdom Metazoa; phylum Arthropoda; class Malacostraca; order Decapoda; family Lithodidae; genus Paralithodes; species Paralithodes platypus. Next base: position 28,718,711 of record CM064495.1, read on the forward strand.
TGCATGACATTTTTGGGCCCCGTGGCGAGTACCTACGAGTGTGGCCTAAATACGTGTAGACTCGTGTACATACGTGTTAACTCGTGTTTGACTCTGAATAACTCTTCATTATTCGTGTTAACTCGTGTTGACTCGTGTAAACCCGTGTAACACTCTTTGGTGATTCGTCGCTTTTCGTCATCATTTCGATGTTGACGAAGCAACACGTGTCTACACGCAACAACACGTATGTAACACACATGCAACACGTATCAACAAGAGTAGAAAGCACGAATGTGAGTGCCAAAATTTGGTGCCCCCATGATGCCAGAGTTTACACGATTCAAACACGAGTGAAAACACGAGTAAACAAGAGTAAACACGATCCACTGAGAAAAAAACACGAGTGTAATACGAAAAAGCAAGTGTCATTTGAAATACCGTTATTTCAAAAATGTAGGACGAATCAATGAGAGTTTACACGAGTTTACACGGATGTAACACGAGTCAACACGTGTGCAACAGAGATCCAACGAGAGTCAACGCGTTGTCTTTCATGTTGATCCGTATAACAATCGTGTTGATCCGTGTAACAATCGCATTGACTCGTGTTAGACTCGTCCATACTCTTTGTTTACGTGCCCTAGAATGTGGCCATTATTTTTCAAATTTTTGACACTCGTGTTGGGTTCGTGTTACACTCGTTTTGACTCTCAGTTACTCGTACAGACTCTTGCATGAACACGTGTTGACTCGTATTGACTCGAGTTAACTCGTGTTACACTCTCCTTGACTTGGGAGCAATTGCTACTCGCGGCCGACTCAGCCTCCAGCGACGGCGATAATCGACGAGTGTGACTCGTGTTGGACTCGCGCACCGACTCGGCTATGTGTGAACCAGCCTTTAACAACGGTGATCGACATATGTAAACATGACGGCGGCGGTGTCGGCGTTGGACACTTGCGATAATGTTCCCGTCTATTTTGAATGCCATTGGATACAATAATATGTTGAGGGGGGGCTTTGCCCCCATGACATGTTGTCATCATCATATATATTGCCAGTAGGGGGCAAACAACCAAAAAAATTGCCGCAAAGCCCTCCCTCAACATATTATTGTATCCAATGGCAGTCAATATAGACGGGAACATGATCGCAAGCGTCCACCGCCGCCGCCGCCGTCAAGTTTACATGGTCGATCGCCACAGTTACTGTAAGTTCGCGTTTATTTTGAGTTTTTGACGACAATTTTTTTTGGTTAGGCCTATTTGCCCCTGCTGGCAAATTATATGATGATGACAATATGTCATGGGGGGTGTTTGTCCCCCTCAACATATTATCGTATCTAACAGCATTCAAAAGGACGGGAACATGATGGCAAGCTTCCGTCGCCGCTCTGCGCAGTGTAAACAATGGTGGCGGTACGCCCGAACTCTACATTCTACCCGGCTAGGCCTATATTATAGGCTACAATAAATAAGTAGGCTAGGCTATTTTATCTATAGGCTAGGCCTAGTCTAATATTACAATTTAAGGTAGCATTCAAGTTGACTACAGCAGGACTTACCCTTGACCAGGTATAGGCTATCCTAGTGTTTACTAGGCCTATACCCCTTTGAAAGGACATTAACCTAGCTTAACCTAACAACCTTACCTAACCTATTATAGTAGGCTATTATGGGTGGGGGCTGCCGCCCCCACACCCCGATTTTTGGTGTATTTGTCTATTTTGTCTGTGAAGTGGGAATTTTTTCAATTTGTCGATAACGAAAATCCTCCATGCGGACTATAGCCTACAGTATGGAGAAAAATATGGCGAATCTATTGTTGCCTATTATCTCTAATAAATTGTTTCTCATAATGCTGCAGTAGTGTCATTTAAAATACCAACCATTTAATTGTGTGCCTTTAAAAATAACCTAAATTAGCTATAGGCTATTGGAAGATTAGAAGAATCTTTAAGAAAGACTAGGTTAGGGTTATTGTCGTGCCAAAGCTAGATTATAGCCTAAATATAAAAGGAAGTGAATAAAATTAAATATGCCGAAAAAAATCGCCGTCAAAATAGACGCGAAGTTAACTGCGGCGATCGCCCTATGTAAACATGACGACCGTACACCCGGTAACTACATCCATCCCATTAAAAGTTACTGTGGGACACAAAATATGTTGAGGGGGTCTCTGCGGCTCTTCCCCCCCACGTCGGCCCGTCACGTATTATGATGTACGGTAAGTCATCATCATCTGTGCTAATTCATAGGATCCCCAATTAAGGACAAAGTCAATCAACAGACGAAATAAGCTCCCAAATTACAATAACATAGCGGCCCGCCGTTTATGGGCGACTTTTTACACGTCATTTTAAATGTTACTTTCCTGCCCTGGTCTAGGCCTAATAGATTTTTCCAAAGAATCGAACTTAAATTAAAAGGAAGTAGCCTAGCCTACAGTTTATAGGAAGGCTATTCCATCATGCATTCCAGAACTTAGGCTAGCCTAGGCCAAGGCTATATGAAAATTTGTGGGTGGTCTGCCAAAAAAGAATCACTAGGCCTATTAGGCTATGGGTAGGCTAGTATGGGGTGCATTTTGCAAATCTTCTGAACTCTTAGGCCTAGGCTAGGCTAAATTAAAACTCACAAAATCTGAGTAAAACCAGCACTAGAATTTTGTCTTGTCTTGTCTTGGGGGTTAAGGGCAACCTCAGGCGAATACTCGCCCGCTCCGGCCCTACCGTAGTCGCGGAGATCCTATGTCACAATTAAATTAGTTTATAGTTAAGGTTAAAATTCACCACCGTGTCACTTTCACTCTAGGTCATTCGTAGAACCGTAACACTGTAAAGGCAACCCAATAGCAGGTCATCAGGTGGCGAACCAGAGACCTACAAACCGCGGTACTAGGGCCAGAGCAATGTCTTGAAGCGAGGTGCCCTTATCAACCAACCCCAGACAATCCAGTAGGAGCTGTCGGAAGGAATCCATCTTTGAAGCCAGAAAGGGACGCCCATCCACATGGTCAGTGACGGGACGAGGCGAGGCTTAGGAGGCATATGTAGGATGTGGAGGGGAAGAGGTACCGTACGACGATACATGGGATGCGGAGACTGCGGAGGGAAGAGCTCGTCAAAGTCCTACGGTTCCTCAGGACCTCAACAATAACCGGGGGACGGCCGGTGTGGGCAATGGTCGATCGCCGTAGTTAATATAAATTCGCATCTATTTTGACGGCGATTTTTGTTTTAGTTAGGCTAGGCCTAGGCTATTTGCCCCCTGCTGGCAATATATATGATGACAATATGTCATGGGGGTGATTGACCCCCTCAACATATTATTGTATCCAACGATCTCTAACCTCTGTATCTCAAAAAGGGCTAGAGCAAATTGGCTGTAAATTTCCACATCTAGGCTATTCCTTGACAGATTTGCTCCCTCCAATTAATATTTATTAGCATAAATTCAGCCTAGTTTAGCCTATAAAACAAAAACTAACATTTGTTTAGCCTAGGCCTACATATAAAAAGAAAAAACCCACTCGTACTGCAATTATAAGCATAAATATGAGTATCTAAGTTACAAAGCAAATGTTTTTGTATAAAATAAACCATAAAATTGTCATCTTTTAACTGTTGAGGTCATAAATATATTTTTTGTTGATACATTAGGAAAAAAATGCGTTAAGAGTTGTGTTAGCGGGTCTATCGTCCTCTTTATTTAAGTAGTCGCACGCTCGCAGTTACATTCGCGTCTAATTTGACTGTGGTTATTTGGCCCTGCTGGTGATATATATGATGATGACAATAAGTCATAGGGGGATAAAGCCCCCTCAACCCATCCCACGGCCAGGCGTTAGGTAAATTGTGTTGTTACCGGCCGACGGATTGAGGGTGGCTTTACCGTTTACCCCAGCAGTTAAATTAGAAGCGAATGTAGGCCTAACTGCGAGCGTGCGACTAGGCTATATAAACAAAGCTTTTGGTATGCCCACAACTACAACTCTTACCAAAACTGCAATTAGCCTATTTTTTTTTTTTTTTCAGTCTAGGCTAAATTGTGGAGGCTAGGCTAAATTATTTAGCTGCAATTAGCCTAGCCTATTTTTGTTTGTTCTTTCAGTCTAGGCTAAATTGTGGTAGGCTAGGCTAAATTCTTTAACATGTGTACTATTGTGTAGGCCTGTGCTTTCCAATAGAAGTAAAAATATGTAGCCTAGCCTAATGCAATTTTACTAAAACCCAAGCCTACCTGAATATATGCAGAGCTCAACAGCAAAAACAAAAAAAAATATGTTGAACAGTGAAATAATATTAAGCTAGGCCTAGGCCTGTTTTCTCATAGGCCTAATAACCTAATGAAGTACCGGTATACTATAGCCTAACCTAATTTAAGTTATTTCACAAAATACGGATTTTTTTTATTTTAATACCACGAATTTTCCGAGTGTTTTGTATAAACAAAATAGGTCATTTGCATCAATATATAGTATTTGTAATTAATTAGAAATCTCGGGAAAACCTATTTTCCCCATTAGGCCTATCGATCAATGTTGAGACACACCCCCCAATAGTGATTTGAAAAGACATTAGCCTAACCTAACAACCTTACCTAACCTAACCTAGTATTATGGGTGGGGGCTGCCGCCCCCACACCCCCGCTGGTTGAGTGCTACCTTAATAAAAAAAAATAAAAAAATTGGCTGTTGATTATACGAATGTGAAAGAAAAGTCGATGAAGTCTATGGTGTTTACTCTGCAATTTTCAGCTTTATTGTACTGTACATTGATAACGGGAAAGTACCGTATTGACAACCTTGTTACGAAAATTAAATTTTAGTACCATACTTTTATATTAGGTCTTTCCGAAGGTTTAACACATTTTCATATGATCTTTACAGCTTTCGATGACTGAAAGTACCGTATTGACAACATTGTTACGAAAAAGACATTTTAGTACCATACTTTTTTATTAGGTTTTGCCGAGGGTTAAAACAAATTTTCTTATGATCTTTAGAGCATATAGATTCAATATTTATCTTCAAATATATCAACAAAATTGTGGTATTAAAACATTGAAATACTAATAGGCCGACCCAGCCCTCCTCATGCATTATTTTCCATTGTAAAATAAGTTTGTGCTTGACTGCAGTAATGAAAGGTAGCCTATAAATAGGCTAGCCTATGTTGGTTGTGCAATTGTCTCGATTTGACTATTTTTACCTAATTAGGCCTAAAGCAGCCTAAGCCTATTCCCAACCCCCAAACAGTATCCCATGTTAAGCCCTAGGCTAGGCCTAGGCCTAATCCCACTCTCAATCAAAATTCGAACTACTAAACTCGTACCTACCGGTAGCGCTGCCTAGGCTAGGCCTATATTTTTCGTGAATAGATATAGAAAATGGTTTAAAGGAATGACCATCCTATATTATGTTCAAATAATATGTAATAGCACTGTGTATGGTTGTATTAAATTTAAATAGTGATAGATGTGTATATTCTGACATACGGAGCCCTGTATGTTAATTTAAGAGTTAGAATTAGAGTTGAAGGAGCCCACTACCCAAAACGGTGAAGCAGACTAGCGAACGAGCGAGTGGGCAAACCATCTCTCCCCATACCAGCATGCTAGCCTTCACACCTCGATGACCGATGCTATGACGTATGATCGACGCCAGGAGCTGTGAATGGACCTCGCACCTGTTATGTGATTCGAGGAGCTATGATTGGCGCCGGCACCACCCGCCGCCTCCTGATTCGTTCCTACACCATCATTGTTTGGTATATAAGACCCGAGTTGTGGGCATTCAAATCAGTCTCATTTGGAGTTGGGGAAGGTGAACTTGCAGCTGGAGGAAGACGGGGTGAAGTATTATAATGGGATTGTGACTGTCCGTCAGATTATATAAATGTGTGTTAAGTGTGTTCGGTGTAAACACTTACGTTATGTTGGTTAGTGAGATATGTGATTGGGAATTAACGTGAACGCTACTATTATGTGTTTAACTATTTGATTGCGAATTAACGTTAACGCTACTCTTTATGTACTTAACTATTTGATTGGGAATTAACGTTAACACTATTATTATGTACTTAACTATTTTAGTTGACTAACTTGTGGACTAAAGCAACTCTTTAAGTAATTGGGTTATGATGAAAGTAATACTATTGTTTTATATTAATACTTACGAGTTCTTTCATTTTCTTTGAATTAAGCTTACATTGCTTAATGGTGTTTAGTACGGTGATGCTATTGTCTCGTATTAGTAATATCGCCTTAGACTAACATGGCTGTGTTAATATTACTTCTAGTGATTTCCTAAGCTGAAGAAAATTCTTTTGCTTCAAAATATTATATTTTGCTTTTCATATTATTTGAGTGAGACCTGAATCGAATCTATGAAACGATCCTGTAACTTTATTTACTCATAATCAAACCTCAATGTTACGTGGTTAAGAAATAAATTTAACTAATTATTAAATATATATCTAACTTTTTATGTGACTTTGATATTACTCCTGATGATAATAATAATATAATACTATTAACGTAAGACAAGAACCAAGAATAATTACATTAAATATAAATAAAAGGACATAGAAGAAAACTATCTATTCATTTCAAAAAGGGTAAGAGACAGAAATATTCTTACTTTAATATTTATCTTTCAAGACTTTTTATAAAATTAATAGTCCTTCTTTAGCTATAACTTATTCGGTTCATAACCATAGCCTACTAAGCTTCGGTTAAATAATAATTCTTTATAAATACTACATGACTTTAATTAGTTTCAGTATTTTTCATAAGTAAAGAGTATCAGTCAATAAAGGATACCAAGTCCGAAGATCCAAAAGGAAAGGAAGCAACAACAGGAAATTATTTTATTGATTTTACTTTTGTTTTGCCTTCAGCTGACTGATACCTTAATATATATCTCTGTGCTATCTAGATTCATCAAGTTAACCACTTGAGGATCAAGATACGTAACAGAAGAGTGGCGACCTTGCCAGGATTCGTTTCATACAGTTTCACTCAGTTTCATTAACGTTTCACTACTTAACAATCAAATATTAATCATGCCTCAACTAATTAATAACGAAGATGCTCGAGTTTTCATAGAATCAGAACCCACAGCCCCTGATATTGACTGTCTGTCAAAATCCGAACTGAAAGTGCTTGCCTCACATCTCCAATTAACTGTCTCAAACATGTCTAAAGTAGAGGTGGCTCAGACCATAAAAACCCACCTGTTCCCTGTAGAAGGCGGGGAGGGTGACGGAGCAGTTGGTGGGATCCCTAGTAAACCTAGCCAACTTGATGAACAATTGCCACCTGGTTTTACCATTGATCAATTATTCGAACTAGAACAAGCCAGACTAACAATAGAACTAGCCAGAATAAAAGCAACGACCGAACAAGCCAACGCAAGTATAGAACTAGCCAGAATAAAAGCAACGACCGAACAAGCCGACGCAAGTATAGAACTAGCCAGAATAAATACCGAAGAAGCTAGCATAAAAGCCAGAGCAACGACCGAACAATATGAATATCAATATCGTACGGCTCAACTAAATGTCAATACAAATGCTCCCGTAATTGCTCCCCCTCTGGGATTAACTATGACTAGTGTCATTCCACCTTTCACTGAGGATAATGTGCAGGATTTCTTTGTTTTGTTTGAGGAAGTTGCTGGAGGTATGAAGTGGACAAGAGATCAATGGCCTTTTATGTTACAAACTGTTTTGACAGGGCAGGCTCGAGCCACGTATTTGTCAGAAGTAGCAGAAGTTAGGCAGGATTATGACTATCTCAAAGAAGCTATCCTAAAAACCTATCAATTGCAGCCTGAGGCTTACAGGCAATCTTTCCGTAAAAACCCGAAGAAAGTAGAAGAAACCCATAAGGTATTTGCCAGGACCATGACTAAAACTTTCAATCATTGGGTCAAGAGTAAGAAAGTCACAAGCTACAACGATCTGAAGGAGTTGGTCCTGTTAGAAAATTTCCTATGGAAAATTGATTCTTCTGTATCCTATCACTTAAAGGGGAAAAAGGTAGATTGTCTTGCCGCTGACATGGCTGACACATACGTGCTCAACAACAAATTTCGTGGAAAGAAGCCCTACGATAATTCTAGTTCTAATTTTAAGTATCCCAATCACAGATCTGACGGACCCAGTCACAAGCCTATAACGTCTTCCCCAGTTAGCCAAAATAGAAATGTTCCCCCAACTAAAAATGCAACTCAGGGCAATGGTAACAGAGGTGGGCCCCAAACTAATAGTAATGCTCAAAGAGGGAACTTTCCCGTATCCCCTAAAGTATGTACTTTTTGTGGCATGAGAGGCCACCTAGCTTATCAGTGCTGGGCCAAGGAAAAAACCGAGAGATCGGGGCAGACAGTTGCCGCCGTATCTCAAATTCCATGTGTGCCTTTAATGCAGGGCTCCCGACAGAAGGAGTACCTAGCACCAAATGTTCCTTTAATGCAGGACTCCCGACAGAAGGAGTACCTAGCACCAAAAGTTCCTTTAATGCAGGACTCTCGACAGAAGGAGTACCTAGCAGCTAACGTAAATCATCTAGACAGGGGTGTAGTAGCATGTGTGGTGCAACCCACTAGGGTTAAGCCAATAATAATTTCACCATCAGTGCAGGACAGTTACCGTCCCTTTATTTCATCTGGCAACGTGAGATTAAATGGTTGCATGCATGAGGTAAAAATTCTGAGAGACACAGGTTCTACTAGCACCCTCATGGTGAATCCTTACACTGAGTGCCCACCTGGCGAACCAGTTGTAATGAGAGGTGCTGGAGGCCCGTTTTATGCATACTTGGTAAAAGGCGAAATTGAATGTGAGTTACTACAGGGTGAGGCCACCATAGCTTTGTGTAGGTCCCAAGATATCCCTGTGCCTGGGGTAACACTCCTTTTGGGGAATGATGTAGCAGGTGAGAAGGTCCGACCAGACCCCATTTTGTCACTTTCCCCTGTTAACGAGCCACTAACCGGTGAGCTCGACAAGGAGTTGCCAACTGTTTTCCCTGTGTGTGCTGACAAACGTTCAATGTCTCAAGTAGCAGTTCCCTCAGACAGAAATGTACCGAATGTAAGAGTTGATGAAAGGGATGATGAGAGTGTGAATGATGCTCCAACTGTGCCTGATGATGTGACTGAGTTGGATTTATCTGACACCTTTATGGCTCATCTTGACCCTAACGATGACCATGAAACCCCTCCAATTTGTCCTAGCGGCCTGGTAGAGCTACAGAGAGATGATAGTGAATGCAAGGAGTTAGCTGCCAGGTCCGTGAGTGAAGAGGAATGTGAGAAGGAGGGTGGTGAATGTTTCTACCTCAAAGGAGGAGTATTGTGGCGAAGATGGAGACCGCCACACAGACCAATCGATGACGGGGCTTGGGACGTCCATCAAGTAGTAGTCCCCAAACCTTGTCGTAAAGATATCATGGAAATGGCACATTGTATACCATTGGCAGGACACCTAGGTGTGAGAAAAACTCTAGACAGAATCAGATCCCACTTTTACTGGCCAGGAATGCGTGCAGATGTAGTGGAGTGTTGTAGAGTGTGTCACACTTGCCAGATGACAGGAAAACCCAATCAGAAGGTGCCTGTACATCCTCTGGTGCCCTTGCCCGTTTTCGAGAATCCTTTTACTCGGGTGGTAGTGGACATTGTAGGCCCATTGCCTAAGACTTCCCAAGGTAACATTTATTTATTAACTATCATGGACATGGCAACTCGCTACCCAGAGGCTATACCCTTAAGGACTACCTCTGCTCCAACTGTTATCAAGGAACTGCTCAAATTGTTCACCAGAATGGGTTTCCCCCATGAGGTGCAAAGTGATCAAGGAACTAATTTTACCTCTAACATTTTCCAGCAGTCCCTGAAGGAGTTGGGTATCGAGCATGTAAAGTCTAGCACCTACCACCCAGAGAGTCAAGGGGTTCTCGAACGATATCATCAGACATTAAAGGGAATGTTACGTAAGTATTGTACAGAGACCGGAGTTGAGTGGGATAAGGGGGTACCTTTTCTTTTATTTGCTACTCGTGAGGTTCCAACTGAATCCCTGGGTTTTTCCCCTAATGAGCTAGTTTTTGGCCAACCTTTATCTGCCAAGTTCAGGGGCCCATATAAGATCATTCGGAGGGTGAGCATTACCGATTATCTAGTAACTACCCCAGACAGGAGAAAGCCCACGCAAGTATTCCATATAAATATGTTGAAACCCTACCATAGGTCCCCTGATTCCTCTCCTCCAGATTCTCCCACTGTGGCAGTGAATGTCAGGACCTGTGAACAGCCTGGTGCGGACAAAGTCTTCAGTTCTCTTACTGATCCGCAACAGACTGTTCCAGAGCCTGAAGGTATCCATGCAGACTTTGACTTGTCATGTAGCCTATCCAACTTTCAGTATAATTCAGTGGCTTTGAGGGAATTACCATCTAAACTATGTCCTCTTCCCTCTGATCAAGCGAACCAACTAATCTCTGTTTTATCTCAGTCTCCCAGTGTGTTCCGTGATACTCCAGGGCTCACTTCTTTGGCCGTGCACGACATCGACGTAGGGGAGGCAACTCCCATTAAACTATCCCCCTACCGTGTCTCGCCACAACGCAGGAGTATACTGCAGGTCGAGCTTGACTTAATTTTTTCAAACCAGCTGATCACAAGGGCCTTCAGCCAGTGGAGTAGTCCGGTCATACTTGTGCCGAAGCCAGACGGGAGCCATGGGTTTTGTAGGGACTATAGGCAAGTCAATGCTGTCACAAAGAACGATACCTACCCACTGCCACGGATCAAAGATTGCGTTTATCAGTTTGGCCTCCTGCAGCAGTAAGTATAATTTAATGAGAGGATTTTGGCAATTAGCTCTCCCTTGTAGCGAGGTAAATATCATGCTTTTGTAGTGCGCTTTAAGCCTTCAGCTGTGAGATGCCTTGCAGTTCGAAATAACGCTCCAGCTACGTTCCGGCTATGTTCTGATGTGGTACCTGGAGACGTTGCCTACTTTGGGTGATATCCTTATTATATCCTCATTATAATCTTGCTGTTGCCAATCTGGTGGTGAATCTATTTATGTATTATGTTTAATATTATGTACTATACTCCTTAAACTCTTTTCTAGGGGGGAGGTCTGACATACGGAGCCCTGTATGTTAATTTAAGAGTTAGAATTAGAGTTGAAGGAGCCCACTACCCAAAACGGTGAAGCAGACTAGCGAACGAGCGAGTGGGCAAACCATCTCTCCCCATACCAGCATGCTAGCCTTCACACCTCGATGACCGATGCTATGACGTATGATCGACGCCAGGAGCTGTGAATGGACCTCGCACCTGTTATGTGATTCGAGGAGCTATGATTGGCGCCGGCACCACCCGCCGCCTCCTGATTCGTTCCTACACCATCATTGTTTGGTATATAAGACCCGAGTTGTGGGCATTCAAATCAGTCTCATTTGGAGTTGGGGAAGGTGAACTTGCAGCTGGAGGAAGACGGGGTGAAGTATTATAATGGGATTGTGACTGTCCGTCAGATTATATAAATGTGTGTTAAGTGTGTTCGGTGTAAACACTTACGTTATGTTGGTTAGTGAGATATGTGATTGGGAATTAACGTGAACGCTACTATTATGTGTTTAACTATTTGATTGCGAATTAACGTTAACGCTACTCTTTATGTACTTAACTATTTGATTGGGAATTAACGTTAACACTATTATTATGTACTTAACTATTTTAGTTGACTAACTTGTGGACTAAAGCAACTCTTTAAGTAATTGGGTTATGATGAAAGTAATACTATTGTTTTATATTAATACTTACGAGTTCTTTCATTTTCTTTGAATTAAGCTTACATTGCTTAATGGTGTTTAGTACGGTGATGCTATTGTCTCGTATTAGTAATATCGCCTTAGACTAACATGGCTGTGTTAATATTACTTCTAGTGATTTCCTAAGCTGAAGAAAATTCTTTTGCTTCAAAATATTATATTTTGCTTTTCATATTATTTGAGTGAGACCTGAATCGAATCTATGAAACGATCCTGTAACTTTATTTACTCATAATCAAACCTCAATGTTACGTGGTTAAGAAATAAATTTAACTAATTATTAAATATATATCTAACTTTTTATGTGACTTTGATATTACTCCTGATGATAATAATAATATAATACTATTAACGTAAGACAAGAACCAAGAATAATTACATTAAATATAAATAAAAGGACATAGAAGAAAACTATCTATTCATTTCAAAAAGGGTAAGAGACAGAAATATTCTTACTTTAATATTTATCTTTCAAGACTTTTTATAAAATTAATAGTCCTTCTTTAGCTATAACTTATTCGGTTCATAACCATAGCCTACTAAGCTTCGGTTAAATAATAATTCTTTATAAATACTACATGACTTTAATTAGTTTCAGTATTTTTCATAAGTAAAGAGTATCAGTCAATAAAGGATACCAAGTCCGAAGATCCAAAAGGAAAGGAAGCAACAACAGGAAATTATTTTATTGATTTTACTTTTGTTTTGCCTTCAGCTGACTGATACCTTAATATATATCTCTGTGCTATCTAGATTCATCAAGTTAACCACTTGAGGATCAAGATACGTAACAATATTAATGGGATAAATACTCCGAAGTTCGCATACGTTCAGAAAATTATAGTGCAACACTGTTGCCAGACACTAATCAATGCCATTATCATTATATCATAATGCATTTTACTCATTTGCATAATTTCAAATACCTAGGACATTAATATAATATTTTCCTATCTTTTTTGTAGAGATATTTGTATGATTTAGTGGTATATTGGTGTCTGTCTAGGGTTATAATGCATTGTGTGAAAGTTACCTCTGAATCTCTGACTTGGTAACAGTTCGGTATGGGCCGGCTTAAGTAACCCTGCTTTCTTTGAGTACTACACGGCAAGAGAAGCTTTCGGTTCTGTCATTACTGTTCAAGGTAAACAGCAACTGCTAAATTCGACATCATGTTCAAATAATATGTAATAGCACTGTCTATGGTTGTATTAGACAAAATTCGTGATAGGTTTCTATTTTATGTGGATAAATAGTATTAAGCTGAATAAACTAAATACCGAAAGTTCACTAGTGTGGTTGTTGATACATTTGCTAGATATGAGGGAGGAGGGAGGTAGGAAGGAAGGGCAGGGTAAGTCACACAGGCAATTGCCAAAACTTTAAAGGTCCATATCATTGTTTTAAACAAAGCATTTGGCAAAGGGAGGAATTGTTAAAAACCTTAGCCAATACTGTCATTCACCATAAATAAATTTGAATTATCATTATTATTTGGTAGGGTTGGTATGTATAGGTAGGTTGGCTAAATAATTGCTGGAAATCGTAGGGACTCGAACTGTTTTGAGAGAATTAAATACAAAAAAAATAATAGATCTGAATAATAAAGAGATTATGTTATTAAGCAAAACTGGGGGATGCGTGGAAGCCTATAGACTGCAGATGGTAAACTTTGTGTGGGTAGCGAATGCAGTTTTAAAGTAATTTAAGAATAGACAGTTTTCAATGCTGCGGCCAAACTATTCCACCCATTTATATTCTTTTGTTATCAAAACGTTCGGAATCGCGAGCCTCACCCAACTACGCAAGCATGGCTTTGATCATCGGCGTAGTTTTCAAGATGTGGAATTCGAGGTTTTTTCAAGATTGCCGGAAAAAACCCACGTGCAAAAGCAAAACCTTCTCTATAACATTTGCGGAGCATTAGTAGGGGAGTCCGTATGCCAAAGCCCAGTCGTTTCCTATGAGTGGGAGAGACGGTATTTAGGCGTCAAGTTTTTCGGGAAATCGGCTGCCACGGACCTGTGTGGCCGCCATGCTGGATGTTTAGCATATCAAAAGTTGCCCAATACAAAAATGCACCTCTTGTGAAAGTTTGATCTATCTATCTATCTATATGCTCAGGCCCAATCCCCATTTTGGGGGTAGCCGACTTAAGACAGAACAAGAACAGGGAAAACACAAAAACAACATAAAACTAAAAATAAACACAGATAAAAAACACAAACTCACACACATCCAGGTCACCCAGGAGAAGACCCAGAGACCAGGGTTACCAAGGTCGCTCCAGCACTCCCCCGGCCCCTGACCACCCGGAGAGGTTCCGATCTCGGCAGGCAGACATGCAGCGGAGCCAAAGCCACAAGCCCTCCCACCACACTTCCAGGCACACCCTTCATATTAATCGTCTCCCGGGCCAGGCGCCTGATGGACTATTATCTAGTCGAACTTGCGCCCGACCCCTTACTCCAAATGACCACGTGTTCACTCAACTATTCACAAGCATTCTCCATTCACTCCTGTCCACCACCACTTCCCCTGCCTGATCTATAGTCATTCCTCTATCATCCAAAGCCTTTTTTACACAGTCTCTCCATCTCAATGGGGGTCTTCCTGCCCTTCTATCTCCCCTTGTACCTGACTCACATATTCTCTTTGTAAGCCTTTCATCTCCCATTCGTTCAACATGACCATACCAGCTCAGCATCCTTCTGTCCACTCTGGCTGACAAATGTTCCTGCTGCCCCACTCTCCTACGTATCTCTTCATTCCTCAATCTGTCTCTACGAGTAACTCCACACATACTCCTCAAGCAGCTCATCTCCATCACATCCAGCCCTCTTTTCTCCTTTTTCTTCAGAGCCCATGTCTCAGCCCCATACATCACTGTTGGCACAACAATTCCTTGATACAGTGCACTTTTTACTTTCACTCCGAGATTTCTCGTCTTCCACATACTTCCCATTGCTCTGAAAACCTTCCTTCCTTCACACACTCTCTGTTTTACCTCCACTTCCATACCTCCACTCCTGCTTATCGTTCCTCCTAGATATTTAAAACACTCTACTTGTTCCAATATTTCCCCATCCAGCCTCACATCTAGATTCACCCTATGCTCCCCTATTACACACCATTACTTTACTTTTATTGACGTTCACCTTCAGTTTCCTCCTTCCACAAACCACAGCAAACTCTTTGACTACCCGCTGCAGTTTCTTATCAGAATCCGCCACCAATGCTGTGTCATCAGCGAACAGCAACTGATTCAACTCCCAATCTCTACCATTCTTTCCTACTAAACCCAATCCTCTTCCCATAGTTTTCCTTTTCACCTCCCTCACCACACCATCCATAAACATATTAAACAGCCATGGTGACATTACACAAACCTGTCGCAAACCTACCTTTACCTCAAACCATTCACTCAACTCACCATTTCCTACTCTCACACATGCTCTGCTCCCTTCATAAAAACTCTTAACTGCTTCTAACAAATTTCCTCCTATTTCATAAATCCTTAACACCTTCCACATTGCTTCATGGTCCACACGATCATACGCTTTTTCCAAGTCCATAAAAGCCCAAAATATCTCCTTATGCTTCTCTAAATACTTCTCGCATAACTGTCTTACTGTAAACATCTGATACACGCACCCTCTTCCCCTCCTAAAACCGCACTGTTCTTCTCCTATTGCAACTTCCGTACACTTTATTATCCTCTCTATCAACACCCTGCCATACAGCTTTCCAACCACTGACAATAAACTAATACCTCTATATCTTGAACACTCCTGCCGATCTCCCTTCCCCTTGTACAACGGCACAATACATGCACTCTTCCAGTCTATTGGTACCATTGACACAACAAAGCACACATTGAAAAGTCTCACCAACCAATCTATTATCACATCTCCACCCTTCTTTATACACTCCACAGCAATACCATCCAAACCTTCTGCTTTTCCCGCTCTCATTTGTTTCACTGCTTCTTTCACCTCATTTTCCTCAATCCTTTCATTCATTCCCTGCCACCTGGGTGGCCTGGGTAACCTATCTCCATCCACCTCTGCTTCAATCACTGCTTCTCTTCCATCTCTTGTATTTAACAAAGATTCAAAATACTCGGCATATCTTTTCCTCACTTCAACTGGTTCCACTAGTAATTCTCCATTTTCATCTTTCACTGACTCTTCCCTCTTTTGTCCTCCTTTCCTTACTTTATTTACCTCCTTCCAGAACATCTTCTTTCGTTCTTCAAAATTCTCACTCAGCCTTTGGCCCCACCTTTCGTTTGCATCTTTTTTCGCTTCTCTAATTTTCCGTTTTGCCTCTCTCCTTTTCTCCTTGTACCTCTCCCATACCTCAACACTACCATCCTGTAAAACCCTCTCAAAACACTGTCTCTTCTCCTCAACTGCCTTTCTCACCGTATCATTCCACCACTCGCTTCCCTTCCTGATACCTCTGCCTCCTACTTTCCTTTTGCCACATACTACCTCTGCACTTGCTTTCACTCCTTCCTTAAACTGTTGCCATTCAACCTCTACTTCTCTCTCTTCCATCTCTCTCACTTCCATCCACTTTCCATTTAGTCTTTCCTTGTACTCCCTCTCTTTTTCACTCTTCTCTAACTCACTAACTTTTATTACCTCTCTTACTTCACGCTTGTCTCTTATTCTCCTGTAACTCTTAACTCTTAGCTTTCCCTCCACCAGGTAATGATCTGACATACCCTCCGCCTCACCTCTCATCACATTCACATCCAGCAGTCTACACAATCTTTCCCTTGTCACCAGCACATAATCCATCAATGCCCTCTCTACAATCTCTCCCCTCACAAGTCTATGCCAGGTGTACTTGTGTATACGCCTTTTTCTGAAGAACGTATTACCTACACTCAATCTACACTCTTCACATACATTTTTCAGTCTTTCTCCACTCTCGTTTACACCATCCACACCAAAACTACCGATGACTCCCTCAACAGGCTCATTTCCTACCCTAGCATTTAGGTCCCCTAAAACTATAACATTTTCATTTTCATCAAACCCTTGTAGACAATCTCTCAAATCCTCCCAGAAACCCTCTACCTCGTCTAACTCTCTTTCACTTCCTGGTCCATACGCACTTACAAAAACCCACCTTTCACCCTTAAACTGCATTCTCACCCACATTAGCCTTGATGACACCTCTTTCCACTCTTTTATAAACTATCTCAACTCCTTCACAATAATAGCCACTCCTTCTTTCCCCCTGACTCCCTCGTCTACTCCAGACTTTCTACCTATCACGTTTCCAAAATCCACTTCTCCCTCTCCTTTCATCTTTGTTTCATTCAGTGCAAGGACATCATACATCCTTCTTTCAAATAACCTTCCAATATCCTCTCGCTTCTCATTCGTACTACATCCACGCACATTCAAAGCTCCTATTCTTAGGGTCCGGGACCACGAACGCGTTCCCTCGCCCCTATCTCTGTCTCGTTTTTTTGGTAGATTTATTTAAGGGGAGAAGGACACCAGGCCCCCCGCCCCCGATCCCCTTTAGCCGACTTCTACGTCTCGCCGGAGAAAAGCGGTGGTGGAAATTTCTCACCCCTCCACCACAGAGGAGGCTACCTGCACCAGAAAGTGGCGGGCGTTGGGGTCGCCGCATCCCTACGCTATTTGAAAAAATTAGAGATGCAGAAGGAGAAAAAGATAGAAGGGGTTATGGGAAGTAGAGGACACCAACCCTCACTCTGACAAAGGGTCAGCCCACCACATAAAGTTTGATACCGATCCAAAAAGCGGTTCTGGAGTTATTGCGTCGAAACCGGCGCGTAAGAAGAATTTGGATGAAAAACCGGGTTTAATGATTACAATAGGGGTTCCCCGTAGGGGACGAACCCCTAATAATAATAAATATGATTTTTTTTTTTTTATCTAAAAAGCGCCAATCCTTTCTAAGGAATTCACTAGAGCTCAGAACACATTATGATGCTGCAATCACAAGAACGGCAATGCCATTCATGCACAAATTGCAGCTGAAGAAGTGGCACCAACTGAACTTCGTAATCTTTTGTCCCAGCACCGTTTATTAGATCATATTTATTAGATCACCGTAGTATTGATGGAGTGGAGTCACACGGCCATATTAAATTATGCATTTTATTCCTTATATTCTGACCACAAATAGGTAATTTATGCAGTTTAGGAAGGACCTGTAGGAGATAGTTATTACCACCTTTGATTCCTAGAGGTACTTTAACACTCCACGAGCGGCTAGGTCGGTAACTTCTACTACCTGCCAAGCGGGTGGTTTTACCCAAAACGAGCTTATTTCCGTGCTCTTTTTCATGCATAAAAAAGAGCCAGAGCGTAATACAAGTATGTATCCGTGAAAGGGCGATAATTGAGCTTTCCAATGACACCAGAACTATCCTTCTACGATCACGGGTTGTCTTGCAACGATCGTGCAACACGAAGGAAAAATCCCTAAAATACGGTAATTTCCTGACATATTTCTCTGTCTAGGGAGGCAGTGAGTGTGGAGGTGGGCCCAGTGCTTGCGCGGGAGCCGCGCCGAACGGTCAGAGTCAACCTATGCTCCTCCCACCGCTCGGACTCTCTCTCAGAGCCAATTATGTGCTCAAAATTGCTACCGACTTAAGGCAGTCTCCGCCACATTGTCCATTATTCTCTAGACTGCCTTAACCCTTAATTAGCGGCTCACCACATAAGTCGTATTTAATAAAGCTGGACTATGTGGCGGCGCTCGACATAGGTCGAGTGGCAATTTCAGCACGTAATGTTGCTGAGAGAGAGAGACAAGTGGTGGCAGGAGAGTAGCGAGCGTATGACTGCTCCAGACCACCGCGGCGAACATACTGACACGAATCCCAGCTCCCTCCTCCCTCTCTCACTCGCTATATAAGGAATTGTATCGGGAAAGTGGCTAATTACATGCTTTTTGCACTCGCGTTGCACGGTTATTGCAAGAAAACTAGCCATCATAAAAGGATCGTTATGGTGTCATTCGAAAGCTCTGTTTATGCCCTTTCAGGGATAGGTAATTGTTTTACATTCTGGGTCTTATTTAGGCATGAAAATGATCACGTAAACAGGCCTATTTTGGCTAAAAACACCCCGCTGGGCGGTACATATAAATAAACCGCATAGGCCGCTCGTAAGGTGTTAAGTCGGGCCCTGCCAATAAGGGGTTAAAGAAAAGTAAAATCATATAATGTCAGCAATAATATGTTCAAGACATAAGGTAATGACAATGGAGGGAATTAAAGAGGTAGAGTTACGGCAAAGGGAATAGATTGTAAATGTAAAGAAAATGGTGTTGCTGTTTTTTCGAACTTAATGTGATACACTAGAATTTATGTGTGAATTACAGTTTAACCCTTACTGTACCAGAGGGTATTACTATAAATGTAACCACCAGTACCAAGCATTGTGGCCAAAATAGCTTAAAAACCGAGAGCGCAACCTCTCACCCCGAAAGCTGGACGAGTACTGACCCATCCTACCCGTGGGACCTTAGATACACTCTGAGAAGTGTTGCCAAGGTCTCAAATCAGTGTTCACAAGTCGGGGAGCCTGGTACCGCTCGGTAAAAGGACCGAATACTACTGACGGACATCGTACAGCACTGGTACTGGCGAGTTACTTTCTTACTGTCGGCCATTGTACGTCGCTGGTACAGAACGGGTTAAACAGCATATGACTAGATTACTGTAGAACCTGACTGCTTCACTAGCAAAATGTTAACATTCAGAATACAGCCATATTTATATAAATTTGGTTAACCCCTAAAATCAGACTACGACTTCTCTATTGCAGCCATTAGATTTACTCAACTTATGAGGGACCTCTAGGAATCCAAGTACTAAAGACAATTTCAATTAACTTTAAGGTCCTTTTTTAAATTTAGTTGCACAATATCTTAATGTAGGTAGGATTAAGCAAATTTGGCTTAATTTGAATGAAAGAATTAACCTTTAAAACCTGAGTGATGCCATACAGTGTCAATAGGGTTGTGTGCCACAATCCTGGGTGATGGCGTCCGCATGTTTCGTGCCAAAGCAACCAAATCTTCCATGGTGAAATCGCGGCCCTATCGGCCTTGTGATGAACTAAGCTCCATCCCCAGCCCCTCCTGCACTCCCCCAAGCCTCCCCCACCCACAAGGACCCTCAACCATCGCCCCTTCTCTACCTCATATGTGATTGTGTCATGCCTTCCGCATTGAGAGGCAATGTGTGACTGAATCAGTGAGAATGTATCCTTTGTCTGAGCCACTCCCCGCCGAAATGATCGACACACATACACACACTAACAATTATTGATCAATAATATCTTGCACACAGAACAGTATATACAGTACACATACTCAGTCAAGGGGTGAAATTGTTGCTTGAGGCTCTTGCAGTGATAAACATCGAACAAACATACATAGAGGGATGGGGTTTTCACCATTCTCAAACTGAATGAGGGTATGTGATTAAATATCGTATTAATAGTATGTAGAGAGATACAACATGTATAAACAAGGCATTTGAATGCCAAATATGTCTGGGTTAACCCGGCAAGCGCGATAGGCCTCACGGAAGGCTTCCTATAAGGAACGCGATAGGCCTCACGGAAGCAGGACCATAAAAAAAGCCTTCCATAAAAAAAAAGGGCCTATCAAAACAAAGGAATTTGTCTCTAGGTGAGATAATTCCCCTCCAGTACTCATCCATGTAAATCTCACCCACCCCCCTCCCCTCCTTCCCCACCTTATTCCCCCCTCCCTCCCCTCCTCAATTATCACCTATTTTTCCTCTTATTATCATCATTTATCGGTTATTTTTCTCTCCCGCGATAATGTAGCACAAGTGGGTTGCATAAAAGATCGTTATGCAACACCCAGACACCGGCACACACCGCCCCGCTCGTCTCAGTTGACTCCCAGACAGCGAGAGGGGAGGGCTGCCTGTGTCTCTCTCTCGCCTGAGATTATGACCGGGTGGCCAATATCTTCGTTTTTCACCACCCAAATGCTTTTCCCACTTATTTTAGCACTCTTGAAGGTTCATATATACATCATATATGTAAAATAAAAGCATACCGAAAACAAATAATGGTTTATATTGTAAATATAACGAATTCTGTCAGAATCCAGGGCTAGAAATGCACAAATAACTACCCTAGCCCCTAGGTCTATATCGCGCTTGTCAGGTTAAGAGACTGGTGTTACGACCGGGACTCGTATAAAACAAGGGCTCTTAATCATTGGACTAGAAAGGCACACAGCCACAACGGTAACACTAGATCCAACCCTCGAACTTATAATGCCGGCGCACAAAAACACCTATACCCTCCAGAGTTAAATCTGCGATAGCGGGGTATCCTCTAACTCGGTATAAATGCACTACTACTACAGGCTGATGATCTCTGATACAGCCTGATCACAACAACATACAATTACGTTAATAATGTATACAAGGAAAAAGATAGAGAGCTTAATTAAATCACTGGAATGATTTAATGCAAACAAGAAGAAGGTATAATTAAAGTTACTCTAAACAATAATAAACTGTCACTCCTATATTAAAGAAAGTGAATGAAAGTCCTAAAGCATCGAACAGGAATCTTCTGAAGAAAGTCTGATGCTGCTTAAGATGATCGAATCGGATTTTGAACTGTTATATAAAGCAGGAACAAGATATGACAAGTGTAGGGACATACAGTGTTAACTGGCACAGGAATAATAATAAATGCGCAATAGTATTATCTCCAACAACAAAAGAAGTACTTCCTCAGGCAACGCAAAAGCCTGCTCGGGTTGTGCAACTCAACAACAACCAAGGCGTGCTATCAACGTGAATAAAAAATGCTGCATACATAACATAAAGAGTTTATAATCCTAATAGGGTGTCTGCTAGGCGAATAAAGTCTAGCTGGGATGTCGTAGGCTAGGAAACAATGGCTGAGCAAGCGGCTCGTAGCCTAGCGAGGTCCTTAAGACTGTACGGCCAAATTACGTTAAATGACGGGGTGCTCTCTTGAGAGATCCAGATCGCTAGTATCTGGTTCTCTCCTGGCGACCCTCTCAAAGTCAAAGCAAAACGAGTTAGCACAGTGTTGGGTGGCAGAGGCAAAAGCCCTCACTCGCAACACAGTGCTAAACTCACAAGGTACACAGTCAGAAAGACCACCTAGGCTTCCCACGTATCCGTTGCGATTGTACAAGTTCAACAGAACCTGGTACACATCGGAAATCACAACAACGATAACCTCACCCCAGTCTAGCATTAAATAGCCCAGCAGACAACCAAGAAATAGGTAGGGAGACACCGTGAGTGTGTCGAACCTCTACAGACAAAATGTTAACCCCTCCAAAATGTCTAACTAAACATGGAATATCTGAGAGCTTCAGCATATAATACGATGGCCGATGTATGAAATCGTGCAGAACCAAAGGGGAGTTATGATATTAAATAGATTGGAAGAATGGGAGGTAAGAAGTTGAGAGAGAGAGAAAGTGTTCTATAGGTAGAAGTCGGGGACAGGTGGCAAGGGAGGTGTGAAGGGTATGCTGGTCAGGCAAGCTCTGAGCAAGGAAGGCACAGAGGCAACAGGGAGTGCGGGGGGACTACCTCCTGCTGCGGCAGGAGGGCGGTAAGGCGGCCAGCCACTCAGAGGGCCCGGCCGTGGCATGACGTCACCGAGACAACGTGTAACACTACGCGTACAACCCTCTGCCTCCTGCACTTACTCACTCACACTCTCTAGCTGTATCATTCAGTCTTATACATTAAACTTATAACTGATGATATAAAATATAATGCATTGTCACAGGCGAAAATAAAGACCACTTCTGTACTGCCTGTGACATGACGATTCACAAGAAAGAAAGTACAACATTGTAGATAGACTGCAGCCAAATTCACTGCCCTGGCGAGTGTTAGCGAGTGGCCAAGCGAGCGGCTGAGCCCACGTGGCGTTCTTCTAAGCTGCAGGCGTCACACTGGCGTGTGATATAAAACCCCGAAGCCTTTGATGTGATAATGATTTGTTGCACCTTAGTGAACTGGGAGCCGTCCAGCAATCACCTTTCTCTGAGAGTTTCCTTTGTTGCTCCAAGGTTATACAATAGATTGCCCATATCCATGAGACAGCTGAAGTTGAATCCTATAACCTCACACATCAGAAGATGCATTTGTCTTCCCATACCACCCTCTAAATGAACCAAAGCGCAATTCGTGCCTTCTGAAATACAATATTTGGAATAAATTTATCAGCAAAAGGTGCTAATCGGCAATCGCACTTTCTGCTGGCTGTGAGTAGCTGAAGAAACAAGGAATTATGTGATATTACTTGCAACATTGTAAGCCCCAACACAGTGTGACAGTAAAGGTCAAAGAACATTTTTCCAGTACTGATTGATTGTCGTCGGCGCGGGAAAGTCGGTCACTCCGGATCTTTCAATTTGTGGACTAGATGATTTTAAGTACAATTTGGGTCTATATATGATTGAAATTAACTTATATAGCATTGAAAATAGCATATAAAGGATTGGATATCGTCACAGTGTACGTGCTCAAGAAATTATTGTCCCAGACATGGTTTACAGTAAGATATCGTATTTTTATCAATTCTAACTGTCACTGGTATATATGGATACTAAAATATTTGTATAAAATCAAGTTATAGTAGCAAAGATTTGGTTCTTGTTTTCAAAGCTTCCATATTCATTGCCATAAATGTGGAATTATGTTTCATAGCTGCATAGCTTACCAGATAGGTTAAATACGTGCATACAGTGAAGCAAATTTGTTCGTGATTGCTCTTCGCATGACGGGGATGAAAATATTAATATAAAATCAAATATTTATTGATCATAAAGTTTGATGATACCGATGGAAAGAACATACAAAGTACTATTTAGTGCACTCCAAAAATACCTATGTTGTCACTGAAAATGTCCTTGAAATTATTCTTTCAATTATGCACAGACATAATTTCTTTCGGCATACATTTTCCTGATGATGATTCGAGGTTTTGATATGTTTTCTCTCTGAAAATAATTACATACCCTTTCCTCTTTTCATGTAGGCCTATGTATAATAAAAGGTATATAAAGACATTCTTATGGTCTAAAACCAACCAAGAGTGAATATTTTCGGCCCGATTATGTAAGTGGAACTCTCTCCCTGAATCCATCTTTCCCTCATCCTATGAATTAAATTGCGTCAAACTCCGTGTGTCCAGACATTGTGGCTCGAACATTCCTTAATTTTGGCCCTATCACTCTTTCAACTCTGGGGGAGGCACTCGTCACAGGCAGTTTTGCCTTTTGTCTCCCTCATCCACATAGAAAACACAAAGAGGAAAACGATCAATTTAGAATATTTGTATAAAATCCAATATTGATGATAGAATATTTCTGAATGAACCATCAAAAAGAGCGGGAAAATACTTGTGATTTCATAGTACAAACACATATACTGTAGTTATTTAGTGAGTTTTCGAAATATTTTGACTGAAAATCACCATTTTATTTAGGAAACATTCCTAATATTCATTATTCACGATAATCATTAGAGGTTTTATGTTTTTTCTTACAGTAATATAATAGCATTGCCTTCACTCTATCTTCTGATGCATAGTAAAGTAAGGCTAAGGCGATAATTGTGGGTGAAAAACGGGCGATAGTAAACATTTTTGGTGGCGCGATTTGGGAATCGACTGGGATAGACGATCTTATAAATGAGAAAGACCAATTTCCTGATCAAAACTTCCATTAATTTTGCCCTGATACTGAGAGGGTTAAGAAGCAACTAAAGACCTTACTCTACACGAGAAGCTCTGATCTTGCAAGATGTGCAATGACAGATGATTGCAGAGTTTAGTTTCTGTCAATTCTAGTTATGCAGCTTTGTGCTTTATATGGATTTATGTATATATTTTTATCTGTGAATTTGTGATATTGTACTGTAACGTTTTCGAGCGCCGGTGTATTCCCTTTAGGAAGAATCGGCGTTTTTGAGAAACAAGTAGCCTGATTGTTATTGTTGTTGTTTAGCTGACAAGAGGTTGATGCTTACAGAACCCAAATAACTTCTTTTAAATACTTATGTTAGATTCGGGCCCTACATATTTAAACAAATATTAGGTATTCCTATGGGTGGAAATGCTAACCCTTTAATGGCAGATTTATTATTGCTTGCTTTAGAAGATATATATATATATATATATATATATATATATATATATATATATATATATATATACAGTATATATATACAGTATATATATATATATATATATATATAATATATATATCTATATATATATATATATATATATATAATATATATATATATCTAGCGAGTGCTAGAAGCAAGAGAGAGTCAAAAGATGGAGGGAGTACTTCAACGAATTGCTAATTGTAAGGAATGAAGCTCCAGCAAACATAGTTGGATGGGGTATGGGAGGGAGAAGAGAAGTGGTGGAGGAGGAGGTGGGGATCAGGTCAGAAGTGTGTAAAGCCATGAAAAGAGTGAAGTTGGAGAAAGCACCAGGAATAGATGGAGCGTGTGGGGAAATGCTGAGGTACGGTGGTGAGATAGTGATCGAATGGGTATGGAAAATGTGCAAACTAGCATGGGAGAAGGGGAGTGCACCTGATGATTGGAAAACAGGTATAATAGTCCCCCTATATAAGGGTAAAGGGGAAAGAGGAGTGTGTGGTAACCACTGAGGAATATATCTTCTAAGCGTAGTAGGGAACGTGTACAGTAGGGTAGTGATTGAGAGAGTGAGAGCGAGAACGGAGAAATCGACAGGTGACGAGCAGGGCGGTTTTAGAAAGGGAAGAGGATGTGTAGATCAGATTTTTACCTTGAATTGTGTTGTGGAGAAATAACTGGAGAAGCAACAAAAGCAGTATGCTGCCTTTATGGACTTGGAGAAGGCCTATGACAGAGTGGATAGAGAAGGTATGTGGAAAGTAGATGGCAAGTTGCTGAAAGCAGTGAAGAGCTTGTATGAGGGTGCAAAGGCGGCAGTACATGTGGAGAATGAGAAGAGCGAGTTCTTTGATCTGAATGTTGGGTTGAAACAGGGGTGTGTGATGTACCCGTGGTTGTTTACTGTATATATGGTAGATGGCCTTTATTCTCAATTTCACTCAATAAATGCTGGTGTTCCCCAGGGATCAGTTTTGGCCCCAACTCTGTTCCTCATTCATATCAATGATCTCATATCTACCACTCATAATCCAATACATTCCTACGCAGATGACTCAACACTCCACAGTTCCTTCACATTTACCAATTCTTTCACCCAACCCGATCTTATAAATTCAAAAATAAACACTGCAATTTCTCTGAACCAGGACCTTTCTAGAATTAATGAATGGGGACAAAAGAATCTAGTTTCCTTTAATGCACAGAAAACCAAGTACATTCAATTTTCTAACCGACAGAATCTCACTGACTCCCATATATTTTTAATGATGTAAATATTCCCACTTCCCCTAGTATTGACATTCTCGGTGTAACATTAACTACTAACTTGAGCTGGACACATTATGTTAGAAGCATTGCTAAGAATGCCTCTAAAAAACTGGGACTCCTGTACAGAGTTCGAGAATTCTTCGCTGACGAGCAGTTGGCCGTAATATATAAAAGTCATGTGCGTTCTCAGATGGATTACTGTTCACCTCTGTGGAGTGGAAGTGGAGTGGTTGCATTGAGGCAGTTTGACAAAATTCAAAATAAAGCTATTAGATTAATCAATAACCCTGCAATCACACAGGACCTTCCTACATTATCCATACGAAGAAACGTTGCATCCCTTGCATTATTCTACAGATATTTTCACAGCAATTGTTCCGAGGAACTTGCTTCAATTGTGCCGCCTCTCCACATCTTTCCCCGTAGAACTAGGGCAGCTGAGAGCGCCCATGAATTTACCCTTTATCCTCCACAATGCAGAACTTCTGCTTATCAAAATTCATTTATCCCTAGAACTACTACTCTTTGGAATTCACTTCCCTCGAGTTACTTTCCACAAACTTACAATCTACAAAAGTTTAAATCCAGTTGTTACAAACATTTTATGAATGGAGGATGCCTTTAGGCACATGGACCTTTTTGTTTTATCTGTGTTTTTCCTTCCTCCGTTCATTGTCTCTTTTAAAAAAAAAGAAAACAAAAATATGGATGGAGTCATGAAAGAAATACAAGGAAGAGCAATGGATGTTGGTGTATCGCTGATAAGGGAGGAAAATGGGTGGAAGATACCTGTACTGCTGTTTGCTGATGATACAGTTCTGATGAGCGATAATGAATGGGAGCTGCAGGGTCTGGTAAATATGTTTGGAACAATGCGCGAAAAACGGAATATGAAGGTAAATGCGGGGAAGAGCAAGGTTATGGTCTTTGAAAGGGGTGAAGCCACAGAATGTGAGGTGAATTTGAACGATCAGGCTATGGAGATTGTCAGCTCATTTAAGTATCTGGACAGTGTGTTGAGTAAAGATGAGACTATGGCTGAAGAAGTGTGGGAGAGGGTGCAACAGGGGAAGAGGGTTGTAGGAATGTTGAAAGCAATAACAAGAAATAGGGTGGTCAGTATGGAAGTGAAGAAGTCCTTGCATGACAGTGTGGTAATCCCGACACTGACTTACGGAAGTGAAGCATGGACGTTGGAGAAGAGACTCAGACCAAGAGTGAGAGGGGTGGAAATGAGTTACTTAAGAAGTGCGTGCGGAGTTACATGGAGGGATAGACAGACGAATGAGGAAGTAAGAAGGTGTGGTGTGGAGGTAGATGTGCTGGAAAGTGTGAAAAGGAACACCTTGAGATGGTTCAGCCATATGGAACGTATGGGAAGTGAGAGAATGACGAAGAGAGTGTACGAGAGCGAGGTGGAAGGACAGAGAGGGAGAGGTAGACCGAGGGAGAGGTGGAAAGATGGAGTGAGGAAGTATATGAAGGCGGTGCTGGTTGGGAAGAGAGACATCGACTGACTGGGGACAGAGGCACAACCCTCTAGTAAAGGCCTGCCAGCTCGGACCTTTAAACTGGTGTGACGTAGACACAAGAGGGTTCATCCGCTACCCTTCTGACCATCACCTACCCTTGACCCTTCATGCTTTAGGGCCTTTCCCCACGACCTTTACCGACCCATATTGACCCTTATCGTTTATCTGTATAATGGTCATTCTAGGTCGGGAAAATCGTAGGGAAAGCTTTTACAATGTTTAACCCCTTCTGTACCAGCTACGTCTTTTTCATTATATTCTAGCTATATTTAGGTTATTTAATGCAGCTTAGGAAGGATCTATTGTAGCTAAAAGGGTCGATTGAGATAGTTCGAAGCCATATTATTGCTAGAGATTTTTCCTAAACTGAATAAAATCGACTAGTAGCAGCAATAATAAAACACAAAGCATGTCGCCGGTACAGTAGGGGTTCATTTACAAACTCAGTCAGTCGCAGGTTTGATTCAAGCTATTTGGCTAGGCGAAGTTCAAAAGAATCAATGGTGCTGTAGTCTATAACGTCTATAAGCAACATGATCTGACATTTTTGCTGAGGTTGCAAATTACATTGAGATCTTTCATATCTGGTGGACTGTGATAAATATGAATTCACCATTTAAAGGATGTGGACTCGACAACAAATATGCTTATCTTTTGACTAATGATTGTGACGTTAACCACTCCGTTAGAACCGCATGGCTTGTCCTACAGTGACTCGCTAGGATCGCCAGGGCAGTGGATGTGGCTACAGTTGATGTATTGTTGTGTGCTTTATTTCATGTGAAAGCTCGTGTCATGGGCAGTCCAGAAAGGCTCTTTGTTTTCACCCATGTCAAGGCTTTATATATTTAATTGCAAAGTATATGTTTTATCATTAAGTAGTAATGATAGGATTTGAGAGAGAGAGAGAGAGAGTAGAACAGAGTGTGAGGTGGCGCAGAGTTTTTTACCATGCTTGGTGACGTCATGTTTAGCTAGCTTCTTTAGCATTGGCTAGAGGACTTGTTACCGCTTTCCCACACGGTTCGAACTAGTGCTAGTATATATACTGCTCTCTGGCCACTCTCTCTCTCAGATCTGGTTTCTAGAACGCATCCCTCTTATCCCTTTGATATCTGTCCTCTCTGCACCTGAGAACCTTTTCCTCTACCTATCTCTCTCATTTTCCATATCTTTCACCACCTTTTATTAATATTATACCCCCTCTGGTTAACTCTGCATAATCAGCTTCATGCTGGCCAGTTGTATTGTGCGTTAAGGTCTGATATAACCCATGTATGTTAGTTGTTAAGATAAGTTGATCACGAAGCATTGGTTGGCATTCATATTGTTCAGTACCGCTTCCTATAATTATTAGTGTTCTGCTGGATTAGATAATGCTAGACTAGGAGTCTGATACTATAAGGTATTGTTTCCGATGAGTGCTGGCTTTAGTTAAAAGCTGCACGACATACCCGAGAACTGGAGTTGATTGGGTAAATTCTAGTCTGTGTGCCATGGAGAGTAGAGCTTGCACGAATGAGGGCTTTTTGCCTATACCATTCCGCACTGTTCTAGGCTCGGTTGTTTGTCTTTGAGGTACGCCAGGAGAACGCTTAATACTTCGGTATTAAGGTTTCTCAAGAGAGCTACCCTTCATATAACGTAATATTTGACGCACAGACTTGAGATTTGCACTAGGCTATGCGTTTATGATTACACAAGCATTTCGCAGCCTAGTTTGATGTATTGAGACACAAACGACTTAGGCTCTTTTTGTTGATAGGAATACTGCATTGTCGTGGCGATTATTATTGTTGTTGTGGCGTTTGGGATATTCTTGGCTCCGACTGCATTATATATCCTGCCTTTTTGTGTGCATAGCCTGCACGAGCATTGTTCCGCTGCCGGCCTTTTTGGGTTCCATTTCCGATTCGAGCATCTTGATAGCATCTAACATTTAAAGAAGATTCCTTGTTGGTGTTGAAGGACTTTAGTGCACTTTCTTTCATGCAGGAGTGCCTGACATTTATTGATTAAAGTAACGTAAGCTGTAACGTCTCTTACCACCTTACTTTGCATACCATAACCAAGCCCCTTCGGTTATAGGTAGTAATAGGCTGTTTTCACATAACATTAAGCCTAGAGTAGACGCACATTTATTGAGAGTTTGATAACCTATTATTGCATATAGAACTCTGTAGAGTATTTGTGTTCTTTGTTCACTGGGAATATACATCAGAGGTTGGATCTAGCGCTTTCCGTTGTAGCATTTATGCCATTACTAGTCCAATGAATAAGAGCCCTGATATATTTAAACCTCAGTCGTAACAAATGGCGACCTTACCTAGGATTTGGTGAACCTACATTTATTAGCAGGGAACATTTGTTGTTTTGGGGAATATTTTGCGGGGATCAGCAAGAATATTTTTTTTTTGCAACATAGTATAGCCCTTGAGTATTTCCGAGAATTTTTGTGTGTATATTGAGGTATAAGAGTTTGGGGTGCTTCTTTTCTGAATATTGAGGTGGGAAATTTTTGTGAGCATCATGTCTTATACCGGATCAGAGGAGAATGGAGACACAGTATGTAATGTCGAAACTGAGGAACAGCAGTATGATGAAATGGTTAATCAGGTGAACTGTGAGGAGGATGCTAGGATATTTTTGCAATGGCCTGTTACTGCCGAGCGGTTGGAGGGTATGGATCGGTACGGTCTTCAATGCCTGGCCACAGCTATCGGTCACTAGCAGCATGACCAGGGATAACTTGATAACGTGTGTACTGGGCAGGGTGACTGGTGAGCGAGATGGGTTGAGTGCTCAGAGCCCTTCGGCCATGCTTCCCCTACACTCGACTCCCAGCCATCCCCGTAGTTTGCCGACCCCGGGTACGCTTCCACAGTTGGGTGGTGACTGGCAGGGTGGGTTGCCCCTGGGGGGACCACCGGTAATTTCAAACATTGTAGCACCTTCACCTCCTCAAGGGTTAACTCCAGAATTATTGCTTCAGCTCGAATTAGCTAAAATCGAAGAGAGAAAATGTCAGCTTCAGCTTCAGCAGCAACAAAGGGCAGGTGAGCAGCAAATAGAGCTAGCAAAAATCCAAGCTGAGTCGACTAGGTACTGTGCCGACAGGGACGTAGAGAAGTCGCGAGTAGAGACAACGGGACAGCGACTTGGGGCTGGTAACCGTGCTCCTGATCAATCTCTCTCGCACTTATTGAAACTGGTTCCGGTGTTTGATGAGAGTGGGGTAACAGAATTTTTCGCACGCTTTGAGAAGAAGTGCCAGGAACACCAGTGGCCAGAGAATAAATGGGCAGCACTTGTATCCTCTAGATTAATAGGCAAGGGTCTTAAAGCCTACAATGCGTTACCTTTGGAGTCATGTATTGTGTATGAGGATCTCAAGGAGGCTGTCCTGAGGGCTTACGAACTGCAACCAGAAACTTACCGTTTGAAGTTCCGGGGTGTAACTAAGGGAAGAGATAGCACCTTTTTGGAACACGCCCGGGACTTGTCCGATGCTATGGGGAACTGGCTCCGATCTGCGAAGGTAACAACATTTGATGGAGTTAAGCAGTTAATGATGTTGGAGCAGTTCTTTAAGAGCACGGGCGGTGATCTAACTTTGAACTTAAAGGAGAAAAACCCAAGAACTCTAGTCGAAGCAGCAGAAATGGCTGATCGACGGCTGTCGTTGATTCGGGGTTGCGGGTCCTCACAGAAGTACGATGCAAGTGCTAGGGACCGTTATCCTCCCCCTCCCCGTAGCAATGACACATTTAAACAAAAGAGCTATGAAACTAAAACTGAATCCAAACCTAACACCATGCCGTATGTGAAAAGTCAGGGGCTTTTTACATCACAGTATAAGCCAAAACCGAAATTTATGTGTTTTAAGTGCCATCAGGAGGGTCATAAGGCAAATGAGTGCCCTAGTCGACCTCCTCCGGCAGCCGTGTCTTTTGCTCACGGCATTGGAGTGTTCAAGAGGACATCGGAGTTTGTTAGAGGCAATTCTTCCGAGGTAAATACACAGCCAGTGCAGAAGGATCCGGAAGGCTTATTCCCTGTCCGTGATGCCTTTAGTGACCACAGGGGACTCGGTTGTGTGGAGTGGGGGGGTAGAAGACATGAGGTGAGAATTTTGCGTAACACTGGGGCATCGCAAACATTGTTGAGGAATTTCACTGGTAAACCTGTAAATACGGCGCGGGTGGTTGTGGTTCAGGGAGTTAATGCAACAAGGTCATACCCGCTTGTAAGAATGAAGATGGAAGTTGATGGTGTGACTCGTGACCTGGATGTAGGAATTGTGGAGAAGTTACCTGTTGGGGGCATCGACCTCCTTCTCGGCAACGACTTTGCGGGGCCTACTTCTGAGGCTCCACCCTTAGTCGTTGCCGAGAAGCCGGCCGACGTGAGTAGGGAGGAGCAGGAGTGGGTTGAGAAGTGTCCGGTGCAACCTATGGCGTGTGTTGTCACTAGATCTCTTGCATCCAGGGAGTCACATTCTGGTCAACAGTCTTTAGACAAGCGGAGGAAAGGTACCGAGAAGGGGTTGGAAGTTGATGCGGTTGAGAGTTTAGTATCAACGGACATTCTCGGGGACTCATTATTAGGACCAATTTTTGAGTCTGGAGAAGACCCATTAAATATTACTAGGAAGGCAGAGGATGGGCTTAAAAAGACGAAGAGACAGCAACGATACACAGAGAGAGAGCAACGGGAGGCTAAATTCAATGTAGGAGGGGGGCATGAGTTGTTTCGCAAACACTTAGATAAGCTTGCTCCTTCGGACATTCGTAAATTGCAATGAAAAGACCCGGAGGTTCTTGAATGTGGTACCGGTGCTGTCGAGTTGAAGGAGGACAGTGATGCACAGTCGGGAGATTTTTACAAGTATCCCCTGACCATCATGGAGGTAGCAACAAGGTACCCTGACGCGTACCCTATGAGAAATGGGTCAGCGTAGACGGTGGTCCGAAACTTGCTAGT
Source organism: Paralithodes platypus (assembly GCA_032716605.1). NCBI lineage: Eukaryota > Metazoa > Arthropoda > Malacostraca > Decapoda > Lithodidae > Paralithodes > Paralithodes platypus. The sequence goes on from CM064495.1 coordinate 28,751,555, forward strand.
GTATTTTTCCCGGTATGGTTACCCGCAGGTAATTCGGTCAGACCAGGGATCCAACTTCACTTCTAGCCTCTTTGTTCAAGCAATGCCGCAGCATGGGATTGTTACGGTTGTGTCATCCGGAGAGCCAGGGTGTGTTAGAGCGATGGCATTCAGCCTTGGAATCTGTGCTTCGTTGTTGTTGCTTTGAGAGTGGGAATGGTTGGGATCTTGGCCTGCCATGTGTTTTATTTGCTGCACGGGAGGTACCTGGGGAAAGTTTGGGATTCAGCCCTAATGAGCTCGTCTTTGGACACCGTGTCAGAGGGCCTCTCCATATGGTTGAAGAAATATGGGAGGGCGCAGAAAAACCTTGTTCTAGGCTCAAGTATGTCCTCGACAGTCGAGAACGGATGTTGCGCAGTCTGGAGTTGGCTGGCCGTAATTTGACTAGCTCTCAGGCCCTCATGAAGGACAGGTACGACCTCAAGGTTAAACTCAGGGAGTTTCACGTGGGTCAGGTGGTGTTGATTCTACTGCCCCTTGTAGGTCATCCCTTATCCACGAAGTACACTGGTCCTTATAGGGTGGTTGAGAGGCTATCGGACCTGGATTACTTGGTAGCCACTCCAGACAGACGTAAGCGCAATCAGTTATGTCACGTTAATCTCATGAAGGAGTATGTGAGGCACCCCCCTGAGCCTCTCACTGTGCCTGTGATGACGTTTAGCAGTCAAGGTGGAGAAGGAGAATGGGACAGTCAAGCTCAGGTGGAGGATAACTGGAAGGATAAGAAAGTCAAATGGGCACCTGAGTGTGAGAAGGCGTTTAGAGTAGTAAAACACCTGTTGTGCACTCACCCGATCCTCAGGGCCCCTGACTTTAGCATACCTTTCCAACTAGCAATGGATGCTAGTGGTGTGGGGGCTGGTGCCGTCCTTGTGGAAAAGGACGATGATGGGCTGGAGCATCCTGTTAGTTTCTGCTCGGAGAAGTTCAATTCGGCCATGGGGAGCTGCTCTGTTGTCGAGGAGGAGCTGCTGGCGGTTGTGCTTGCGCTGGGGCATTTAGAGGTCTATGTTCCAGCCTATGGTCCGGTCGTTGTACTTTACACAGATCATCACCCTCTCAAGTTCTTGGGCCAGTTTCACAATCGGAATATGAGGCTGACCAGGTGGTCACTAAGGTTACTGGTATATAACCTGGACATACGCCATATTGCCGGTTGTGACAACGTGGTTGCAGATTGTCTTTCAAGGGTATATGATCCTGGGTAGATTGACACACGGGTAGCCTCCTGCTTTAGTTTGAATAGTATTTTGCGCTTGGTGCTTGTTGGCTCGCGGTTGTAGCCCAGCGTATTGGGTCGTAAAGCAGGAGTTGAGCGTTTGGTATAGAAGAAAAAACTAGGCTTGCCCCTATAGTGCAGCCGAAATAAACAAATTAAAAACATAAAAATCAAATAAAAACTCTTTCTTTGATAGTTGAATTTTTTCAGTATGTTATAGCAGTAATTCTGAGTTGCACTCCTCTCAGAATGCTGGGCTAGAGAAGCTCACTCTTGAGGAGCATAACTACATATGATTTAACCTATTGTGTTGGGGAGGGTTATAATTTTGTAAAATGTTTTGTTGAGAACTGTGCCAGATATTTTACTGCCGCTGGGTGATGGGAAGTAGAGATATAGCATGGGTTCTAACAATCAGATTTTTGTGAGCCTTGGGCCTCTGAGGAAAAAAAAAAAAAATTGGGGGGGGGGGGGTGACGTTAACCACTCCGTTAGAACCGCATGGCTTGTCCTACAGTGTCTCGCTAGGATCGCCAGGGCAGTGGATGTGGCTACAGTTATGTATTGATGTGTGCTTTATTTCATGTGAAAGCTTGTGTCATGGGCAGTCCAGAAAGGCTCTTTGTTTTCACCCATGTCAAGGCTTTATAATTATATTTAATTGCAAAGTATATGTTTTATCATTAAGTAGTAATGATAGAACATTAGAACATAAGAACATAAGAACATAAGAACATAAGAAAATGGGAGTCTGCAGAAAGCCGATTGGCCTAAGCAAGGCAGATCCCTGTCCCACACAACCCCAATTCATTACAAAGCCCAATTATAGGCTTCACACTCTAATACCCTGAGGATCATCTTACCAAAACGGTTAGAGATTAACGCAGGATTATGGAGGTCTGCAGAGCGCTGATTGGCCCAACCCGGCTGATCCCCCTTCACACCCAACCCTTCTCGTCCATATGCTTATCCAATTTTATCTTAAAGCTCCCTACAGTTTTAGATCCCACTATAGCACTTGGTAGTCCATTCCACCCGTCTACAACTCTGTTACCAAACCAATACTTGCCTATATCTTTTCTGAAACGAAATTTATCTAATTTGAAACCATTGGTACGAGTTCTTTCGCTATCACTGAGCTTTAGTACATTTGCCATGTCCCCTTTGTTAATCCCACTAACCCACTTGAACACCTCTATCATATCCCCTCTAACTCTGCGTCTCTCTAACGAATGTAAACCTAATTTCTTCAACCTTTCTTCATACGAAAGATTTCTAATATTATGGATCATTTTTGTCATTCTACGCTGTACTCTCTCCAATGAATCTATGTCCATTCTGTAATAAGGACACCAAAATTGGACAGCATAATCCATATGGGGTCTCACTAATGACAAGTAAAGTTTTAAGATAACATCAGCAGTTCTGTTACTCACACTCATAGAGATGAACCCGAGAATCCTGTTTGCCTTATTACGAACGCTTATACACTGTTTTCTAGGCTTCAAATCATTGCTAACAAACACACCTAGATCTTTCTCGCAGTCTGAATTTTCTAATTCTAAATTAGCTAGTTTATATTTAACATTTGTTTGCATCTTCCCTATCTTTAATACCTTGCATTTGTCAATGTTAAACTTCATCTGCCAATTTACTGACCATTCATGTAAGGTATCTAGATCCCTTTGGAGGCACTCTATATCGCTATCTGAATCAATTGATCTCCCTATTTTAGTATCGTCTGCGAATTTACTTATCCTACTGGTTATACCTAAATCTAGGTCATTTATGTATATAAGAAACAACAGGGGACCTAATACCGATCCCACTTTTGACTGCTCCCCATTCTGACTTGGTACCATTTATGCTGACTCTCTGCTTCCTACCAATTAGCCATGACCTAATCCATCCTAACAACGCCCCACCTATTCCATGTGCCTCAACGTTTCTCATCAATCTCTCATGAGGGACTCTGTCGAAAGCTTTACTGAAATCTAAATATATAATATCATATGACTTGTCATTATCTACTGCTTCATATACCTCTGAGAAAAAACTAAGCAAATTAGTAAGGCAAGACCGTCCCTGAGTGAATCCATGCTGAGAATTGATTAAGTTAAATGTTTCTAAGTGGTTTCTCATTTTCCTAGCAATAATTGACTCTAGTAGTTTTCCTATAGGATTTGAGAGAGAGAGTAGAACAGAGTGTGAGGTGGCGCGCAGATTTGTTTTACCATGCTTGGTGACGTCATGTTTAGCTAGCTTCTTTAGCATTGGCTAGAGGACTTCTTACCGCTTTCCCACGCGGTTCGAACTAGTGCTAGTATATATACTGCTCTCTGGCCAATCTCTCTCTCAGATCTGGTTTCTAGAACGCATCCCTCTTATCCCTTTGATATCTGTCCTCCTCTCTGCACCTGAGAACCTTTTCCTCTGCCTATCTCTCTCATTTTCCATATCTTTCACCACCTTTTATTAATATTATACCTCCTCTGGTTAACTCTGCATAATCAGCTTCATGCTGGACAGTTGTATTGTGCATTAAGGTCTGATATAACCCATGTATGTTAGTTGTTAAGATAAGTTGATCACGAAGCATTGGTTGGCATTCATATTGTTCAGTACTGCTTCCTATAATTATTAGTGTTCTGCTGGATTAGATAATGCTAGACTAGGAGTCTGATACTATAAGGTATTGTTTCCGATGAGTGCTGGCTTTAGTTAAAAGCTGCACGACATACCTGAGAGCTGGAGTTGATTGGGTAAATTCTAGTCTGTGTGCCATTGAGAGTAGAGCTTGCACGAATGAGGGCTTTTTGCCTATACCATTCCGCACTGTTCTAGGCTCGGTTGTTTGTCTTTGAGGTACGCCAGAACTCTTAATACTTCGGTATTAAGGTTTCTCAAGAGAGCTACCCTTCCTATAACGTAATATTTGACGCACAGACTTGAGATTTGCACTAGGCTATGCGGCATGCCATGCACACCAGTATCTCGTATCATTGACTCTAGCTAGACTTTATCAGTCATAGTAGACATTAAGTATATTAAACCAATTACTCGTATTATGCATACCCGTTTATGATTACACAAGCATTTCGCAGCCTAGTTTGATGTATTGAGACACAAATGACTTAGGCTCTTTTTGTTGATAGGAATACTGCATTGTCGTGGCGATTATTATTGTTGTTGTGGCGTTTGGGATATTCTTGGCTCCGACTGCATTATGTATCCTGCCTTTTTGTGTGCATAGCCTGCACGAGCATTGTTCCGCTGCCGGCCTTTTTGGGTTCCATTTCCGATTCGAGCATCTTGATAGCATCTAACATTTAAAGAAGATTCCTTGTTGGTGTTGAAGGACTTTAGTGCACTTTCTTTCATGCAGGAGTGCCTGACATTTATTGATTAAAGTAACGTAAGCTGTAACGTCTCTTACCACCTTACTTTGCATACCATAACCAAGCCCCTTCGGTTATAGGTAGTAATAGGCTGTTTTCACATAACATTAAGCCTAGAGTAGACGCACATTTATTGAGAGTTTGATAACCTATTATTGCATATAGAACTCTGTAGAGTATTTGTGTTCTTTGTTCACTGGGAATATACATCAGAGGTTGGATTTAGCGCTTTCCGTTGTAGCATTTATGCCATTACTAGTCCAATGAATAAGAGCCCTGATATATTTAAACCTCAGTCGTAACATGATGAACAAAAAAATACTTGCTACACATTTTTAAATGTTTTCTATAATGGGCTTGAAATATGGGATTGTGATTAAGATGCGAGTGGGAAGCTGACAAGGGAAACATTCACTGCCTTGAAACATACCACACATGCCATAATTGAGCAGACAAATTATTGTATAAATTAACTAAATATGGACTATATATTAACAGGACATTTTCAAACAGATCACCTTGAAGCTAGATTTGGGCAATATCGCCAGCTTGCAGGAAGTCAATATACTATATCAATTAGACAAGTCTTTGAATGTGAAGAAAACAAACTCAGAATGATGTCCGTACTGAAAATGAATTTGCCATTTCATAACCAAAATTTTAATCTAAATATATTTAATGAAACAAACTGGGAGGAAATGGAAACCTCAAATCGGTTAGACTTTCAAAATATAGTTTTAGATATCTCTAATAATGATGTTGAACAATGCACTGACATACTAACAGTTATTACATACTTAGCAGGTTACTGTTGCTATTCAGTATCCAAAAAACCGAAATGTAGTTCTTGCAAAATGTTTGTTAGTTTGTGTACAGAGACTGAAACTGAAATACCTGACCATCATGATTATATCCACGGAATAAGTAGAGGATCCTTAATATATCCAAATGACATAACAACAACCATTATCATGTATAAATATATCATACTTACAACATTCACTCAACACCCTTCATTTGCTACTTCACTTAATCAGCGGAAATTAACAATAGAGTTAACAATGCAAGTTCTTGCATGATGCTCTGTTTCCTAATGATTTCTGTGATAGTGGTCATGAAATAGAAAAGGTTGAAAATTTGTTGATTTGGGCTTCTTCATATACCCTTTTAAATAATTATTGTGCAAAAGAAAATAACTTGATAACACAAACCAAGTCTGCAAGTAAGAAGAGAAGCTCCAAACACTTGTATAATTCTATCAATATATGTATAGTATTCTATCAACAGATGTAGTCAATCAGTCATTTTCAATATAATCATAATTTTCGTAACCATTAATCAACTTATTCTTCCTCTATCCACAACTTTCTAATCTCCTACTTATCTATAGCCATCATTCATTCATGACTACTGTAAAATTGAATTATCGGTATATCCAAACTACATGTTATTGTAAATAAATGTTGACAAATTTGTAAAACGTTCTATAACCTATATCGTGCTATATATAAGTGATTAATGGAAAACTTGAGCTTGAATATAATATAATAATAATAATAACAGAAATCATAGCCTACTATCATTAAAGTAAAAAGTATAACAAGAATACTCGTATAATCAAAGCTACCGTAGGTAAAATGCAACCTGGAAAAATATATCAATATAACAACAGTATCAGTATTAATATAAAAAAATATCCTAGTACCGGTAGCTTACCATATATTATTACTAAGCAACAAATAAAAATACTAATGCATACATTGAATATTAATGATAGATACACGTAGGCTACAATTTAGAAGTCCAGACATTATAACAAATAATATTATTATTATCACAAACAAACAATAATAACAATATAAAGTGGTGATAACTTGGACCATGCTGTACAAGTAGTATAATATGGTCAGTGACTGGCGGAAGTCTCGAATTAATTAAAATATCATTAGGGAAAAGTAAAAGATGGAGGGGTTGCCAGTGGTCGCCAGCCAGAACCTTACCACTCCTTAGCCCCTTTGGTTACTACGTCACGGACCAGCCGGCAGACCTTTACTAGAGGGTTGTGACAGAGGTGCATGGGGGAGGTTCGTTCGTGGCCACCCCTTCGGGGATCACAGCGTCAGGCAATATATATATATATATATATATATATATATATATATATGTGTGGTGGAGTGGTCATGCCACTGGATTGGTAATCCAATGGACCCGGGTTCAAATCCCAATATGTCAATGGGAAGATATTATTGGGATTTAATTTGTGCTGTACCTAGTATCAGTGAATTACCACAAAGCCCACCGAAATGCCAAAAAAATACCCTCATTGTTCCCTGATTAAATAACACTGTATGAATATTCCCATATTCAAAATATGTTACAGGGGGACAATGCCTAGTGAGTTCACTGCTCAATAGGTGGCGTTCTGAGAGTGAGGGTCTGAGTCTGGAGGGTGAGACGGTGAAGCGCTTGAGCGAAGCAACCGGCCGCTTCAGAGATGGAGCTGCTTCGAGCCATGATGGATGCTTCACATGTCTCACTCCCCAGACTGGAACAAGACCTCACGGGCTTCACCGTGTTGAGTGGTGGTATGTACAGGCTCTCAGCCTATGCCCGAGAGGGAGTAGTTGGAATATAGAAAAAAAAAAAAAAATATATATATATATATATATATATATATATACAATACAGTATACAGTATATATATATATATTCGTATAGCCAGGTAGTACAGGGAAGAACAGGGGATCATATTTATAGGGGTTAAGTTGATCAGGTAGGAGAGGTGGGAGGAGCTACTTCTAGCTCTGTGCGTCCTGATTGGTGGCGTGCTGGCGCAGGGCGATACGTTGGCTCCGTCTCGTTGTTGGTTGAGGGGGGCCCGCGCTGTTATCCTGCGAGGTGGAGGTAGTGGGAGGGGCGTGAGGAGGATTCGGCGTGGTTGGTGAGGGGCACGGCGCTCCTGGGGAAGGGATATGTTTTTTCATAGATGGGAGTATTTGCAGGTCTTGTATTTGATTATTAATGGTGGGTCTCAGAGAAAGGATATTTAGGGCTTCGAGAATAGCAAGTCGTCTAGGGTCATTCTCTTTATCGATGACAGTACTGTGTTTATCTAGGTTAGGGCGGCTCAGGACTTGTTGGTGTTGATGTTTGTAATGTTCTTAGATCGCTCCCGATTGAAGGTGTAGAGTTAGCTGACGAGATAGACGGGTTTGTGTCATAACAATGTATTTTTGAGCTCCACATTTCTCAATATTGCATAAATGTTGGTATATGACGTGGTCGTCAGTGATTGTCACTCATCGGGCTTTTTTTGGTGGTGGTGGTGGGGCGGATCTTGAGGATGAGATTGGAGGTTTTGGGTGATTTATAGTAGATGGTTAGTCTGATTTTGTTGTCTGGGTTGGTTGGGTGTACGTTTTTGTTTATAATTTCCCTTATTATTTTTTCATCGGTTTCATAGTCGGAAGACATATAATTATGGTAGTATAGTATGAGGTCTCTGGGTTGTCGGTGTTGGGGTTGTCTTGGCTGTACCATTTATCAAATTGTTTCTTGATTGTGGCGGAAACTTCAGAGTTAAAAAAAGCGTTGTTGATGAGTACTTGGGATGCTCTTTCCAGTTCTAGGTGGATGTCCCGCCATGTGGTACAATGGGTGAGGGCCCTCCTGACGTAGGCCGAGATGGTGGACTGTAGGTAGCGTCGGGGGCACTCACTGTTTCCATTTAGGCATTGTCCGTTGTTGGTAGGTTTTGTATATACTGTAGTTTTAAATCCGTTGTTGTGGGTGGAGATAAGGATGTCAAGGAAGGGGAGTCGTCCGTCGGTTGATTCTTCGTATGTGAAGTTGAGTCCTGAAGCGGCCATAAATCGTTGTTGTAGGTCCCGTAGTTCACAGATGTCCTTGGCTCGCACAAATATATCTTCAACATATCGGCAGTAGATGGAGGGGCGGTGGGTCTCCAGGAGCTCTTCTTCGATGGTTCCCATAAAAAGGGGACTGCCCATGGCTACGCCGTCGACTTGCTGGTACATATTTCCGCGTGGGCAGGTGAAGGTGTAGAGTTCAAGTAGGGTCTTCAGGGATATTTCGGGGATTTCCAGTGGAGTAGCATCAGGGCAGTGGTAGACAGCGCGGGCCCCCCTCAACCAACAACGAGACGGAGTAAGCGTATCGCCCTGCGCCAGCACGCCACCAATCAGGACGCACAGAGCTAGAAGTAGCTCCTCCCACCTCTCCTGCCAGATCAACTAAACCCCTATAAATACGACCCCCTGTTCTTCACTCATCAACCGGGAAATTTTGTCGCTCTCTCCTGATTGGCTACAACTCTCCACCAAACCCTTGCCACCAACACCATCATGCTCCCAGCACCCGCCACCTACACTGCTGGCCATGTTAAATGGTTTAATTATAAAAAGGGAATGGGCTTTATTAGCCACCAGGAAGGAGGCGATATCTTTATACACAGAAGGAACATATCTCGCCCCAATCCACTCCATGCTCTGCCCTCTCTAGGTGATGGTGAGAGGGTAGAGTTTGCCATCAAGAAGGGGAAGAAGGGAATGGAGGCACACAGAGTAACCGGACCCAAGGGAGACTGTGTGAAGGGATCGCTGCATGCCAGGAAGAGGGAGGAGAAGGCAAGAGTAGTCCAGCCATCTTGTGACAAGGATTCCACCATCAAAATCATTGTTACTACAGCCACTGCTCTTGCTGGCGGGGACATCAACCTCCTAAGGGTGTATCTTCCTGCTCTCCTTCATGCAAACAACTTGCCCTCTATTACCATCCCAGACATGAACACCAAGATCCCTCATCCACAGACTGCCCTACAACAACGACTGAGACAGCAGCCACGGAAACGCCTGAACATCTCCAAACCAATCAATAGGAGCACCCTACCACCACCTCTTCCAGCAGTTTCGGCATCACCACCACCATCAACAGTCAACGTCGCCGGACCAGTAGCAGCCTCGACTCCAGCACCTGCCACCATTGATCATCCGGTGGCACTCCCCTCCTCCGCGTCGTCTGAATACACTGTGTCCACCATAGGAGAAATAGTCGACGTGGAGAAGATCGAGGAAGAAGGAGACGAGGTTGCAGCAGCTGAATCACAACCTTTATCACCACAGCAAGTAGAAGGTCTTAGGACCTTCCAAAGACAGCTGGACAAGATCAGGAGGAGCTCCGAGAAAAAGCCAAAAAGATCCAGAAAGACCTTCAAGATGGAAGAATTCGTAAAATATCACCATTAACACCATCGGCTTCTTCACCACCACCATCATGACCACCATCTCCTGCCTTCATCTTGCAGCCTTCCCATCTCCTGCCTTCATCTTGCAGCCTTCCCCAGCCCCCTTCTTGGCAAGCCATACTGACTCGACCCAATTACTCAACTCACGCACGTCGGGTCAAGCCCCGACACCCTATTTCTCTCACTTTTACCACTTTCTCTCCTACTTAACCAATAAAAACTTCCCTTCTTTCACCTTCACCCACCTTTTCTATATTTATTGATTGATTGATTCACTCTCCTTAAGATGACTTGTGAACAAGTTGAAACGTCGAGGCCAAACCACAACTATGCAGAACTACTCTACCAATTACCTGAACATCAGATGAAAATTGCCAGAAACATCGAAATTATAAATAATAAACTAATTAATACTGAAATTGCTGCTTCTTTTAACCTTGTCTGCCTACAAGAAAATATATATAAAAAACTTAGTTGACAGTAAGAAGAAAGATAACATGCCAGACAAATTAGCACTTGCTAAATTGTTAAGTAATAATAGTAGATATATCGACGATATTCATGTGTCTAATGTGTAAATTAGATTTGAATCAAGTCGCTAAATTTATTTATCCAACTTCCATCCCCATCACACAAGGAAACGTAAAATGAAGTTGAAAATGTTCTTGATATCAATATACATATTGATAATGAACAGTGCGCACTTAAAGTATATCACAAAGTTGACGATGTTAATATTAACGTAATTAACTGTCCTTTCCCTAGTAGTAATATTGATAACATATAATTGTTTTTATTCCCAACTAATAAGATTTTGTAAACTATGCACTAAAATAGATGACATTTGTGATAGAGCTAGGTTATTATACAGACTCTTAGTAGACACAGGTTTTGATGCAAGTAAATTGTTGCATACATTTAATAATTCTAAGGTCAATTATTGTTATTGTATTCTTAAATTTGATATACAAAATATTAATCAATACTTTTTAACTAGAAGTTTTTTGGATAACCTCTGTTTACTGTTTGAATGTATTTACTGATTGTTTATCTATTTTTATTGTTATTATTGTTTTTTGTTTAATAATTTGTTGTTCCTGTTAACACCTTAAGAGCGGGTGGTGGAGTATATTTGACCGTACCGCCCAGCGGGGTTTTATACCATAAATGGCCTTGTTTCCGTGCTCTTTTTCATGCATAAACAAGAGCCAGAGCGTAATACAATTATCTATCCGTGAAAGGGCGATAATTGAGCTTTCCAATGACACCCGAACCATCCTTCTACGATGGCTGGTTGTCTTGCAACGATTGTGCAAGCGAAGGGCAAAATCGCTAAAATACGGTCATTTCGCTACATAATTACGTGTGTAGCGAGGGAGAGAGGGTGGAGTAGTGTGGAGTACATGTCAGTAGGCCCGCCGCAACAGTGGCGAGCGGTCATGAGGTAACCTATGCTCCTCCCACCGCTCGGCTCTCTCTCAGAGCCAATATTGCGCCAAAATTGCACACGGACTGAAGTCCGCCCCTGCCACATAGTCCAGATTTTTAGAGGCGGACTTAAGTCCGCCTCCGCTAAAGAAGGGTTAAAGGAGTAGACCTACTACTCTTTGTTTAAATCTGTTGTTGCTTCTTCATATTTTGCAATTAGGATACTTTATTGTAGCTATTCACTATTAATAGTATCAATTGCTTGCCTTTATGATATCCTTAATTTATTTGTACTATAAATGTAGGTTATTTGTAGGGTAGCAGTTGGTAGGGGTCATGTGTTCATGCTATGCGCACAGGTAGGCCTACCTATCCGATAGCATTATCGTTTGTGAGTGCTGTATTTATTTGTACTAGTGTTAATATCTTGTCAAATTGTATATTTGTTTGAATATAATATCTTGATTTTAATTGTAGTTAATTTTTTCATACATAATTTGCCAGAATTTACCAGAACGTCCTGAACTTCCCAAATTGACTAATTCCTTGAATATGACGATAGCCTGGGAACCAAATTCACTTACTCATTTAGTGATGTACATTCTATGTGGTGGTTTTGTTTTCTTTTTTTCTTCAAAATTGTATTTTGCTAAATTGTTATTTCCACATAGTGATTTTGATTATAGTCTGTTTGTTTTCAGCTGAGGGTAAATTGAAACAGTTAGCACATGATTTCTCGATACTTCATGGCAAAATATGTATCCACTATGTTTCTGTATCATTTTAATGTCGAGTTTTAATAATTACCGCCATATTTCACAACAAAACCTTTGAAATAACTGAGAAATTTTGATGGGAACTTGGCAATCAACCACCAGATGAAAGTAAACAAACTATAGTACTGCAGTAAGTTGTAGTCGAGAAAGAGACCAACAAAGCTATCAGGCAAGGTGTGAATACATACAAAGGGTGAATACATACAAAGTAAATCAAGCAACAACAGATCTAGTGACCCTTCTAGGTTGCTTGTCCTCCAAAACACTGAGGATCAAGTGTCCAAACAGTGGTTTAGAGTGGGTAAGGGAACATTGGAAAGGGAATTTCTGCCCTGGAACTAATGTCCGTGGCAGGATTAGGAAGTTAGTAGAGGACAGATGGGTTAGTAACTGAGGGGGGGACAAAATAAAGTTATTCATTTACAAACGCAGTCAGTCGCGGGTTTGATGCGAGATATTTGTCTAGGCGGAGTTTAAATGAATCAACGGTGATGCAGTCTATAACGTTTCGGGGAAGCCCATTCCACAAGTTGACAACTCGATTGAAGAAGACATTTTTAGATTCGTGCGAGTTAAAAGATTTGCCAATAATTTTGCAACCGTTTCCCCGTGTGTAATTAGATTGGTCGATAGTGAAGTACTTACTACAGTTCATATTGTCGATGCCTTTGATGATTTTGAACACTTGAATTAAGTCACCTCTTAATCTGCGCTGGGTTAAAGGAAATAGATTTAATTCTCTAAGACGCTCTTCGTATGGTTTGTTCTTTAGGCTAGGTATCATTTTGGTAACTCTACGTTGAACTCGTTCTAGCTTGTTTATATCTTTCTGGTAATAAGGGCACCAGGATTGAACGCAGTAGTCCAGAAGAGGGCGGACTAAGGAATTGTAAAGGGTTAGGATAACTTCTTTGGATTTATGCTCAAATGACCTGCCTATAAAGCCAATTATTTTGTTTGCCTTCTTAACAACTTCAGAACATTGTTGACTCGGTTTTAGGTTACTCGATATTGTAACTCCCAGATCGGTTTACATTCTGTTTACATTCTTAAGCTGAGTGCCATTCATCGAATAGTTTGCTTTCTCATTTAGGTATCCGATATGTAGTACTTTACATTTATCCGCATTGAAACTCATTTGCCAAATTTGGGCCCAATATGACAATTTATCTAGATTGTGTTGCATATCGTCAACTTGTTCTTTTGAGAGTACGCTATTTGCAATTTTTGTATCGTCAGCAAATTTTGAGATTGTACAGGTGAGACTCTCATCTATGTTGTTGATGTAAATTAGAAAGAGAATTGGTCCTAGTACCGATCCCTGGGGTACCCCGCTACTTACATTGGTCCATTTAGATGCCTTACCGTTTATGACTACTCTTTGATTTCTGTTGCTGAGCCAATTTTCTATCCATTTCAACACACCGTCTTGTATTCCATGCGCTTTTAGTTTTAGCAGTAAACGTTTGTGGGGAACTTTGTCAAAGGCCTTTTGAAAATCAAGGTATATAATATCTACAGCTTTACTCTCATCGTAGAGGTTGAGGATATCGTGGAAGAAGTCTAAGAGGTTTGTTAAACAGGAACCTTTTTTACGAAAGCCGTGTTGAGTATCTTTAAGTATGTTATTTTCCTCTAAGTGATTTACGAGTCTGTCTCGTATTACCGTTTCTAGCATTTTACATACAACTGAGGTTAAGCTAATTGGACGATAGTTACTGGGTAGGGATTTGCTGCCTTTTTTGAATATCGGTGTTACGTTGGCTAGCTTCCACTGATCAGGCATAGTTCCAGACTGCAAGGATTTATTGAATAGTAATGTCAGTGGTTTGGAGAGCTCATCCTTAGCTTCCTTTAGAACTCTAGGCGAGATTGTATCAGGTCCAGGCGTTTTATTTACCTTGAGTTTATCTAAACAATTCAATACTTCTCTCTCTGTAATGGTGATATTGCTAAGAACATCTGAATTATCAATCTGAATCGGCGATGGTGTAGGGATATCACTGAGGTCTTCTGTTGTAAAAACTGATGCAAAGAAGGTATTGAGGGCATTACTCATTTGTACTTCGTCTTTGGTGTATTCTCCATTTTCATCGACTAACGGTCCAACAGTTGAAGTAACTACTTTTTTCTTTCTGATATAACTATAGAATTCTTTCGGGTTTGTTTTACTTTGATTTGCAATATGTAACTCTAAAGTCTTTTTACTTTGCTTAATTAACTTTTTGGCTTTGCGTCGTAGCTCTACAAATTTCGCCCGTTCTTCGTCATTTTGTGAGGATTTTAATCTATCATTAGCAAATTTTTTAGCAAGCAGGCAGTTTGAAATATCTTTATTCCACCATTTGGGCTTATTATTATGGCCTGGACGCCGTATTTTCGATGGTATGCAGTCTTGCACTGCTTTTAGGTAAGTGGTTTCGAATAACTTCCAAGATGTATTTATGTCGTTATTGTTAATTAAAAAGCTCCAGTCAGTTTCTTTAAACATAGCTCTAAGTTTATGGAAGTTTGCTTTCTTGAAATTAGGGACTTTTTCGATGCTACTATTTGGTTCGTTACTAGTAAACTTTAAAGTGAAAGTTATCGTACGATGGTCGCTGTTACTGAATTCATCACCAACATTCAAATTCTCTATCAATTCTTCTTTTGTTGCAAGTACAATGTCAAGAACGTTATTACCACGGGTCGGCGTTCGAACAAATTGATAAAGCGAACTCTCTTGCAAGTTCGTATACAAGTCATGTCTGGAGTGTGAAGTAAGAGTATCGCCCCACTTGGTCACAGGTAAATTAAAGTCGCCAAAAATAACGGTATCTTGTGAGTTACTTACATCTGCAATTTGTTCGTAAATTTCTCGGTCAGTTTGCACTGATTGAGCTGGAGGTCTGTATATTAACGCAAGTATTATTTTTTTACCTTTATTATTCTTTATTAGCACAAAAGATGTGTCGACGTTCACAATTTGAGGTTTTGACAAGAGGGTAGGGTTAAGACTTTCTTTGATATAAAGTAAAACGCCACCTCCATTTCGATTTATTCGTCTTTTCTCAAACATTACATAACCGGGAAGTGAATACTCTGCTAAAAAGTCTCTATCTTCTGTATTGAGCCAAGATTCTGTTATGCCAATCACATCATAATTTTCTGTAAACACTAGCTCCTCTATATCTGAAAATTTATTGCGTATGCTACGAGCATTTGCATAGAAAACCTTTAAATTTGTTATTTTAGAAATTACGGAACGCTCTTTAATAATATTTTTGGTTCTTGTCGGATCTACATTTATGTTCATGGCTGTCCTCGGCCCTCGCTGTCTTCGGTCCTTATCGCTGGTGGTCCTCGGTTGCCTCTGTTTTTTGCTTGGTGTTGGATGATTTATGTCACTGCTTCTTCTTCTCGGATGGCGTTTTTTGATCCATGGCTGCGGACTGCTTCGTGTAGGAGACGACCCATGCGTGCTGAACCCACAGGGTTTAGAAGAGTGCCATCCTTGCGGAACAGAGTAGACTGGTTGTAGAAGTTGTCCCAGAGGTTGATGAATTCAACTTCTTCCCTCAGACACAAATATTTTAGTCGGCTATTTGTGCTGAAGGCCTTGTCGTAGAATTTGTCAGGTGCGTCGATCTTGGGGAGAATGCCTGAGATGATGATATTCCTTGACTTGTTTTTGTAGTGCTGGATCATCTTGCGATATTTCTCCATCAACTCTTCGGATCTGGTGCGCATGACGTCATTTGAACCAGCATGGATGACAAAAAAGGGTATTTTCATTTGCATCCTTTGTGGTATCTTCGAAGGCTTCCACAATGTCGTCCAGTCCAGCTCCTGGGATGCAAAATCTTTTTCGTCGATTTGGGACTCTGTCGCAGAACTCTTCGACCTGTCCTCGTAGGATGGAATCCCCAACGAGCCTGGTCTCTTCTGGTTCTCTGGTGTGGCTTTGATACTCGTAAGCATGGGCGTCATCTGCGGGGGGGATGGGGGGGACATATCCCCCCACTTTTCATTCAGGGGGGGACAACATATCGATTGTTCCCCCCACTTTTTTCACCAAGTTTTATATACTAGAAACTAGATAGAAGTCACTGAAATGTTTAATAAGATAGAATATTATATATACTAAACACATACAAATATAATATGTTATGATGTTATTGATGTAGTAATTTGTTAGGCTCGTTGTCAGCTAAATTTCTTACGTAAATATTGTGTGACGTATTCCACTGTTTAGTATTTACATGAAGACGGAAGTTCTGTAGTCTGTAGGTCGGCAAAAGCCAATATTAGCGGCCTTTTAAAGCTTTGGCCGCTTTTGAGGCTTTGAGGATGGTATTCTGGTTTCCTGGATGATGATCTAAGGTAATGCCTTCACTATTAGACATTGTTCTTCTACAACAATATTTGAAACTAGCAAGACGTGCACGGTTGTTGTTGTTCCCCAAGCTGCCTGGCCGAACAGCCCCAAGGCCCCGAGCAATTCCAAGGCCACAACCGAGCGCCCCCACAGAACCCTCCCTGCCGACCACAATAAAGCCTGGGTGACCGAAGCCACTCCATGGCGGGGAGCTGAGGAGGGTGCAGAAACGCCCGGGAAACCAAAGCCCCACCCAGGGCCCTGTGCCCCTCAGCAATTATGAAGAGAAAGTTGAGGGGCAAGGGGAAAAATGTGACGCTTTGGCTTCCAATCTTGGTAGATTGGGAGGTCAATCCACGAAAAAGACGCCGTCACTTGAGATCAAGAAAATATATAAATTAAAGGAACAGTCAGAGTATGCTATGGGTATGGCAGAGATCGCTCAGTTCTCACTCTGATAGACCAGCCCATCACCACATGACTAGAACCCAATCCTCTCAGCATCAGCTAGGAAAGGCCCTAGAAAGCCGCCTTTGGCGGGGGGGATAGCACCCCTATTTCAACCCCTTTCGGGGTCGGGTACCCGCCCAAGACGTGCACGGTAGACTGGAATGGTACGGTCCGACGGTTTAGTTTGGTAACTTTGGTAGCTACACATTATAGTTTATGGTCATTATTGTCAGGACATATTAGTAAATTCGTCCACTACAGGACAATGGCTTCTTTCTATCTTCACCATTAATATCCTTCATGAGTTAATTTGCTCCATTATATGATGATTAAACCCTTGTACAATTAAAGATCTCGTCTTTCAATCTGGTGTAGGCTACAGTCTTCTCAATCTTACTAGGCAGTCTAGGCTAAGCCTAGACTGCATAGTAAGATTGGGGTATATGGTAAACTATCTACTCTGCCTTAAACATTTAACCTTACTGTTGTTTCAATTCTAGACATGAAATTATCGACATAATGTATTGTAGCTAAGCCTATTTGTAGGCTATAATTTTGTTATTATCTGCTTGATCTTTCTGTATCTCCTGACTCCTGCAACATTTCCTTGATCAGTTGATCTATCATCTATGTAGTGTAAATTACATTTTCTGCCTGGTGCTAATATATATATACAGTATTATATGTACCGTATAACATTAACCTAACCAAAAGACCTAACCCTAGGTTAGTTTATGGTAGGTTAGGTTAGACTAGTAACTAGTTATTTTGATAAATTTGGTTAGATCAAAATAGTAAAAAACAAAATGTTAATAATTACTAAATATGTGTTTTTTTATAATCAACCCTGGTTAGGTAGGTAAATAAACAGCTCTATACTGTATTTTATATATATTAATTACGGATATAGTTATTATTATTATTATTATTATTTGATATTTGGCAAAACGGCACATCTACATTATTATTATTATTATTATTTTTTTTTTCCTCCTCCCCCCTTTTTACCCTTTCTCATAAGGTAAATTTACTAGCCGAAAACTGATTTTTATTAATTCTCTCCTCAGACTCAGAATGTCCTATCATTGCCATATAATAATTATTTTATTTGTATCCTTATATCCTTTTAATGTTAAATACTGATCGTAGTGTTTGCTGATTTAAGTAGTATAATGAGAATTTGAGGATGTCAGAGTAGACTTGAAATCTATCTGTGAACTATAGGTGTTTAAACATGCACTGGTTAATATTGATAAATAACACATATCTTTTCCCCTTAATATAAATAATTTATTCATAATTATGGGGGCTTAAAATGCACCAAATATTGTTAAGTTTTCTCCCCCCAGCTGATCGCTCGCTTCGCTCGCCTGTTTTTCCTATATCTATCTCTGAATGTCCCCCCCACTTTTAGAGAGCAGATGACGCCCCTGCTCGTAAGCATCTCGACAATTTAAGATAAGTAATATACTGTAAGTTTGTACAATTTCGTATTAAGTTTTATTTGTTTATTATCCCTAGATAAATCGGGTTATTATTATATTTAATCCGGTATATCTTGTAGTTAGTTAAATGACGCATTAATGAATAGGGTATTCACTGCGCATGCGTCATTTTGGAAACTGCGGGTCCCCCGCAAAAGAACCTTAGAATCGGTCTAACGACACCTACTTCTAGCCGCTCCTACTACAACCACCTTATTCGTGCTAAGTCATCCTAATTCTTAACTCCTAGTGGCCACTATAGTTTCTACCTATTCCTAACTCTATCCATGAGCTATCCATCACTATCAACATCTAATGTAAGTCAATACTTATAAGTTCTTGGCAATTTAGATATTTGTTTACTTCCGAGTTCTTATAAATTTGTCCTTCGAAATTCGAACCTCTGCCATATGCTAGCGTTTCGTCTTTTCATATTCTTGCTATTCCTTTTATTTTTCCTACTTTTTCCTAGATTTTCTTCCTTCTTGCGCCTGCTCCCGCTTCCCTGGTAGGCTACACTTATGTGCCTTGTGGCCGGTATTTTTTAGTCCGAACTTCGTTTTTGTTCATACTATGAGGTACTCAATTACAATTGTTGACCACTGCAGCCTGGGAGAGCCTCGTTCGTTACCAGCCTTTGAAGCTTTGAAACAACGAAACAACAGAGGACAAGGAGCAGGAAGCAGCGGTATTAAATTAGGTTAACCATTGTGACGCACCCCAGTGCTGGGCAACGCAACCTGATTGTACTCCTTGGTACTCCACTGTACCGCCCGTGATCTGGCTACCGTCAGCCGCTATGTATATTGAGTGTGACAACTTATAACTATGTTCTTTGTATCTCTGCAAAGGTCTCGTCATGTGCTAACCAGTGGTGGGTTTTGTTTTAAGCCATGTCGAGACCTTCCATTTAATATGTAGTATCAATAGAGAAGTTGATAGATGAGTAATGGGAGTTCAGAGAGAGAGAGTGAGTTAGGCTTCAGAGCAAGAGGGTAGCAACGCGCCGCGCTGCCGGCCGGGTGGTTGCCAGACGTATGGACTGGTTGGCAGCCTTGCCCTTATAGCTAGGCGCGATAGGGTTGGTAGTCCATTGTTGCCTGCCTGGGCTGGGCCCATGTTGTCGTACAGCACACTGCCTGGAGGTTGGCTGTGTGTTCCTTGACCAGGTTGCCTAGAACCTTTGAGATTCTAACATCCCTTGCTCTCTCCCCCAACTTCTCACGGTTGCACTCTTTCTCTCTGACGACATTACTCTCATTTCATTCTTCTCTCTATTTAAATGCATAACCTTCCCTTGAGGTCCTAAAGGAGTTTCAGCACTCACCTCTCGTATTACTCTTAGGACAAGCATATATTTACATGTATTAGATTTAAGGGGTTAATGTGAACAGCGATCTTCTTGATGAGGATAGTTGGTGAACGTTCTACATGTTCACGAGTTATATGCCCCGCTCATCATCCCATTTGTGACTAGACTGGTGCCATGTGTAAGAGCCCGACCATGCCCAGGAGTTGTCTGTAGAGGGACGAGGACTTAGCCTTGATTTGCATACCGAGCCAGGAGCGAGTGTAGCACCCGAGACTACAGCTCGCTCATAGTGCCGGTATAGTAGAGTAACGTAATTTATCTGTCCTTGTGTTCTCTACAGTCTTCTCCTGGGTTCTCGCTTTCGGTGCTGGGACTCGTTGTTCCTGTGACTTGGCCTGCTAGCTAGAACACATGGGGATGATGAGTGGGATATATCTTTATTTTACTATGCATTGCAGCTCTCTTTAAGTATATATCTATAACACTTTACAATACACATTACTCACACACAAGACAACACTATTAATACTTTCATGTATCAATTAACTGCACTGTCGTTTTGCTGCTGTGTCCGGAGTTCTGTTGCGTAGGGCGCATACGGACTCGGAGGGGAGACAGAGTGAGAGAAGCGAAGTAGCCTATGCGGTAGTAGGCTACCGGCGCAGTACTGTTGCCTGCAACCTTTTAGTTATTCCTAGTATAGATTCATTATTATAATAAGTGACTACTATTTATGTTCCTCCCATGTGTATTATTAGGTATCTACTGGATCATGAACATCTTGTATGCTACATGCTAGTGCATGTTAGTAGGGGACAGTTAGTGTAGTGCACGCGCTTTCAAGTAGGCGTGTACATTTGTCATTTAGCATTTCACTGTCATACCTTTAGCCTGCTTCTATTCTACATTATTAGAGGCTTAATATTAACGTAGTTTCTTGAGTATTGCATTTCTTTAGTAATAACGTAACCTATAAATGTCTGAGGGAGTTTAGCCTCATAGCCTACCCCTGTTGTACACTTTCGCCGAGTTAAGGTACCTCGTTACCGTAGACGATAACTCTGTAGGGCGTTGGTGCTTTTGTTGTCTGGAGCATATAGTATTTGGGACTGGAATCGAGCGTGTCGTTGTCACTTAAGCCATTTCTGTCCTACGATCAAGAATCCCGAATATGTATTGCCGATCCAGCCGTAACAAAATGGCGACCTTGCACAAGATTCAGTAGTATCCTATCACATGTTTTTTGGAGAACTATTCTATGCTACCTAGTAGAGGTGGCTAGAATTTTCTTGCATATTGGAGGAATTTTTATTGAGTCATTATTGTATTGGTGGACTTGCAGATTGTTTCGTTAGGTGTCTAGAGTAGAGTCATTCAAGCATCTTTAACATTTTGTGAGTCGAGACTGCAATTAGTAATAAGCACTTTTTTTTTATGAACAGCAATTGTATAACCAGCACTATGTCTAATGACTCATCATTTACGGGGGAGGATAACACGGTACAGCCTAGTGACCAGCAAGTACAGCAGATATTTAGGGAGGGGAGTGTTATAAGTGGAGAGAGGGATGCCCGGGCATTTTTGCAGACGCCTTTGACCGAACAGCGCCTGCAGGCTATTGATTGTTACGGTCTTCGCTGTTTAGCCACGGTTTTGGGGCGGGACTGTCCTGACAGTTGGCCCAAGAAGAATTTGGTGGCATGGTTGTTGGGTGATGGCGATGGGGCGATGGGTGGAGTGGGGTCTTGGGGGGTTCCCTCCAAGCCTCCATTCCACTCTACCCCTGAGCTGGGCCCTCAGCCAGCGAGTCTTAGCACGATGCAGCAGGAGGGTTCTCAATGGCAAGCTGGCTTACCCGTAAACACGTCTCGGTGTGGATCCCCCATTTTGTGCTCTCCCCCCCCCCCAGGCCTGTCTCCTGAGATGTTATTTCAGCTAGAACTAGCTAAGCTTAAGTTGCGAGAGAGTCAACAGGCTAGTATAGAACGGATTAAGCTGCAGGAGACTCAGATACAACAGGCTAGTATAGAACGCATAGAGGTTGCTAGAATCCAAGCCAATCAGGATGCAACCAGGTACCAGGCTGAAATGGATGTCGAGAAGTCTAGAGTAGAGACCACGGGGCGTCATCTCGGTGGTGGGCACCGGGTTACAGACTCGCTTTCGCATTTAATTAAGTTAGTACCCGCATTTGATGAGACAGCAGTGACTGAGTTTTTTGCTCGTTTCGAAAAGAAGTGTCGTGAGTATGACTGGCCGGAGGTTAAATGGGCAGCATTAGTTTCATCACGTCTAGTGGGTAAGGGGTTGAAAGCCTACGATGCACTGTCACTGGACGAGAGTGTCGTGTATGGACTGGTGAAGGAGGCTGTGCTCCGGGCCTACGAACTGCAACCCGAAACTTATAGATTGAAGTTCCGTGGCGTGAATAAGAAGAGCGACGTCAGTTTTATGGAGCACGCACGGGACTTAACAGATGCATGTAATAACTGGTTTCGGTCCGAGCACGCAGAGTCGGCTGAGGAAATTAAGCAACTTTTCTATCTGGAACAGTTTTACAAATGTACTGGAACCGATCTAACGCTGAACATTAAGGAAAAATGTCCCAAGACAGTAGAGGAGGCTGCCAAGATGGCAGACCTCAGATTATCATTGATTCGTGGTTGCGGTGCCGCTCAGAGGGCTGAGTCAGGGCAGAAGGGGCGCTATACCCCACCCACCAGAGTTTTCGATAATAACAAATCCTATGACACACATAACCACACTAAAAGCATTGCACCTAATAACACCTACAAACACAAGCCTCTCCCGTTTACTAAAGGTCAGGCCCCTTCTTCGCCGCACAAGGGAAGAAGCCCATTGGGGATGTGAAATGTTACAAATGTCAGAAGCTAGGCCATTATTCACGTGAGTGCCCTAGTAACACTCCCGCTAAGCCGGTGTCATTGGTTCACAGTATCGGTGTGTCTCTGAAGGCTGCAGCAACTGCCCGGGGTAGGTTGTCAGCAGCTGAGGCACACGCGGTAAAGAAGCGTACGGAAGGCTCGACACCTGTCCGGGACACTTTCTGTAGCCATCGGGGACACGGGTTTGTGAGCTGGGGGAGTGAACTACGGAGGGTTGACTTGTTGAGGGATACGGGGGCTTCGCAAACTTTGTTGAGGAACTTCACAGGGAAACCGATAAATGCGGCCAGAGTTGTTGTGGTGCAGGGTATAAATGCTACGAGGTCATACCCACTTGTGAGGTTGGAGTTGAGAGTGGGAGAGGTGTGCAGGGAGCTGGATGTAGGGATCGTTGAGTGTTTGCCAGTTGAGGGCGTCGACCTTCTTCTCGGCAACGACTTTGCGGTGCCCACTTCCGGGACTCCACCCTTAGTCGTTGCCGAGAGGGCGGCCGACGTGGATGGTGAGAATCGGGAATGGGTTGGGAGGTGCCAACAGGATGAGATGGCCTGTGTGGTAACCCGATCTCGCTCTGCGGCTCCTGCACAGCCTAGCACTCAACCTCGGGGACAGTGGAGGAAGGATCAGGAGAAGGTTGCTAAGGGCAGGAAAAGGGACATTGATTCTGCTGCACTTCTCGGTGATTCGGTACTTGGACCTATAATAAACACGGGAGTTGACTCTGGCCCAGAGATGGTGTGTAACAAGGCAGAGTTGGGTAAGACTTCGCGTGAGGCAAGAGCTGTAGCGAGAGCCACTAAGGCAGTAGAGCCTACTAGCCGGGTAATGTCTTATTACAAAACCATCTTGATGCATTGACGCCCGGGGACATAAGTGAGCAGCAGCTGCAAGACGCTAGCCTAGCTCGTTATAGCAATGGTGCCATAGAGTTGGAGGAAGATGGGGATGCGAAGCCAGGAGATTTCTTTAGGCTCAACAGGATATTGTACCGCAGATTTTTAGACCCCAAATCGAAGTGGGAGGGCGGTGCGAGGGTAGTAGACCAGGTGGTTGTTCCAAATAAGTATAGAGAGTCCTTATTGTGTCTGGCGCATAATGTGCCGGTGGCGGGTCATTTGGGGGTAACAAAAACATTGGCGGCATTGGGCAGGTTTTTCTGGTGGCCTGGGGTCAAGGCTGATGTCTGTGCATGGGTGGCTGGGTGTGCGACCTGCCAGACAACGGGGAAGCCTAACCAGACAATCCCGAAGGCACCTTTGTTTCCCATACCTGTCACCGGGCCTCCGTTCAGCAAAGTTGTAGTAGATTTGGTTGGCCCTTTCCCGCCTACTAGTAGTGGCAATAAATTCCTGTTGACAATCATGGATGTGGCTACGAGATACCCGGACGCATACCCCATGAGAAACGGCTCGGCAAAGGCAGTTGTTAAAAACTTATTATTGTTCTGTTCCCGTTATGGATTTCCACGTGAGGTGCAGTCAGACCAGGGGAGCAATTTTACATCCAAATTGTTCAAGCAAACCCTTCAGTTGCACGGTATATGTTCTGTAGTGTCGTCAGCCTACCATCCCGAGAGTCAGGGAGTCTTGGAGCGGTGGCACTCGACCCTGAAGAGTATGCTACGCTGTTACTGTGCAGAACATGACACTGATTGGGATTTGGGTCTGCCGTATGTTCTGTTCGCTGCACGTGAAGTCCCAGGAGAGAGCCTGGGGTTCAGTCCAAATCAGCTAGTCTTTGGCCATAATGTGAGAGGACCTTTAAGTATGGTGAAAGAGATCTGGGAGGGCGAAGAGAAGCCGGGGTCTGTACTTAAATATGTCCTTGAGAGCCGGGAGAGACTTATAGGTTGCATGGCAGCGGCAGGTAATAACTTGGTTAATGCACAGGCGGTCATGAAGCACCAGTATGACGCCAAGGTGAAGCTTCGGGAGTTTTCGGTGGGTCAGGAGGTAATGTTGCTTTTACCTTTGCCTGGACACCCCCTTTCTGCCAAGTTCATTGGGCCGTATGTGGTGGCTAAGAAACTGTCCGACCTTGATTATCTCGTTGCAACACCTGACCGTAAGAAAAAACATCAGTTATGTCATGTTAACCTCATGAAAGAGTATGTGAGACGCCCCTCAGAGCCTCTCACTGTCCCTGTGCTGGCCTGCAGCGGCCAGGGTGGAGAAGGAGGTGGGGACAGTCATGCTGCTGAGGAGGATAGCTGGGACTGTGTCATTTCCGCGGAACAGTGGGCGGGGAATACTGAACAAGAGGCTAGGCAAGCTGTAAGTCACATTGCCTGAGCACCAGGGTGCTGCTGTCCTAGGCCTGTTCAGGTCATACCCCTCTGTTTTCGCCGAACACCCAGGTCTCACTACTCAGGTAACGCACGACGTGGACGTCGGTGATAATGTGCCCTTCAAGTCAGTGCCCTACCGTGTGCCCCCGGTAAAGTTGCCAGCTTTACGGGAGGAGTTAAAGTACATGGTTGAGAGAGGGATGATCACTGAAGGTTATGTGAAGTGGACATCACCCGTCACGTTGCAGCCAAAACCTGACGGCAAGGTGCGGTTCTGCATAGATTTTCGTAGGCTAAATGGCTTGACCACTACCAACCCTTACCCTTTGCCTCGAGTTGACGACAGCGTGGACAAGATAGGGAATGCAAAGTACCTTACTAAAATTGATCTTGTAAAAGGCTACTGGCAAGTACCCCTGTCGGACCGAGCTAAGCAAGTTTGTGGTTTTGTGGTAGATGGCAAGACCTACCAATGTAACGTAATGCCTTATGGGCTTAAGAACGCACCTGCCACGTTTCAGAACCTGATGAACGATATTTGTGACGAAATCCCTAACTGCACGGTCTACCTTGATGACGTGATAGTATATGATGACGATTTTGAAAATCACCTAAGGCACTTAGAGACCCTGTTTGGGAAGTTGCACGATGCTGGGCTGGTGGTGAACCTGAGGAAGTGCAAGTTTGTAAAGGCTACTGTGCAGTATCTTGGCTTTGTGGTCGGGTTAGGCCGGGTGTGCCCCCCCCTGAGCAAGATACAGGCTATCAATATGTTTCCCAGGCCCACCACTAAGCGCCAGGTCATGCGGTTCCTAGGTATGATAGGCTATTATAGGCGCTTCATCCGGGGATACTCTACTGTCTTAGCACCGTTAACTGATCTACTGTCGAAGTCAGTGAAGTTCTGTTGGGCTGCGGAGTGTCAGAGGGCTTTCGACCTAGTCAAGCACCTGCTGTGTACACATCCGATTTTGAGGGCCCCAGACTTCTCCAGGAGTTTTCAGCTGGCGACTGATGCCAGCGGTGTGGGTGCCGGGGCAGTGTTACTGCAGACTGATTCCGAGGGCTTGGAACACCCAGTGAGCTTCTTTTCTCGCAAGTTTAATTCGGCACAAAGGAATTACTCGACTATAGAGAAGGAGCTTCTGGCTATCGTTTTGTCGCTCAAACATTTCGAAGTTTATGTTCCAGCCTACGGCCCGGTAGTGACGATTTATACGGACCATCATCCCTTGAAATTCCTAAATCAGTTTCACAATCGGAATATGCGGTTGACCAGGTGGTCCCTAATGCTCCAAGAGTATAATCTCAACATTCAGCATATTGCCGGGAGTGAGAACGTGATAGCAGATTGTCTATCAAGGGTTGATGATCCAAGATAGTCGTGCACGGTGTGTGGGTTGAGCAGGAGTAAAATTAGGCTATCATAACGCCGTCCAAAAAGATTATAAAACAATAAAATAAACGAGAAAACTCTTTCTTTTTTTTAGTTTTGTAACTCTTTATTGTTGTAGCATGATGCATGCGATATTGTGTTTTATGTATAATTCACACTTCAGTTGTTGTGCACCTTTTGCAATTAGTGGCAGCTAAGGGTAGCAGGTCGGTTGGTTGCCTGTCAGATTTTGATAATGCTTCTAAGGTCGATTATCTAAAATCTTGGGGGGGCTGTGACGCACCCCAGTGCTGGGCAACGCAACCTGATTGTACTCCTTGGTACTCCACTGTACCGCCCGTGATCTGGCTACCGTCAGCCGCTATGTATATTGAGTGTGACAACTTATAACTATGTTCTTTGTATCTCTGCAAAGGTCTCGTCATGTGCTAACCAGTGGTGGGTTTTGTTTTAAGCCATGTCGAGACCTTCCATTTAATATGTAGTATCAATAGAGAAGTTGATAGATGAGTAATGGGAGTTCAGAGAGAGAGAGTGAGTTAGGCTTCAGAGCAAGAGGGTAGCAACGCGCCGCGCTGCCGGCCGGGTGGTTGCCAGACGTATGGACTGGTTGGCAGCCTTGCCCTTATAGCTAGGCGCGATAGGGTTGGTAGTCCATTGTTGCCTGCCTGGGCTGGGCCCATGTTGTCGTACAGCACACTGCCTGGAGGTTGGCTGTGCGTTCCTTGACCAGGTTGCCTAGAACCTTTGAGATTCTAACATCCCTTGCTCTCTCCCCCAACTTCTCACGGTTGCACTCTTTCTCTCTGACGACATTACTCTCATTTCATTCTTCTCTCTATTTAAATGCATAACCTTCCCTTGAGGTCCTAAAGGAGTTTCAGCACTCACCTCTCGTATTACTCTTAGGACAAGCATATATTTACATGTATTAGATTTAAGGGGTTAATGTGAACAGCGATCTTCTTGATGAGGATAGTTGGTGAACGTTCTACATGTTCACGAGTTATATGCCCCGCTCATCATCCCATTTGTGACTAGACTGGTGCCATGTGTAAGAGCCCGACCATGCCCAGGAGTTGTCTGTAGAGGGACGAGGACTTAGCCTTGATTTGCATACCGAGCCAGGAGCGAGTGTAGCACCCGAGACTACAGCTCGCTCGTAGTGCCGGTATAGTAGAGTAACGTAATTTATCTGTCCTTGTGTTCTCTACAGTCTTCTCCTGGGTTCTCGCTTTCGGTGCTGGGACTCGTTGTTCCTGTGACTTGGCCTGCTAGCTAGAACACATGGGGATGATGAGTGGGATATATCTTTATTTTACTATGCATTGCAGCTCTCTTTAAGTATATATCTATAACACTTTACAATACACATTACTCACACACAAGACAACACTATTAATACTTTCATGTATCAATTAACTGCACTGTCGTTTTGCTGCTGTGTCCGGAGTTCTGTTGCGTAGGGCGCATACGGACTCGGAGGGGAGACAGAGTGAGAGAAGCGAAGTAGCCTATGCGGTAGTAGGCTACCGGCGCAGTACTGTTGCCTGCAACCTTTTAGTTATTCCAAGTATAGATTCATTATTATAATAAGTGACTACTATTTATGTTCCTCCCATGTGTATTATTAGGTATCTACTGGATCATGAACATCTTGTATGCTACATGCTAGTGCATGTTAGTAGGGGACAGTTAGTGTAGTGCACGCGCTTTCAAGTAGGCGTGTACATTTGTCATTTAGCATTTCACTGTCATACCTTTAGCCTGCTTCTATTCTACATTATTAGAGGCTTAATATTAACGTAGTTTCTTGAGTATTGCATTTCTTTAGTAATAACGTAACCTATAAATGTCTGAGGGAGTTTAGCCTCATAGCCTACCCCTGTTGTACACTTTCGCCGAGTTAAGGTACCTCGTTACCGTAGACGATAACTCTGTAGGGCGTTGGTGCTTTTGTTGTCTGGAGCATATAGTATTTGGGACTGGAATCGAGCGTGTCGTTGTCACTTAAGCCATTTCTGTCCTACGATCAAGAATCCCGAATATGTATTGCCGATCCAGCCGTAACACCATCAATTTGTGTTCCTAGTTTTAATTTGTTATTTTTCTTGGTTAAATTGAATTGGACATTAAATTGGGTTAACCATTAAATTGTGTTCCTAATATTTCATTTGTTTTCAAGGCTACATTAGGTAGAATAGGTATTTAAATTAAAACTAAATAAAAATTACTGTTAATTAAACTTAAAGGGAATACAATTATTATGTACGGTCTTCTCAGCTAAATTTAAAGCGGTAACTGCAACAAACATATCTGGTACCAAGTAGATATTGAGCTAGCCTAGTTTGTTTCAATGTTTATAGAATAAATTGGCTTGTCTTATAGCATTTTTGGCATCCCTTCCTTAGTTTACTTTAACAAAATTGCCGAATTTAATGTAGGGTAAACTATTTTAATTTTGTGAGCGGAGATAATATAGGCATTCGTTTACTTTAACCCTCTCACCACGGAAGGCCTCTTGAACGCCCATAAAAAAGCATATAACAGGTACCCGGAAGGCCTCTTGAACGCCCAGTGGTTGAAAGCCTGTGAGCTTCGTGTGCGAGGCGTCGGTCCGACGCATGTAAACAACAGCCGGCTGGACCGACGCCCCGCATCTCCGGCCACAAGAAGGAGAGCGTCGCTTGTTCGTGTGTGCGTGTGTGCCTGTATGTTGTTGTTAAGTATCGAAAAGTGGTGTAAAGTGGCTGTTTTGGCCATAAAGTTATCTCCAATGAAATCATCATCACAGCTCAACCAGTTGACTTAGAGAGCTCTACTTAATGCCATTCTACAGGTAAATAACACAGCTACGCTTGGGGATGCGCGGGAATGCGGGAAGCAGTCTGATTAACGAATATTCGGTAGCCTAGCCTAGACGTTTTTCGGCCAAAACACCCGGGTTTTGAGGAATATATATATAATACATAGCCGGGGCTGGAGGGTTAATTATTGCGCTTTGCGTCTTATTTCCCTCAAATTATTGCATCACCGACGTCAATCATTCACTAAGTATTGCGCTTTGCGTCGTGGTTCCCTACAATTTACCAATATTGACGTCGTCTAATATTTATTAGTGCGCTTAGCGTCCATATAGGTAAAAAAAATTGTTTAACTTTTAAATTTTAATTCCTGTGTATTACCATCATGTTGACTTTATCCCAATATAAAAGACGAAAGGCGGGTATCAAGAGTGGTTTGACAAAGATCACCAAAGCTATAAATACATTTTTAGTTAACGCAGACAATGAATCGATATAGGCTATAAATTGGCATCTATATTGAGACAACTCGATGAATTTAACACATGTCACAGTGAAATGGAAACTCTATATGAGGCCGACGAGGATTATTTCGCGGACATAGAGGTAGACACGGAGTATTTGGAGGGTCTTGATCAGATTATCATCCATCTAAAGGGTAAACTCTAACATGAGCCAAATCGTACTGCAGTTAATAGGAATGCTAGTATAAGATTACCAAAAATCACCCTTCATGTGTTTGACAGTGATCCCACTCAGTGGATGGGATTTTGGGATATGTTCCACTGTAGTGTCCACAACACTGAGGAATTCAGTGAAATACAAAAGTTCACATACTTAACCTAAGACGTGCGCATGGGGGGTATGAGACACCACACTCCTGTGCGCACGTATTTGAGCTGTTCCCATCACTAACATCGTTATTTTACCATAAATAGCATTAATACTTATCCATATGCACCTATTATAGGTTGATTATAAAGGTATTAACCTGTTACAACAATAAAACAAGTGGAAACAGTGTTTGGATGGTCAAAATCGGCGATACAGGCCGGGAGTTACATAATGTATGGCTGAGGCAATCTCCCTGCCCTCCTCCCCTCCCCTTGTCTGGATAGACACTTACGCAATAGTCTCTCTCGCTCTTTCCCACGCTTGGTAACAGTGATGACAACGCCCTGCTACCAACTCGCTAATGTTAGCACGAAAATAGACCACAGAATAAGGGAATAACAGGGAAAATAGGTGATAACTGAAGGAGGGGAGGAAAGTGGGGAAGGAGGGGAGGTGGAGGAGTGATATTTGGCATGGCCCAGGGGCAAAAAAACAAAAAGTTTGGGGTGTTTTAAATGGATTTTTTTTCCTTACTCTTAAGAGTCTTCCCGCAGTCCGCCGGGGGAACTCTTAAGAGTCTCCCCGCAGTTCCCGGGTTAAGAGGTCAACTTAGTGGTGAAGCTAGATAACTAATTGAAGGTTTCGCGATAGAAGGAGCCAGCTATCAACCAGCTATTGCCCTTCTACAGAAAACCTATGGACACAGGGATAGAATTAAGGCGGCACATATAACCAACCTCACTACTTTGAGTCCTCCCTCTTACAATGTCGAGGAATTAAAGGGATTCTATGCTAATTTTGAAAGTACATTAAGGTCCATTGAGACCCTACAAATTACCCTTCATGATGCTAGTGTGGTGATCCTTATGAATAAGTTGCCATCCCCACTAAAGGAGACTTTAAATAGAACTTTAGGTTAAGATGGTCTGGACCTAGAAAAGTTTGTACAGGTTTACCAAACAGAGGTCTTTAACTTGGAAAGTGTAGCAGAACGGACTACAACACACATACCAGTAGCTTCAGCATCCTTTGCGGTGCAGGAGGCCTCGGTGTGGAGTAAAAGTTGTAAGTTGTGCGAGGGGGCACATATATGGTTCAAGTGTTTAAAATACAAAACCGGTGCTCTAAAAGTAAAATGCGCAAAGCAACTCAACCTTTTGCACTGGGTGCTTATCCTCAGACCACGGGAGCCATGGCTGTGTAAACCCTAACATCCGTGACTGCAAATTCTGTCATAACAGACAATACCATATCCTCTGTCAGTCCAGATCTTAATGGGACGATTCGAAGAATGAGCAGAAGCCTCAAAGGGTAACAAAGACCAAGACGCAAACTACCACGATGTCTGTGTCTTCAAAGAAGACTAGTATTATCCTCCCAACTGTTATGCTGCCAACAGTAAAGGAACCAAGAGGAACAGTCAAGATGCGTACGCTGTTGGATCAATGCTCACAGCGCACCTTCATCCTAAATTCCGCTCTAGACTCTATCCAATATGAACATTTGGGTGTTGAAGAGCTAGAATTGCGAGGGTTTACCGGAGCATGTGAGAGTAAAAATTATCCAGTAGTGTCCTTCAAGTACAAGTTCCGGGGCAGAAACTATCCTCTACAAGCAGTTGTGGTAGAAACTCTCCCGGAACATAAAGGATCAGAATGCCTAGAAGCCGACATGAAGGTGTTGCGAAGCAAAGGCTACAAATTAGCTGATCCTCTAATGATACAGACATCTCGACTGGACTTGTTGGTTGGGTCCGATCGTTATTATGACTTAGTGCGGCCAGGGTACAAAAAAGAGGGTGACATTATTATCTTGCCCACTAAATTTGGCTATGCACTAAGTGGCTCCTGCCATAACGACATGTCTAGTGCCCAAGTAGAAGTAGTTACAATATTGAAAGTCGCGGTCACCCTGATCGATCAATACACATCCTCGGGATCATATAATCCATGTCATAATGTATTAAAAATTTTGTGGGAACTGGATCATTTAGGAATTTCACCGAGCGAAGATTCAAAGGAAAACAAGACTGCGTTGGAAATCTACAAGGAGACAGTAACGTACTCTGCACAGAATCAGCAGTATGAGGTCAGACTGCCGTGGAATCAACATAAAGAGAAACTGCCTTCTAACCATGGTCTAGCAGTGGGTCGCCTAAGGGGTCTGAAGAAGCGATTTCAACAAAATCCTGTATATTGTAGTCACTACGCCAACGTTATCAATGATCAACTTCATCGTGGTTTCATTGAGGAGGTTCCTTTCAATGTTACTGAAAACTGTCAGTACTTGGCACATCACAGGGTCACCAAGAACAGTGTAACGACACCCGTTTGTATTGTGTACGACTGCTCCGCTAGTATTGGCAAAGGCAGGCCAAGTCTTAATGACTGCCTTTACACCTGGCCATCACTAGTGCCAGATCTAGCTAAAATATTGCTGCGATTCAGAGTACACAAATATGCCTGGAAAAGTGACATCGAGAAGGCTATTTTCATGTTGAGACTTCATGAGGAAGATTGTGACTATACTTGATTTCTGTGGCCAAAGGATCCCTTGGACTTATCTTCACCCTTACTTTGCTACCGATTTAAGGTAATGTTGTTCGGGGCGACTTGCTCACATTTTCTTCTTAATGCCACGGCCTTGAAACATCTTTCCGTTATTGATGAGGATCCCGAAGTTGTGGAGGCTATTAAGGAAGGTTTGTATATTGACAACCTCCAAAGAACAGGCAGTGATGAAGAGACTGTCATTAAGAGTTACTGGGATGCCCAGAGAATTATGTTTCAAGGACATTTATATCTCAGAGAGTGGGCTACCAATAGTCCTCAACTACGTGATCTTCAACAGAATGATGGTGTTGCTGCCAAAAATCAAGAAAGAGTGAAGACATTAGGACTCTTGTGGTTACCTGACTCTGATCTGTCGACATTCAACGCTAGTCCCCCAGAGACCAGTAAGGCTACAAAGAGAGAGTGCTTAAGAATGTCCACACAATTATTGTTCAATCCACTCGGTGTACTACTGCCTGTAACAAAACAACAACAAGGTCCAGAATCTTTTTACAACAATTATGGAGACTAAAACTAGATTGGGACGATCTGCGCTACCGAATGGTCTACAATTTCTAAGGATATGGGCCTCTGCTGTGACTTTACTTATCCTAGGAGGACGATATTTGCTGATTCGGTGGAGCTTAATGCATTTAGCGATGCAAGTGGTGTCACTTACAGCACCGCGATATATTTTATGAGCCCGGAACATAACAGTTTGGTCATCGCTAAATCAAAGGTCACTCCCATAAGGTCCATAACTATACCAAGACTAGAGCTAACTGCTGCTTTCTTTGCTAGCCGCCAGGTTAATCAAATTTGTGGAGGAAGCCTATCATAACATTGTAAAAGTCAACAAAATTGCATTATGGTGCGAAAGTCAGGTTACATTGCATTGGTTGCACAGCATGAAGAAGCTTCCGGTGTATGTCGCGACCCGAGTTGACGAAATAAAATCCCTTCTTCCGACTGTAGAATTCCGGTACGTGTCCTCTAAAGAAAACCCTAGTGATTTGCTGTCTAGAGGTGTTCCGGCAAAACATCTGAAATCTTCTGCGTTTTGGTGGGAGGTGCCCATGTGGCTTCGAAACAGACGAGTGGCCAGAAGATGTAGGATATTACCAGATGGCCCAACGCCACAAGTAACTATAGCCAAGTCATTGGTACCAATGATGACCAAGACACACAGTTATGGAGCTGGGAAAAATATGGCAGTTTTGAAAAATTAATTCGGGTAGTTGCATGGACTATTCGATACAAGAATATTTTGAAGGCAAAAATTAAAGGGACGTCTCCCACAGACTGTACCCTCAGCATTAAGGAACTAAATGTAGCAGAAAAGATTGTAGCTCAAAGATGCCACCAGGAATGCTTCCTAGAGGAGTACGAGATGCTGTCTGGTGACAAAGGTACTCACAATAATTTGATAAACCAATTAGGACTTGTCATGAAAGGAGGTTTAATTGTATGTGAAGGTAGATTGAAGTTAGCGGCTCTTCCGGATTCAATTAAATATCCGCTACTACTGCCTTCCAAACCTTTCACTACCATGCTCATCAATGTGCCATCGTGTCTGTTGTCACTATGGAGTCAATCACGTGGTCGCTGTGACGTTAACCACTCAGTTAGAACCGCATGGCTTGTCCTACAGTGACTCGCTAGGATCGCCAGGGCAGTGGATGGGGCTACAGTTTATGTATTAGAGTGTGCTTTATTTCATATGAAAGCTTTTTTGCAACATAGTATAGCTGTGGTAAACTATCAATGGAAGTTAAATATTACTAAGCTATAATGAATCAAATCAAATCAATCTAAATGAAAACTACTCTATATCTAAATTGAATTCAATCTGAAACAAGCTAATTTATATCCAAAGGTCTCACATAATACAATGTATATATAGGGTAATGTTATAAGGGTTAATATTAGCCAGGAATTAACTCACCAATAGTTCCACGTGGCAATGAGGCAAGGGAGAACGTTTTACCCCAATATGGTGGTGGACAATGGGGAACGAGACTTCGGTCCCGAGACACGAGTCAAGTTAAAGAAAGAATAAATGATTACATGGGAATGGACAT
Organism: Paralithodes platypus; assembly: GCA_032716605.1. Lineage (NCBI taxonomy): Eukaryota > Metazoa > Arthropoda > Malacostraca > Decapoda > Lithodidae > Paralithodes > Paralithodes platypus. The sequence goes on from CM064495.1 coordinate 28,786,147, forward strand.
GAATATTATGCTTATCTATCAGTCAGTCATGATGTCGATGAGAGCGTCGTGATGGTGTAGCTGTGTGTATTGCTGTATGTGTATTGTGATTAGAGGCACAAAAGCACGATCAACTGAGGGCGGAAAATTAGATGTTAACTGGTTGGTGTTCGTGAAGGCTCTGACGTACCTCAAAAGCACACCTTGCTGCCTTGGCAAACCGCCAGGAGCCCAAATTATCGTACCGCTTTTAGGTTGCTCTATACGATAAATTATATTAATCTATACGATAAATTCATATATACTACATAAGACCATGGCAATATTGCTTAATAGCATATTAGGCCTTTTATAACTTAACTTATTTACAATCTTATAATATACGATCTACTCGTCCTACATCGTGCTGTAGGAGAGATCGTGACGTCACAGAGACATACAAGATCACAAAAGAGTCATAGTCTATCGTATTTATACGATACAAGCCAGGAATTAACTCACCAATAGTTCCACGTGGCAATGAGGCAAGGGAGAACGTTTTACCCCAATATGGTGGTGGACAATGGGGAACGAGACTTCGGTCCCGAGACACGAGTCAAGTTAAAGAAAGAATAAATGATTACATGGGAATGGACATGAATATTATGCTTATCTATCAGTCAGTCATGATGTCGATGAGAGCGTCGTGATGGTGTAGCTGTGTGTATTGCTGTATGTGTATTGTGATTAGAGGCACAAAAGCACGATCAACTGAGGGCGGAAAATTAGATGTTAACTGGTTGGTGTTCGTGAAGGCTCTGACGTACCTCAAAAGCACACCTTGCTGCCTTGGCAAACTGCCAGGAGCCCAAATTATCGTACCGCTTTTAGGTTGCTCTATACGATAAATTATATTAATATATACGATAAATTCATATATACTACATAAGACCATGGCAATATTGCTTAATAGCATATTAGGCCTTTTATAACTTAACTTATTTACAATCTTATAATATACGATCTACTCGTCCTACATCGTGCTGTAGGAGAGATCGTGACGTCACAGAGACATACAAGATCACAAAAGAGTCATAGTCTATCGTATTTATACGATACACTCCCCCCACAAAAAAGACCTGAACCCCACCTTAAACCTAAAGTTGCCCAGAGGCTATCTTCTGACGCCACAAGTCGACAGCGCCAGCAGCAGCGCGTCTGGGACGCGTCCCGGTCCGAGAATGATCACCATCAGTATGAGGTGAGTCGTTCCTTCGAGAATCCTCGGACCCAGCAATAACAGGTGGAGCCTCAGATTGCAATGCGGAATCTAGCTCCAAAGCGTACAAACGTGCGATAGGACGAACAGTAGTTCCAGTGGCTGTCTTTAAAAGCGCCACCCGCTCTACAGAGTCTGCCCCCTTGTATACCTCCAATACGCGGCCTAATTTCCAGTATAAACGAGGACTATCTTCTTTAATTAAAACAACGTCACCAACTGTAGGGGCCGTTGGTCTACCAGAGGGAGTAACACTCCTTTCCCTCAATGCTAGCAGATATTCACTAATCCACCGTTTCCTAAAATCCTCGATTATCCTGGATATATACTGGTATCTCTTAGACACCGCTACCGCAGAGTACAACGAGGGATCCTCTAACTCTACTATGGACTGAAAATCAGATGGAAACGCAGTCAATGGTTTTCCATATAGCAAGTGAGCTGGCGTTAATGGTAGTGGTTCTTGCAGGTCGGTGTACACATATGTAAGCGGGCGATCATTCACGACTGCCTCTATCTCTGTGAGGACTGTCGTCAACTCACTCTTCTTTAATAGAGCACGTCCTACAACCGCTCTTAGTCCTGACTTTACTATGCTGACACACCGTTCCCACATTCCACCAAACCAAGGTGCCTTAACTGGAATGAACCTCCATTCGCACTTCTTCTCTCCCAAAAAAGTGATGATAGTAGGATCACTACTCATATCCTTTAGATATTTTGATGCTTGGACATAAGTGGGAGCATTGTCGCTAAGAATGAGTTGAGGGAATGAACGACGGGCACAAAACCGTCTAAACGCCAGCATAAATTCTTCGCTAGACATATTATCACATAGTTCTAGGTGTACCGCTCGAGACGTCGCACAGGTAAACAATAATATATAAACCTTCTCATGCTCCCTCGTCTTCAATGCCCCTGTGTAATCTAATCCTACCGCTTGGAAAGGTTCTACGTGCTTTACACGGCATTCAGGTAGAGGTGGAGCTGGTCCAGTTGCATATGGTTTACCCTTTAGTCTCTGGCATATTACACACTTTCTCACTACGCGTCGAGCTACTTGTCGAACTCTGGGTATCCACCATGTGAGACGTAAATTTGATATAATATGACATACCCCGTAGTGTTTTACTTCCCTATGTGCACGTATGATCAATAGATCAGTAACGTGATGTCTTGTTGGCATAAGTATAGGTCGGTTTGTGCCGTCTGGTACACCCGACCACTTCAGGCGACCCTCACACCTGATGAGGCCATTGTCTAGGTGCAACCTTAGTTGACGCACTATATTAGGCATTAATGTCTTATTCGAGCCTTTGAAGGATTCTAATTCATTGGAAAAGGTTTCTACTTGAACCCATTTGATCAAAGTTACTTCAGCTGCTTTAAATTCACGAGCATCAATGTTGTGACCCCTGTTGCAGAGTTGGCCCGTTACTTTAAGCTTAAGATTGGATACATATCGCAACACCCAAGCTACAACTCTGACTAGTTTAATATAGTCACCGAATCTTGCCCACTTTATGATAGGACCCGGTGGCTCATTTGGTTGGGCTGTAACTGCCACTGTTTCCAGTGGCAGAAGTCCCTCACCAACAGCATGCCATATCGTCCATTCACTTTCATGGAGCAGCCACTTTGGACCATGCCACCACAATTCGGACTTCATTAACTGGCTAGCCGTTATACCCCTAGTTATGAGATCACTAGGGTTTTCCTTTGTATTTACATAATGATAAGCAACGTCTGGCAAAAGGGCTCTAATCTCATCTACCCTATTCCGCACATAAACTGGCAGAGACTTCTTGCTATGTATCCAGTTGAGTGCGACCTGACTATCGCACCATACGTGAACGATTTCAATATTTAATTCGCTCTCGTATGCTGCGCGTACATGTTGCACCAGACGTGCTAATAGCAGCATGGCAGTCAATTCCATTTTAGGGATAGTTACCTTCTTAACCGGGGCTACTTTGGCCCGGGCTGTAACTAAATGTGCCCCAAATGAAGTAACAACATATATGGCTACCCCGTATGCCGTGGCGCTAGCATCGCAAAACGTGTGTAACGTAACGTCACCGAACGCCGCCACTTTACGAGGTATAGGTTTAGTACATAGGATGGCATATTCATTCAACAACAATGTCCCATGGTCATTCAGGTCCTCGGGCAAACTGTCATCCCATCCTATTTTACGTCTCCAAACTTCCTGCATTAGAATCCTAGCTCTTATGGTAACAGGTAATGCTAGACCCAAAGGATCAAAAAATTGCGCAACTTTGCTCAACAGACTTCTTTTTGTGTGCGCTCCTGTCTGCTGAGCAAAAGACCTTGTTTGAAAAGTTAGTATGTCATGTTTAGGTTGCCAGATCATCCCCAAATTTCTGGACTTTTCCTGGTTAAGAGATGCCGTACCATCCACCTGTATTAAACTCTGAAGATCTTCACTATTAGTAACCCACTCGCGGAGAAATAGATGTGCATCCGCAAACAATCTGCGTGCTTGCCAGTATGCATACAACAAATCATCTTGACTATCGCTAGTACCCTGCAAATTGTCAATGTATAATCCGCGAGATAGTTTACTTGTGTCCTCATGAGTGTCAGCTAGATGTTTTCTGATTGTGGCATTTAACAAAAACTGCGAGCAAGTGGCCCCAAAGAGTACAACCCGAAAACGGTATATTATGATGGGACTTTCAGAGTCGCTAATGTCGCTGAACCAAAGAAAGCGGGTAACATCTCTATCTTCCTCCTTTAGCTTGACCATCAAGAATGCTTTCTCGATGTCACTGGTATAGGCGTACTTTCCCAGCCTAAACCGCAATAGATGTTGGGACAGGTCCGACACCATGGACGGACCTGTCAACAGGCAGTCATTCAGACTGGGTTGTTGACCTTGGTGGGCAGAACAGTCATACACCACCCGTATTGGTGTGGTGACGCTGTCTTTCTTTACCCCATGATGGGCCAGATAGTGAACCCTACCCTTCTTACACGGTTCCTTGACATCGACTCTCTCAATAAAACCCCTATCCTCATAACTCCGAAATACATCGTCATACGCCTGGCGCGTGCTCGGTTCGTTAGACAATTTCCGCTGCAATGCGCGCAAGCGACCTAATGCCAAACCATAGTTGGTAGGTAGGCTTATCTCACTGTTCTTCCAAGGTAAACTAACTTTATATTGCTTGTCTGAGGCACAGTAGCACACAGACTCGTCAAACCTTTGTAGCGCAACTTCCGAGTCATAATCAGTCTCCATAGGATTAATGCCTATGTGATCCAATCTCCACAGTCGTTCCAGGTCGAACTCGGCAGCCATCTTAGGGTCACTAGGTTGGGAATCCTCCCTTCCCAACTCCTCTGCCGCGGTTACATTGACTCTATATATCGAGACCGTGTCGACCAGGACCTTTGACTGTGTAGTATGCACCTTTCCGCTCATGCAGTATCCAAATTTAGTGGGGATTAAAATTACACCACACATCTTTTTAAATCCAGGGTATACTACTTCATAATAATGATCCACACCAAGTAGAACATGCACCTCACTCTGATTTCCCATGGGATCTGACAAGTTAACCCCTTTGCTACGTAATGCGTGTTCCACCTTCTTCACACCCACAGATACATATTCTGGTAGGGTGTCTACTACGATACAAGTCATAAAGTACCGGTTTTTACGATAGAAATATGAAATCTCCGCTATCTCGTAGTCTTGTTTATCAGTAACCCCTGTGAAGCCCTGTAATCGAAGAGTCTCAGCCCCTACGATTCGGTGCTTCAGTCCCACTAGTACGGACCTCTTTATAAAGGAACGTTGAGACCCTTGATCTAGAAGTACCCGACAAACTTTGTTAATGTCATTACCTTCCATGGGAATCTGTATTGTGGGCAATATAGTGGTGTCTTGCGTGCTACCTAGTGCCACAGTTGTAGTACCCTCATTTTTGACGTCTTTGACTTTATCTGCAGTAGGACACAACTTATCAAAGTGATGTCCTTTGCAGTGCCGACAGGGCCTTAAGTATGTAGCAGTACATTGTCCCTGCTTACCATGTTCCCCACTTAGACAACCTACACATAGCTTCAATCTTCTCGCCTGTGCTAGTTTTGTCTCATTTGTCGGGTATTTTACACAGAAACTCCATTTATGTTTGTTGTTACATAGCTTACATAGAATCTGAGCAGGTTTCTTATACACACCCTCTTTCTTTACTTTAGTCCCCACTGTCCTGCTTACTGTTCCCCTCTTCTCCACATTCTCACTCCCTCCCGACACATACATTCTCCCTTTGTTCAACTGTAGATTATTGATCTCCTTACTGAACTGAGTTTTGAATTCCCCCAGCTCAAATGATCTTACCTTATCAAGTATTGCCATAGGAAGCCTCTGACGCAAGATAATGACTATCATTTCCTGCGTGGTAAGCCCTAGGGTATCTAGCGATCGAGTATGGCACTCCATATTTGCCCTGAAGTTTGTCAACTCATCAACCTTATACTGTGGTTCTGCGAGCCCCAACAAGGCAACGACATGGGCCATCTTCAACTGCTCTCTATCCCCGTATGTGGACTCTAATAAGTGTACCGCTTCAAGATAACTACCACCTACTACTGCAAAACCCTCTATTAAATGTAAGGCCTCTCCTTCCATTCGTCCCTTCAGATAGTGAAACTTGCGGACATTATCCAAAGAGGATTCATGAACCGTAGATCGAAATACGTCCCAAAAAGCTAACCACTCGGTTAACTTGCCCCCAAATGTAGGAAGATTGAGCTTTGGGAGGTGTACAGTATGTTTTGGGTCAGCCCTTCTATGGGCCTCATTATCGCCTCCCTTCTTACTTGCGACAGCACGCTGTAATAGGCGCTTCGCTCTAAAGACAGGTTCGTCATAGAGGGCGCGATTATCACACTCTGTAACTATCTCTTCCTCCTCTATCATGTCAGCCACAATCACCTCACTCAGAGCCGTAATACGACCGTGGGTAGCCTGGACGTTATCTAATCTAGCCTCCAATTCCTCTAGATCAGCAGTAGTGATGAAAGTGTTTAAGTCCACAATTAGCCTATTTAACACTCCCCGAAGTCCCGCCCTTTGATTTTTAGGGGCTTTGCTTAGCACCCCACTAGACGGTGTCTCTTTATGGTCTTTATCCATTTTGCATGTGAGCCTATAGGCTATGTATCTAAATGTTACGTTACAAGGACAACGGCAAATCAATAGTCTAATTAAGAGACGCCAACCTGCGGACTTCTATGTTATGGAGAACAAATAGTACACTAAATAGCAATACCTACTAATGGATCATATTGAACAAGAAAAAATGTTAGGTCAGGTCATGTCACAGGAAGAAAAGAAAATTATTGGGGAAAGATGATAGGTGGGATGCAGGACTTAGGCAGGCACAACGATGTGACCCTGCATTCCGGCTCTAACCATCGCTTGGCTAGCCTTGCCAGTTTATCATAGAGTTGTTCCTGCATCCTGTTATATGTCCCCTTGTTCATTGCCTTAAAATCCCTTACTGGTAGCTAATTCCCGGGTCTGGGCACCAATGTGGTAAACTATCAATGGAAGTTAAATATTACTAAGCTATAATGAATCAAATAAAATCAATCTAAATGAAAACTACTCTATATCTAAATTGAATTCAATCTGAAACAAGCTAATTTATATCCAAAGGTCTCACATAATACAATGTATATATAGGGTAATGTTATAAGGGTTAATATTAGCCAGGAATTAACTCACCAATAGTTCCACGTGGCAATGAGGCAAGGGAGAACGTTTTACCCAATATGGTGGTGGACAATGGGGAACGAGACTTCGGTCTCGAGACACGAGTCAAGTTAAAGAAAGAATAAATGATTACATGGGAATGGACATGAATATTATGCTTATCTATCAGTCAGTCATGATGTCGATGAGAGCGTCGTGATGGTGTAGCTGTGTGTATTGCTGTATGTGTATTGTGATTAGAGGCACAAAAGCACGATCAACTGAGGGCGGAAAATTAGATGTTAACTGGTTGGTGTTCGTGAAGGCTCTGACGTACCTCAAAAGCACACCTTGCTGCCTTGGCAAACCGCCAGGAGCCCAAATTATCGTACCGCTTTTAGGTTGCTCTATACGATAAATTATATTAATATATACGATAAATTCATATATACTACATAAGACCATGGCAATATTGCTTAATAGCATATTAGGCCTTTTATAACTTAACTTATTTACAATCTTATAATATACGATCTACTCGTCCTACATCGTGCTGTAGGAGAGATCGTGACGTCACAGAGACATACAAGATCACAAAAGAGTCATAGTCTATCGTATTTATACGATAATAGCCCTTGAGTATTTCCGAGAATTTTTGTGTGTATATTGAGGTATAAGAGTTTGGGGTACTTCTTTTCTGAATATTGAGGTGGGAAATTTTTGTGAGCATCATGTCTTATACCGGATCAGAGGAGAATGGAGACACAGTACGTAATGTCGAAACTGAGGAACAGCAGCATGATGAAAGGGTTAATCGGGTGAACTGTGAGGAGGATGCTAGGATATTTTTGCAATGGCCTGTTACTGCCGAGCGGTTGGAGGGTATGGATCGGTACGGTCTTCAATGCCTGGCCACAGCTATCGGTCATGCGGTTACTAGCAGCATGACCAAGGATAACTTGATAACGTGTGTACTGGGCAGGGTGACTGGTGAGCGAGATGGGTTGAGTGCTCAGAGCCCTTCGGCCATGCTTCCCCTACACTCGACTCCCAGCCATCCCAGTAGTTTGCCGACCCCGGGTACGCTTCCACAGTTGGGTGGTGACTGGCAGGGTGGGTTGCCCCTGGGGGGACCACCGGTAATTTCAAACATTGTAGCACCTTCACCTCCTCAAGGGTTAACTCCAGAATTATTGTTTCAGCTCGAATTAGCTAAGATCGAAGAGAGAAAGGCTATCAGGGCATCTGAGATTCAACAGCAACACAAGGGCATGTGAGCTTCAGCTTCAGCATCAGCAGCAAATAGAATTAGCCAAGATAGAAGAGAGAAAAACTATCAGTCAAGCAAAAATTCAAGCTGATTTAGAGTCGACTAGGTACTGTGCCGACATGGACGTAGAGAAGTCGCGAGTAGAGACAACGGGACAGCGACTTGGGGCTGGTAACCGTGTTCATGAGCAGTCTCTCTCGCACTTATTGAAACTGGTTCCGGTGTTTGATGAGAGTGGTGTAACAGAATTTTTCACACGCTTTGAGAAGAAATGCCAGAAACACCAGTGGCCAGAGAATAAATGGGCAGCACTTGTATCCTCTAGATTAATAGGCAAGGGTCTTAAAGCCTACGATGCGTTACCTTTGGAGTTATGTATTGTGTATGAGGATCTCAAGGAGGCTGTCCTGAGGGCTTACGAACTGCAACCAGAAACGTACCGTTTGAAGTTCCGGGGTGTAACTAAGGGAAGAGATAGCACCTTTTTGGAACACGCCCGGGACTTGTCCGATGCTATGGGGAACTGGCTCCGATCTGAGAAGGTCACAACATTTGATGGAGTTAAGCAGTTGATGATGTTGGAGCAGTTCTTTAAGAGCACGGGCGGTGATCTAACTTTGAACTTGAAGGAGAAAAACCCAAGAACTCTAGTCGAAGCAGCAGAAATGGCTGATCGACGGCTGTCGTTGATTCGGGGTTGCGGGTCCTCACAGAAGTACGATGTAAGTGCTAAGGACCGTTATCCTCCCCCTCCCCGGAACAATGACACATTTAAACAGAAGAGCCATGAAACTAAAACTGAATCCAAACCTTACACCACACCGTATGTGAAAAGTCAGGGGCCTTTTACATCACAGTATAAGCCGAAACCAAAATTTATGTGTTTTAGTTGCCACCAGGAGGGTCATAAGGCAAATGAGTGCCCTAGTCGACCTCCTCCGGCAGCCGTGTCTTTTGCACACAGCATTGGAGTGTTCAAGAGGACATCGGAGTTTGTTAGAGGCATTTCTTCCGAGGTAAATACACTGCCAGTGCAGAAGGATCCGGAAGGCTTATTCCCTGTCCGTGATGCCTTTAGTGACCACAGGGGACTCGGTTGTGTGGAGTGGGGGGGTAGAAGACATGAGGTGAGAATTTTGCGTGACACTGGGGCATCGCAAACACTGTTGAGAAATTTCACTGGTAAACCTGTCAATACGGCGCGGGTGGTTGTGGTTCAGGGAGTTAATGCGACGAGGTCATACCCGCTTGTAAGAATGAAGGTGGAAGTTGATGGTGTGATTCGTGACCTGGATGTGGGAATTGTGGAGAAGTTACCTGTTGGGGGCGTCGATCTCCTTCTTGGCAACGACTTTGCGGGGCCTACTTCTGAGGCTCCACCCTTAGTCGTTGTCGAGAAGCCGGCCGACGTGAGTAGGGAGGAGCAGGAGTGGGTTGAGAAGTGTCCGGTGCAGCCTATGGCGTGTGTTGTCACCGGAGATCCTGCATCCAGGGAGTCACATTCTGGTCAGCAATCTTTAGATCAGCGGAGGAAGGGTACCGAGAAGGGGTTGAAAGTTGATGCTGTTGAGAGTTTAGTATCAACGGACCTTCTCGGGGACTCAGTATTAGGACCAAATATCGAGTCTGAAGAAGACCCAGTAACTGTTGTGAAAAAGGCAGAGGATGGGCTTAAAAAGACGAAAGAGTTGAAGGAGGACAGTGATGCACTGTCGGGAGATGTGGCAACAAGGTACCCTGACGCGTACCCTATGAGAAATGGGTCGGCGAAGACGGTGGTCCGAAGCTTGCTAGTGTATTTTTCCCGGTATGGTTACCCGCAGGGATTCAGTCAGTCCAGGGACCCAACTTCACTTCTAGCCTCTTTGTTCAAGCAATGCCGCAGCATGGGATTGTTGGGGTTGTGTCATCTGCGTATCATCCGGAGAGCCAGGGTGTGTTAGAGCGATGGCACTCAGCCTTGAAATCTGTGCTTCGTTGTTGTTGCTTTGAGAGTGGAAAGGATTGGGATCTTGGCCTGCCATGTGTTTTGTGTGCTGTGCGGGAGGTACCTGGGGAGAGTTTGGGATTCAGCCCTAATGAGCTCGTCTTTGGACACCCTGTCAGAGGGCCTCTCCATATGGTTGAAGAAGTATGGGAGGGCGCAGAAAAACCTTGTTCTATGCTCAAGTGTGTCCTCAACAGTCGAGAACGAATGTTGCGCAGTCTGGAGTTGGCTGGCCGTAATTTGACTAGCTCTCAGGCCCTCAGGAAGGACAGGTACGACCTCAAGGTTGAACTCAGGGAGTTTCACGTGGGTCAGGAGGTGTTGATTCTACTGCCCCTTGTAGGTCACCCCTTATCCGCGAAGTACGCTGGTCCTTATAGGGTGGTGGAGGAGCTATCAGACCTGGATTACTTGGTAGCCACTCCAGACAGACGGAAGCGCAATCAGTTATGTCATGTTAATCCCATGAAGGAGTATGGGAGGCACCCCCCTGAGCCTCTCACTGTGCCTGTGATGACGTTTAACAGTCAAGGTGGAGAAGGAGAACGGGACAGTCAAGCTCAGGTGGAGGATAACTGGAAGGATAAGAAGTTCAAATGGGCGCCTGAGTGTGAGAAGGTGTTTAGAGAAGTAAAACACCTGTTGCGCACTCACCCGATCCTCAGGGCCCCTGACTTTAGCCTACCTTTCCAACTAGCAACGGAGGCTAGTGGTGTGGGGGCTGGTGCCGTCCTTGTGGAAAAGGACGATGATGGGCTGGAGCATCCTGTTAGTTTCTGCTCGGAGAAGTACAATTCGGCCCAGGGGAGCTGCTCTGTTGTCGAGGAGGAGCTGCTAGCGGTTGTACTTGCTCTGAGGCATTTCGAGGTCTGTGTTCCAGCCTATGGTCCGGTCGTTGTAGTTTACACAGATCATCACCCTCTCAAGTTCTTGGACCAGGTTCACAATCGGAATATGAGGCTGACCAGGTGGTCACTAAGGTTATTGGTATATAACCTGGACATACGCCATATTGCCGGTTGTGACAACGTGGTTGCAGATGGTCGTTCAAGGGTATATGATCCTGGGTAGATTGATGCACGGGTAGCCTCCTGCTTTAGTTTGGATAGTATTTTGCGCTTGGTGCTTGTTGGCTCGCGGTTGTAGCCCAGCGTATTGGGTCGTAAAGCAGGAGTTGAGCGTTTGGTATAGAAGAAAAAACTAGGCTTGCCCCTATAGTGCAGCCGAAATAAACAAATTATAAACATAAAAATCAAATAAAAACTCTTTCTTTGATAGTTGAATTTTTTTAGTATGTTATAGCAGTAATTCTGAGTTGCACTCCTCTCAGAATGCTGGGCTAGAGAAGCTCGCTCTTGAGGAGCATAACTACATATAATTTAACCTATGGTGTTGGGGAGGGTTGTAATTTTGAAAAATGTTTTGTTGAAGAACTGTGCCAGATATTTTACTGCCGCTGGGTGATGGGAAGTGGAGATATAGCATGGGTTCTAACCATCAGATTTTTGTGAGCCTTGGGGCCTCTGAGAAAAATCTTGGGGGGGGTGTGACGTTAACCACTCCGTTAGAACCGCATGGCTTGTCCTACAGTGACTCGCTAGGATCGCCAGGGCAGTGGATGGGGCTACAGTTTATGTATTAGAGTGTGCTTTATTTCATATGAAAGCTTGTGTCATGGGCAGTCCAGAAAGGCTCTTTGTTTTCATCCATGTCAAGGCTTTATATATTTAATTGTAAAGTATATGTTTTATCATTAACTAGTAATGATGGGATCTGGGAGAGAGAGAGAGAGAGTAGAACAGAGTGAGAGGGAGCGAGCAGTGTTTTTGTCCCGCTCGATGACGTCACGGCTGGCTGCCTCGTGGGGGTTGGTTAAGAGAGGTCCTTACCATGCTGTTAGCTCCCTTGCTAGTGGCTAGAGGACTTGTAACCGCTTTTTTCCCACGCGGCTCGAGCTAGTGCGAGTATATATACAGTTCCTCGCCACTCTCTCCCTCAGATCTGGTTTCTAGAACGCATCTATCTCATCCCTTGCTACCTGTCCCCCGCTCGCACCTGAGAATCTTTTCCTCTGCCTATCTCTCTCATTTTCCATATCTTTCACCACCTTTTTATTAACATTATATCCCCTCTGGTTAACTCTGCAAAATCAGCTTCATGCTGGCCAGTTGTATTGTGCGTTAAGGTCTGATATAACCCTTGTATGTTAGTTGTTAAGATAAGTGGATCACGAAGCATTGGTTGGCTTTCATATTGCCGCTTCCTAGAATTATTAGTGTTCTGCTGGATTAGATAATGCTAGACTAGGAGTCTGATATTATAAGGTATTGTTTCCTATGAGTGCTGGCTTTAGGAAAAAGCTGCACGACATACCTGAGAACTGGAGTTGATTGAGTAAATTCTAGTCTGTGTGCCATTGAGAGTAGAGCATGCACAAATGAGGGCTTTTTGCCTATACCATTCTGCACTGTTCTAAGCTCGTTGTTTGTCTTTGAGGTACGCCAGGAGAATGCTTAATATTTCGGTATTAAGGTTTCTCAAGAGAGCTACCCTTCATTATAACGTAATATTTGACGCACAGACTTGAGATTTGCCTAGGCTATGCGGCATGCCATGCGCACCAGTATCTCGTATCATTGACTCTAGCTAGACTTTATCAGTCACAGTAGACATTAAGTATATTAAACCAATTACTCTTTTTATGTATACCCGTTTATGATTACACAAGCATTTCGCAGCCTAGTTTGATGTATTGAGACACAAACGACTTAGGCTCTTTTTGTTGATAGGAATACTGCATTGTCGTGGCGATTATTATTATTGTTGTAGTGTTTAGGATATTCTTGGCTCCGACGGCATTATATATTCTGCCTTTTTGTGTGCATAGCCTGCACGAGCATTGTTCCGCTGCCTGCCTTTTTGGGTTCCATTTCCGATACGAGCATCTTTATAGCATCTAACATTTAAAGAAGATTCCTTGTTAGTGTTGAAGGACTTTAGTGCACTTTCTTTCATGCAGGAGTGCCTGACATTTATTGATTAAAGTAACGTAAGCTGTAACTTCTCTTACCACCTTACTTTGCATACCATAACCAAGCACCTTCGGTTATAGGTAGTAATAGGCTGTTTTCACATAACATTAAGCCTAGAGTAGACGCACATTTATTGAGAGTTTGATAGCCTATTATTGCATATAAAACTCTGTAGAGTATTTGTGTTCTTTGTTCACTGGGAATATACATCAGATCTAGCGCTTTCCGTTGTAGCATTTATGCCATTACTAGTCCAATGAATAAGAGCCCTGATATATTTAAACCCCAGTCGTAACATCGCATATATACGGCAAAGGTGGTGGATCCCTAAGATAAGACAAGCTGTAAAACAAGTGACCAGTAAGTGTATAACCTGTTGTAAAATACAGGGTAATACCTACGCGACAGCTAGAGTACCTCCCCTGCCAGACATCAGGACTACTCCTAGAGATCCCTTCGAGGTCACGGGGGTCGATTATACAAGAGCAACTGTCCAAGACTCGCACAACAACAAGGCTTATATGCTATTATTTATGTGTGCTACTACCAGCGCTATCCACATTGAAGTAGTTAGCAATATGGCCTGTGACAATTTTATCCATGCATTCCGGAGATTTTGTAGTAGGCAGGGATTTCCACAGATAATGTTAAGCGACAATGCTGCTACATTAATCTTGTAGGAGCTTCCAGACACCTGGAAGGCATTCAAAGCGATCCTAGTCTTCAGGCTCATCTTACCGAAATTCATTGTGAATGGCATTTTATACCAGTGTGTGCGCCTTGGTTCGGAGCTATTTGGGAGAGAGCCATAGATATTGTGAAGGCTGGGCTTAAAAAGGTACTAGGTCGTGCTCTAGTCTCCTTTGAGGAACTAACTACTGTCTAATTGGAGCTGGAGGCTATCGTGAATGATCGCCCTTTAACATATGTCTCGGGTGATCTGGAGGACCCTTCATCAATGCTGGTTAAGGGTCGTAGACTTTGTGACTTTCCAAAGGATGTGATTCAGCTAGATGAGCTGCAGGATCCTAGTTACGATAGTAAAGCCGCAATACACAGCAGGTACAATTACATCAATAAATGATTCCGGGACATATGGAAGCGTTGGTCTAGTGAATACTTGGCATCATTACGAGAAGCCTATAAAACAAAGGGAGGCTCATCAAGCAGTGTATGGCCAAAAGTAAATGACATAGTTCTTGTACATGACGAGGGACCTTGTGTCCTTTGGAAACTTGGTAGAGTAGTCAAACTCTATCTGGGACGAGATTGATTTAGTTAGAGTGGTCCAGATTAGGACAAAAACCGGCCTGACCACTCTACCCATCGTCAAGTTGTATCCACTGGAACAGGATGTTGAAATGTATTCGATCCCTCGGCCGGCGGTCGCTGATGATGGTGTTTACTCTCACGACTACACCCCTGCGTCAACAGCGGTCGCCGGACCATCTGCCAGTAATAATCCTGTTAGAAAACTACCTCTTCGTCGAGCCGCTGTTGGTTCTTCACAGCTTTGGATATCTAACATCGCTGCGGGATTATTGTAGATATGTATATATTGGTGGTGGGAATGTGTCGAGACTCGTAAGCATCTCGACAATTTAGGATAAGTAATATACTGAAAGTTTGAATTAGTCACCAGCAGTAGCTTAGCATGCATATAATGCATATCTTAATAAAAGATATGTACAATTTCGTATTAAGTTTCTATGGGTTTATTATCACTAGATAAATCGGGTTATTATTATATTTAATCCGGTATATCTTGTAGTTAGTTAAATGATGCATAGGATATTCACTGCGCATGCGTCATTTTGGAAACTGCGGGTCCCCGCAAAAGAACCTTTGAATTGCTCTAATGACAACCTCATCAACACCTACTTCTAGCTGCTCCTACTACAACCACCTTATTCACGCTAAGTCATCTTAATTCTTAACTCCTAGTGGCTACTATACCTTCTACTTATTCCTAACTCTATCCATGAGCTATCCATTACTATCAACATCTAATGTAAGTTAATACTTATAAGTTCTTGGCAATTTAGATATTTGTTTACTCCCGAGTTCTTATAGTGAAAAGGTATTATATTAATTAACAAAAACAAATAAATGTTAAATGCGAGTAAAGCTTCCAAGCTTGTCACACAGATAAGATCAGTCTGAGGAAACTTCTTCAAATTACATAAAATACATACGTGTTCTGAGCCTTCTCCTGAATGTGAAGATGTTAATACCATCCTCCCTCTTGCTGCTGTAGGCCTGGTAGTCGTTGGTTCCTCCTACCTTCTCGTCAGAACACACTCCCTTATGCTGGCCCAGGATGTGTGTGCACTGGTGGGGAATATATGCTCAGTCATATAATTTCTTGGGAGATATATAAAATTTAATTATACTTTGCAATAAATGAATGTGTGAGCTTATATATTATTTTGCAAGTCCCTCTAAAGCACTAAGAGGATTGTAATTTAGTAAATTGTAGAAAAAGGTATAAATTACTTCTATCTATTGCCAGATGCCTTGATCCCTGAAGGGGTGGCCATGAATGAATCACTTCCATAATATTGTCATCCATCAGCCAGAGCCTCTCATCCCATGCAACAGTGAAAGTAACTAATAAGCCTCTTAACTCCATCCTTCCATCTCATTTTTGGCTTGCCACTCACTGTTTGCCCTTAGCTCACCCGCATACACTCTTTATAGATATTTTCTTACTATCCACATGCTCAACATGTCTGGACCACCTCCAGCACATATACATCCACACCACATTGTTTTCGTACTTCCTCATTTGTTTGTTTATCTCTCCATGTGACACCACACACACTTTTCAAGTAACTCATTTCCACCCCTCTCACTCTTGATTAATGTCCCTTTAACTATGTCCATGCTTCACTTCTGTATGATAATGTTGGGATCACCTCACTATCATGCAGTGACTTCTTTACTTCCATGCTCACCTCCCTATTCATTGTCACTCCGTTCAGCGCCCTCTCTCGAATTTCATCCTCCAAACTCCCATCTTTACTCAACATGCTGCCAAAATACTTAAATGAGCTCACATGTTACATTACCTGACTATTCAACCTCACATCACACTTTGTGACTGCATTCCTCTCAAAGACCATAACCTTACTCCTTACCACATTGACCTTCACATTTCGTTTCTGTCACACAGCACCAAACATATTTACCAAACCCTGCAACTCCCACTCATTATCACATTACCACTTATCAGAACTGTATTCAGTAAACAGTAGCAGTTAGCACAGGCAACTTCTACTCACTCCTTTCCCTTACCAGGGGTACTCCAACATCCAGTACTCGTCCTTATATATCTTTCATCTATATATGCTGAACAACTACAGGGACATCATACACCCAAACTTTCAAATCCAGATAAACACAAAAACTTCCTCTGTATACCCGCTACACTCACTACCACCTTTTCAGCCTCAGAGTCTCATTGTGTGATTCGATGGTCTGGTTAAACTAAATAGAAAAAGAACAAAAGAACAAACAAACTTGCACCTTCATACATACTCTTCACTGCTTTCATCAACTTACCATCTACTCTATATATTCTCAGTACTCTCAGACCTTGTCTGTATACTCTGTCATAGACGTTCGCAAAGTCCATAAAAGCAGCATACAACTTCCTTCCCTTCCCCCAGATACTTCTCCACAACATATATCAAAGTGAAAATCTGATCGACACAGCATATTCCCTTCCTAAACCCACCCTGCTCCTCACCTACCAGTTCCTACATTAACTCTCTCACCTTTTCAATTACAGTTCTACAGTACATCTTCCCTATTATACTAAGGCACCGTATCACCCTGTGGTTAACACACACTCTCCCCTTTCCTTGATACAGGGGGACTATAATACCTGATTTCCAGTCTTATGGCACTCCCCCTTCTCCCATGCTAATATGCACATAATGATAATTTAATTTTACGCTCCTCTCAACTAATCAAATGCTCGAACCTGCACTTTTCAACCAGGGGGTAAGGGGTTCATCTAATGGTGGAGGAAAAAAAGAATATGCCTCACGCATCCTACTGCATGTCGTACAAGGCGACTAATAGGGGGCATGGCGATAGACTTGTGGACCAACAGCCATTACTATGCAATAAAATCTTTATCTTAGCACTGTCTTGGTATGGCACTGCCAAGGCTGATGGGGTGCGGATAGGTGCCAAGGGAACTGAGTCTTACGTGGGCGCTGTTTGGCACTACACCTGTGTCGGCAACAGTGTTTGCATGTTGGAGCAGTGTTGGGGCAGGACTTTATTGTTCTATAGCCCAAATTGCCTAATATACAGTAGAAGCTTGTTAAGGTGCCGTCTTTTTGTAACACTGTTAAGGCTGGTGTGGTTGCAGATACTGCAGGTGCAAGTGCTGCAGGGGGACTCTCTTGAGCCTTGTTGAGGCACGGTTAGCACTATAGTGACTATACCAACATCAGCCACAGTGATGACTTGGTGGGGCAGTGCTGTGGCGAGACATATTGTACTACAGTACACTCCAACTACTGAAAGGCAACCCCATCTGAGCCTTTACAATGCATGTAATGGAAAAATTATGTTAAACCATTGTATGTATATAACAGTCAGTGCAAGTCCTTGTTACATGCTCAAAGTGAGAGCGAGACCCAAGAGAAGGAAAAAAAAAAAATAAATAAATAAATAAATTATATATATACGGTACAGTATATATATATATATATATATATATATATATTATATAACAGTTATGGAAACTATGCATGTGTTTTGGTGATGCAGATAGGTGACACAGATATTATAAAGGGAATAGAGGCCCAAGGTAAGATTGATGTTGACCAGTTGTTGTTGTTGTTGTTGTTCCCTAAGCTGCCTGGCCGAACAGCCCCGAGTCCCTGAGAAAGGCCATGGCCACGATCGGGCTTTCCCACAGAGCTCTCATTGAGTGTAGATTGTGTTGTTGGCGTAAGTGGTTGTGTGAAATGCAGTCCTCCATGATGTGTTTAATGGTATGGGGTGCTGTGTCACATCCCGGGCAGGCGTCGACAACGGAGTCATCCAGTCTCTTCTGATAGCTCAGGAGAGCTGGATGGTGTCCGCATCTCAGCCTGGCCAGGTGGACTCTGTCCTCGCGAGGAAGGGAGGATTCGGAAGGATGGACTTCGGGAGGTCGTGCATGCAGCTGTGTGTTGTCTGTGAGTGAGTGGATGGATCGGTGAGAGATATGAGTATGGATGTGCTTCTGGATGTTGGTTCGGGGTGGGCAGGGAGGGAGAGAGGACAATAATTGTGTGTGATACCGTGTGCTGGGTGTTGTTTTGATATTTCTTGGTGTCTGTGGGTGTGTTGCCATGTAGTTTAGTGGGTGGTCTTGGTTCGTGGAGGCTGCTGCCAGGAATTGAGTGCCTCTCATGTCCAGATGGTCCCTGACTTTGAGGATTTTGGTTTCTTGATGTAGGTGATCTGTGGGTGCAGCAGCTGTGCAGCCTGTAATGATCTTCAGGGCTTTGTTTTGAATAGTCTGTAAGGTCCTATGATGTGCCTCAGCCAGGCCAGAAGCCCAGGCTGGGCTCCAGTTATTTAGTTTACTGCCTCAGTGATTGGGAATGCTACAGGAGACAAAATTTGACAGTACAGGCAATTTGCAAA
Organism: Paralithodes platypus; assembly: GCA_032716605.1. Taxonomy (NCBI): domain Eukaryota; kingdom Metazoa; phylum Arthropoda; class Malacostraca; order Decapoda; family Lithodidae; genus Paralithodes; species Paralithodes platypus. Next base: position 28,805,056 of record CM064495.1, read on the forward strand.
AGTTGGAACAGAACTTTTGTCCATAAATTGTGAGTAATTATGATTATTCAAACGTACCCCGCAGGGTATATTATATACTAACTATGTACTAACTATGTATCCTAGTATGGACTGAAAGAGTATTACAGAATAATAATAGCTACAAAGGTACACTATTAAACTGGATGAAATGTATAATAAATGGTGCATATGTAAAAGCATCACTGATAAGACACCAACTGGCATATAGGAGGTGAGGTTGTAGTCCAGGAGAGAGCCCAGGTAGCCGTCCATGTGAGCCACCATCACGTCACCTCCCACCATCTGAGGCTCGGTAGGCGACCCACTTATTCCAAACGACAAGTAATCATCCTCACCTAGGAAAACAAGACAATTAAGTATGTATTTTTTCATTGACCAAATGATATCATTCATGTAAAAACATCTATACACAAGTGGCAGGGGCAAGTGTTCATAAATTCTAAAATATAATTATGCTAGGAGAGACTTGAATGAATAAAGGTGTCTGTAGAGCAAAAAAAAAATCCCATACTGGCAGTCTGCATTTTAGGGTTGATGCTAAGAGATCTCCATAATTACCAGCATATGATTAGTCTAAAATATCGGGTACAGTTATTGAGTTAATTATGTTAACATTTATTTTTTTTAGGTTGCCCTCTTCTTTTTTGCCTTTCCAATGTTTGCACTTTTTACAAGAATAAAATATAATTCAATAATAACACATGCTTGTCTTAGGTTCATCGGTGAAGTTTCTTTATGCAATGCCCAAAATAATTACAAATTACGTAAGATAACGTCAAATATTTATTTTTTCTATCTATCTATCTATCTATTGCCTGACGCCGCAATCCCCGAAGGGGTGGCCACGAACAAACCGCCCCCATGCACCTCTGTCCCCAGTCAGTCGACGCCCCTCCTCCCAACCAGCACCGCCTTCATTCATATACTTCCTCACTCCATCCTTCCACCTCTCCTTCTGTGCACCTCTCCCTCTCTGTCCTTCCACCTCGCTCTCGTACACCCTCTTAGTCAATCTCTCGCTTTCCATACGTTCCATATGGCCGAACCATCTCAAGTTGTTCCTTTTCACACTTTCCAGCACATCTACCTCCACACCACACCTTCTTACTTCCTCATTCGTCTGTCTATCCCTCCATGTAACTCCGCACGCACTTCTCAAGTAACTCATTTCCACCGCTCTCACTCTTGGTCTAAGTCTCTTCCCAAACGTCCATGCTTCACTTCCGTAAGTTAGTGTCGGGATTACCACACTGTCATGCAAGGACTTCTTCACTTCCATACTGACCACCCTATTTCTTGTTACTGCTTTCAACGTTCCTACAACCCTCTTCCCCTGTTGCAGCCTCTCCCGCACCTCCTCATTCACAGTCCCATCTTTACTCAACACACTGCCCAGATACTTAAAAGAGCTGACGATCTCCATAGCCTGACCGTTCAACTTCACCTCACACTCTGTGACTTCACCCCTTTCAAATACCATAACCTTGCTCTGCCCCGCATTTACCTTCAAATTCCGTTTTTGCACACTGTTCCAAACTCATTTACCAAACCCTGCAGCTCCCATTCATTATCACTCATCATTATTTTTTACTTGTACTGTAAAGGCTAGAAATTGCAGCAATAGCCTAAACGGAAAATATGATGCGCAAATATATTTGAGTCGACCAGGGCAAGTGGAATATCTCTATTGGTCTAAATGGTACTCGCTTCATGTACGAGGGGTCCTGGATTTAAATTCCCGGCCTAGGAGAGCTCCTCATAACGTATTTTTGGGGGCGAATTTCCGCATTTAACGAAGTTTAGCTGCTTTGGTAGCATTGTCAAGGATAGAATAAAACTAGTTGTGTGTAAAAAAAAAGTGGGTTTCACTGCCCGTCTCACCACTCTATTATATTCTACGTATATTTAATCAGAATACATTTTTGTACCGTGCCATGATTTGAGTGGTAAGATTATTATATATATATGTTCGTGGTCCATACACAAAATATGTATCGGTTGTCCTAGAACTTGGTCTATATTTGTATTAATTGTAGATACAATTCATTGGTTGTTCAAGTTACCTAACATACCTATTTGCATGTATGTGTATTACAGTGAAATATCCTTCCTATTCATTAATTATGATGATAAAATGTAATACATGCAGGGATATAATTGGTAATGACACCGAGTGTTCTGTATGTTCAATCTGTGGGGAGGCTGTACACCCAAGGCACTCTGCATGGTTGAATGTGTGCGATATGCAGACAGGATACATTCCCATTTGAAATACGAGAGATTAGAGAAAGGGAAGAAGACAGACAGAAATGTAGTGTAAAAAAGGACATAAGTGACAGCAAGAAAGAGGAAAGAAGAGGGAAAAGAAAACGGGAAACGAGCAAGAAACGAAAGAGAAGAAACAAGAGAAAGAAGAACAATCACAGATCGAGAAATAATCCAGAAAACGGAGGAAAAATGAAAACAAGAACATAAAAAGGAAGAAGACTGAAGGAGAGAAGACACATCATAGCTCGGAGGAACGAAGAAGAAGAAGAAGCGAGTCTCGCCTAGCCTTACTCCAAGTGCCCGCCGAGTTTGAAAGCGGGATTCCAAATCCTTCTCGCTCTCAGCGCAACTACCCGGGTTGTGCCCATGTGGCCGGGGTTGACCTCACGCTCTTCAGGTAAACGTCCTACCCACCATGCCCTTCTTGCCTCCAAATGCCTCACCCCTGACAACGATGATGAAGGCGTGACTGATGCAGTTTTTACCACCATACACTCCCTGCTGAATAGCAAGGCTAGGGTGGGTGCCCTGATGAATCAGGGACTTAGTGAATACTTGCCACAGATTGCTAGACCGCACCGTTCACCAACAGCACTGACATCTGTCAATAACTCACTGGCTGGCCTGAGGCTCGAATTGTCAACCTCACGGTTAGCAGACAGGGTGGGATCGGACTAGCTGCCGATCTCGGGGTGTGACTAGGACTGTGAGAGAACACTGGTCAGTGCAGTCTGCTATACATCAAACCCTATCCAACCTCTTGGTCTTAACCTAACTGTGAGAACACTGGTCAGTACACACAGGTAAAAAGACAGAGAGCTGCCTGACCTATCTCTTAGCCACAGATAGCAAGGAAGAACTGTAAAGTAACGAAATTTGCGAGAACACTGGTCAGTGCAACTTAGTTACCTTACAGAATCTGGGTGTTAACCTACTGCCAGAACACTGGTCCGTGCAGGCTGTTAATTCTCAGCCCTGGGTGCTAGCCTACTACCAGAACACTGGTCCGTGCAGCCTGTTAGTTCTCAGACCTGGGTATTAACCCACTGCCAGAACACTGGTCCGTGCAGTTGGTTAGTTTCCAGTCTTGGGTAGAAGTTTATTGCCAGAACACTGGTCAGTGAAACACCTAAACTCGAGCATGAAAATTGCTAGGTTGCCAGTACACTGGACTGCATTGCCTAGTAAGTTATCCTGACCTATTTCCGGATAGCAAGGAGTCCAGGGAATACCTAACCTGTCTTAGGAATTACCAACCCTTCCTGTTATACAGGCATGCCTACTATAACAAGAAGGTGCACACTGGTTGTGTAAGCCAAGTGGTGTGAACGAAACACATTAGTTGGATGTAACAATTAGGTGAGCCTGGCTCAACCTGTGGCACTGGTACCTGAAGGGCCTCAAAACCCAAGAGCAGACGCAAACCACAAACTTTTCTTCCTTCGTGGGTAGTTCCGGTTTTTTGGAACCTGGAGCGGTATTAAGGAAGGCTGCCTGTACATTAGTCAGTGCCTCTTTCCTTAAGATTGCTCCGGCATAACATTTTGAGATTTCAAGCTCGCAACAGTGTGTTGAGACTCACTGGAAGACTTTGACGGAGGACCACTATTGAACCTACCGTTGAGCCACTACAGGGACGAGCCAAAGAAGACTAGTAGATGTTGGACCACGACTCAAGAACTAAGAATTAGCTAGTCGAAGGCTGTAGCCTACAACAGACCTCCCTTCTCATTTGTTAGGCCTCTATAGATGAGAATACAAAATACACTTTCTATCATTAAAGTGAAATATTTTGTACACATATTCCTTGCGAAACTGTCTATGATAATATTTTAACCTTGCAGCCTTACACACCCACTGATCCAACACGTAAATTCAACCTAAGTGACACCTTTCTCTTCCTGCGCCATCTATGATAAAGTGCCATGTAAATTATCAATTGTGTTATATATAAACTCATGCTAACTACGTACTAGAAGTGCTTTTGTGATCTATTGCGTCTATATGCCAAGACTCCTAAGTGCGCTTTTCATGATTGATACATGCCATATGATGAACTCTTTTAATTCAGAAGGTAACAGTGTACAGTACAGTATATTGTTTATTTTGCTTATGCTATTTGTTGCTTAGAAGAACCAAAACCCAGTCTTAACTGTTTTGTTTTCGTATCATTGACGGGTTATATATATGTCCATGTTCTTATGTATTGTAGTAATGTTGTCCTATGTGTGAACAATTAGCCTAGTAAGCCATAATTATAGTATTTATACACTTAACTGAATATATAAACTATATATGTCCTTCTGAGTTGTTCTTGAACTCCTGTATGTGTGTTTATGTGTGAATTAATTTCCTACCCAATTGAGATTGATCCTACGAATTAACTAGTTAAACCAAGTAAAGATCCTGGTATAACGCCATTTAACTATGTGTTAGACAGTGATACAATATTTACTGAAGAAAATTATGCAACAGGTAATAGAGAATTATTATCAACACTTAATAATGTGGTGTTTGATCCATTAAAACTTAATGATATACACAATATGCCATTTTGTGACGTTGATCCTGACATGAACTATTATTTAAAAAAAAATTGAAATATGAATATTATTTCGAAGACATGGTTTATCAACAACGTGGAGTGCAATCGGGTAACAATTTGTCGCTGGTGTCTATGAATATACGCCCGATCGTATCAGGAGGGGAGAGCCGGCGCGGCGTATATCCACCCCTCCCAATCTCTAAAGCGGCACTGACGGGCCTTGGCGGCTCTAAGTTGAAGTCTCTTTGCTATTGGGAACTCTAGCCGCCTCACCTGTGTTATAGAGACCGCGTGAGGTTAAAGCTTTTTTTGGGCCTTAGCTCATATGAGGATGCTCACCCTCGTAGGATTCAGACTCAATTGAGGACGCTCGCCATCTTGAGTTAAGAGGTTAGGCATAAAAAATGCCTTTCAAAACACCCTACTGGCACTCAAAACAAAGCCATATGTGATTAAGTGAGATAATTCCCCTCCATACTATCTACTATCACTCCTCAACATGTGCCCCCCCCCCCCCCCCCCCTTTAATCATTACCTACTTTTCCTCTTATTCCCCCTCTTATCGGGTAATTTTCGGCGCAAATTTCTCGCCTGCGGTCTCAGGGTCATAGGGGAGGCAGTTACAGATCCTAGCAACAGAGAGACTTCACTTGCAAGACGTCAGTATCGATCGGGAAGTGAGAGAGAGAGAGTGTATAAGTCGCGCCGACTCTCCCCTTCTGATACGATCGGTCGGCAATAATACGTCTTTTTCACCCCCCAAACACTATTCCCACTTGTTTTATTGCTGTTACATGTTAATATCTTCATATTAAACTTAAAATAGGCGCATATGAATAAGTATTAACGATATTTATGGTAAAATTACGATTTTCGTCGGAAATGAACCAAAATATCTTCGCTTGGCGAGAGGAATTGAAGTACCATAGCTTTGCTGTTTAAAGGTTAAACACTATAATAATTACACCATCAAGACAGTTACAGGTTAAGTACATGACTACGATTTTAAATCAATTTATCGAATACTGGATATCAATCTAATCATGTACTCAGACCCAACTGCACACTGACTAACGTAATGTTTAATCTCTAAACTGCGCAGCCATGGTAGTTCAAACCCTCCCGCCAAGCGAAGCTATTTGGTTCTATTCTGATGAAAATCGTCATATGTAACATATATATAATTATTACTTATCCATATGTGCCTATTTTCCATTTAATATGAACATATGACATAGGAAAGCAATAAAACAAGTGGTAACAGTAATTGGCTGGTGAAAATTGTATATTTTAACCCCACGGTCGTAATCTGACCTTGACCGCGAGAGAGATAGCACCCTCCCTCTCTTGTGTCTAGCATGGTACTGAGACTCAAGAGGAGCTCTCAGACTGGCTTAGAGGGTCGGAGATACACTCCTCCACCCTTCTCCCCTCTCTCCCAGCCGCCTCGCACGAAAATACTCAAAAAATATCGGGAATAATAGAGAAAATACCGGATAATTGAGGAGGGGGTTGGGACACATGTGTAGGAGTGGTAGAAAGTAATGTAGGGGGGAATTATCTCACCTAATCACAAATTTCTTTATTTTGAGTGCCACTGGGGTGTTTTCTAAGATTTTGTTTATGCTCTGGATCTATTGAGGACGGTCACAGTGCACTAGAAAAACCTCTATTGAGGACGGTAGCCATTTATGGGTTAAGTGAAAGGAAAGAATATTTTATTGGGCACAGATCTCGAAGGCCCGACCTCACTATGAAATGTTACTGAACCTATAGGATTTTTGTTTTTTTTCCACCAACCAACTACAATATCAGTGGAAGTTAAATATCTCTAAGCTATAATTATTCAAACAAAATCAATCTAAATTAAATTACTCCAAATCTAAATTTAATTCAATCTGAAACAAGCTAATTTATATCCAAAGGTCACACACAATTATTTCTATTCAATCAAGGTTCTAAGGGTTAATAGTTTTCCAGGATTTAACTCACCAATAGTTCCACGTGGCAATGAGACAAAGGAAAACGTTTACCCAATATGGCGGACGACGGGGAAACCAGAGACCGGCTCGAGAGCACAGGTCAGGGAAATTAAACAAATGATTATATGAGAATGGATATGAATAATATGCTTAGCCGTCTGTCATGGCGTCGATGAGAGCGTCGTGAATATGTAGATGTGTGTATTGCTGGCAGTTTATTGTGATTAGAGGCACAAAAGCACGATCAACTGAAGGCGGAAATTATATGTTAACTGGGTGGTGTACGTGGAGGCTCTGCACTGTTCCCAGACCTTCATCTTGCTGCCTTGGCAAACGCCAGGCGCCCAAATTATCGTACCGTATTTATGTTGCTCAGTACGATAAATTAAATCAATATATACGATAAATTCATATATACTACATAAGACCATGTCAATATTGCTTAATAGCATATTAGGCCTTTTATAATCTTAACTTACTTACAATCTTATAATTCACGATCTAATCGTCCTACGCCCTACCGTGGGAATGACCGTTAGACTGTCGTATACCTAGTGACGTCACAGAGACGTACCTTAGCACATTAATTGTCTTACACTATCGTATTACACGATATACCCCCCCCACAAAAAATAACCTGAACCCCACCTTAAATTAAAGTTGCCCAGAGGCTATCCTCTGATGCCACATATCAACGGCGCCAGCAGCAGCGCATCTGGGACGCGTCCCGGTCCGAGATTGATCACCATCCGGAAGGGGTGAATCGTCACGTTGAGAATTCTCGGACCCAGCAATAACAGGTGGAGCATCAGATAGCAATGCGGAACCGAGCTCCAAAGCGTACAAACGTGCGATAGGACGAACAGTAGTTCCAGTGGCCGTCCTCAATAGTGTCACCCGCTCTACAGAGTCTTCCCCCTTGTACACCTCCAACACGCGGCCTAATTTCCAGTACAAACGAGGAATATCTTCTCTTATTAAAACTACTTCACCAACAGTAGGTGCCGATGGTCTACCAGAGGGTTTGATGCTTCTTTCCCTCAATGCTAGCAGATATTCATCAATCCACCTCTTTCGAAATATACTGGTATCGCTTAGACACCGCTACTTCAGAGTAGGCCTACAACGAAGGATCCTCTAGTTCTATGATAGACTGGAAATCGGACAGGAATGCAGTCAATGGTTTACCATAGAGTAAATGAGCTGGCGTTAATGGTAGTGGTTCTTGCAGGTCGGTGTACACATATGTGAGCGGACGATCATTCACGACTGCTTCTATTTCGGTGAGAACTGTCATTAACTCACTCTTCTTCAATAAAGCATATCCTACTACCACTCTCAGTCCTGATTTAACAATGCCGACACACCGTTCCCACATTCCACCAAACCAAGGTGCCCTAACTGGAATGAACCTCCATTCACACTTCTTTTCTCCCATAAAAGTGATGATTGTAGGATCACTGCTCATATCTTTAAGGTATCTACTGTATATGCTTGGATAAAAGTAGGAGCATTGTCGCTAAGTAGGCTACTAGTTGAGGGAATCAGGGCCGGATTTACATGTTATGGGGCCCTGGCCCCTGGGCACTGGGGATATAGGGGGCCCCTGAGCAGGGGTGGGGGGCCAGCGAAGCGAGCCTTTGCAGCTGGGGGGGGGGGGCACTGTAAGCCCCCACCCCCGAGATGTTTTTTTTAAATAAGCACTCCATATTTTATGGAGGGGGAAATCCTGTAATTTATAATATAAAATTATACACATGTAACTGTACCTAATTAGGCATCATAGGCATGGCAAGAGCAACACATTGTGTAATTTGCGATAAAAGTATACAAGTTGATATATGATATTATTGATATAGCCTCCTTTCACTGCAATATAAAATGTTATACTGTAGTCACAAAGAACTTTGTGACTATATTTTATATTACAGCAATTCGCGGTTTAGGTTAATCAATTTATTGGTTTTCTAGTTACTAGGCTATAATTAATTCATTATAGGTAGAAGGTAGGCCTAAAACTTTGACCACTACAACCTCTATAAATCATAAAGAACTAGAGTAATTGATTAAATATTTTTACCATTTAGGAAGGGTCAGCCAGGGAATAGGAATAGTGTTTTTTAGTTAAATAGGTTAGGGGTCATGATTTCTGCCCTACCTATAATGAATGGACTGCCTCTGTAGTTACAGTTAGGCCAGCAGCTGCAAAACCGCGTTATAGCCTCTGGAGTGTGGCGTACTCTATCTGAGTACTCACTAGGGGTACAAATGTGGGGAGGGCACAGTAGCCTACTATAGTACTTCCAGCTGACGGTAAATTGAATCCCTTACCAACTGATTTCTCGATACTTAATGGAAATATATGCACCTACCATGTATTTGCATTATATACATATACCAAGTTTTTCATAATTAACAGCATGAGTAGCTTCACAATTTTCGTAATAACTGATTTAACAAGGTCAAGATGGGAGCATTATGTTAATTTAGGCCTACCATCAGCTGAACAAAAATGGACTATATATAGCCTACTACTTTTCAACCTGACCTGTGACCTCAATAATAATTACGAAGCCATAAATGGTGTACAAAATCTCGCTCGAAATGACACTGGTATGATGATTAAGCCTAGACAATTAACATTAAAAAACTAAATATAAACTTACTCACTTAGGCTATTTTCGAAAATTATTTACAATGTACAATCCTCACGCCATGGCGTCGATGAGAGCGTCGTGAATGTGTAGATGTGTGTATTGCTGGCAGTTTATTGTGATTAGAGGCACAAAAGCACGATCAACTGAAGGCGGAAATTATATGTTAACCCAAGACCAATAATATACCAGGTCATCCCTTACAAGGGCATATTTGTGCCCCGCTCACGCATGCCGTCACACCGTGTACAGACCTTAGAGGAGGTTGCCAGACAGTGATAAACACTTATTTACCAGGCTCAGTTATCGTGGGGTAACAAGTCAGACAGGTCATCTCTCTGTGGTCTCCAGTCATCTGAATAGAATGTTCCAAGGATTAAAAAAAATGCCTTGCAGTTGTGCAGTGGTTGGGTGTACTCAAATTTGACAAAAAAGTGTAATTGGTAACTCGTCAAGTGAGTTACTAATTTTCATATGTCTCCAAAATAATTAGTCTTTCATCTCATGCCTATGCCAAGGCAATATTAACTGATATACTAAGCTATCACCTGTAGTGTTGGAACTGAAGTGCATTGTAATTGGTATTTGCATACAGTAGCATTAAATTAATTTGGGGCGTTCAGTACTTTGGAGGTGTTTGGCAAGAAACCCCCTCTTTCTTAATCCGCTTTCTCTCCTCTACCCCATGTCTCTCCATGAAGTAGCCTACCTTCCTTGCTTGTTGGCTCTGAGGGTTACCAGGTCTTCCTTTTTCACACAACATTGGGTTACTTTTGAAATCATTTAGACTGGTGGATGGGCGGGAGGTCAATGGAAAAAGAGCTAAACGAAGCTCGGCTACTTTTAAGCTTGAATCTGAAGGTTTTGGGATGAGTGAGTAGAGGATTTGCCTCTCTAATCCCAGTCAATCTGGCAACTCTGCGGCGCGGCGGCCGAGTGTTGTCATCAGCTAAAATACTTCCCAAATACCTGAGAATGTAGCCCAACAATAGCCCAATCTTACCTTATTTTCTATCTTCTGTTAGCATCAAGCCTAGCTGACAGGATATTTTTAGTTAGTTGGCTTGTTTTGGGTATTATGTTATTACAGTGTTTTAAAAAGAACCTAAAATTATGTAATCTTTCGAAATATTTTGACAACTAATCCTCAAAAGTAGGCCAAATGTGCGTGAAAACTCGAACCTCGGCAACTCTGACTGAGGCTGTCCTCTCTCTCTCTCTCTCTCTCTCAACCAAATGGGAAGGAAAACACTTTATTAACCTCTCGGCTGCGCATAGGGGGTATGAGACACCACACTCCTGTGCTGACATATTTGAGCTGTTCCCATCACTAACATCGTTATTTTACCATAAATAGCATTAATACTTATCCATATGCGCCTATTATAGGTTGATTATAAAGGTATTAACCTGTTACAACAATAAAACAAGTGGAAACAGTGTTTGGATGGTCAAAATCGGCGATACAGGCCGGGAGTTACATAATGTATGGCTGAGGCAACCTTCCTGCCTTCCACCCCTCCCCTTGTCTGGAGAGACACTGTTCCGCAATAGTCTCTCTCGCTCTTTCCCACGCTTGGTAACAGTGATGACAACGCCCTGCTACCAACTCGCTAATGTTAGCACGAAAATTAACCACAGAATAAGGGAATAACAGGGAAAATAGGTGATAACTGAAGGAGGGGAGGTGGAGGAGTGATATTTGGCATGGCCCAGGGGCAAAAAAAAAAAAAAAAAACAGTTTTTTTTTGGGGGGTGTTTTAAATGGATTATTTTGTTCCCTTACTCTTAAAGAGTCTTCCCGCAGTCCGCCGGGGGAACTCTTAAGAGTCTCCCGGCAGTTCTCGGGTTAACATAATTGAGACATGCCAACTTAATTTGTAAATACATTTTAAATTCAATTATAAACTTTGTTGTAGGCCTATGTCAATTAAATGTGCAATCAAGAGGCCTATTACCTGGGCCTATTATGCACTTTTGCAATGTTGTACTTGGTGCATAATAAACATAGCAAACACAACTCTTTCTCTTTAGTCGGTACTCTGGTATTGCATAATAATTTATGAGTTTATCAATCTCTATCTATATATTTTTATTTTTCAATGTATAGACAGTAAGTGGACTTAGTAGCCTTTTTTATTTCATAGGAGGAAATCTTTGTCATTGCAGATAATTCTGCTGCTGTTGTCAGGAACATACAGACAGAGAGAAGAGGACAAAAAAGACTGGTGCAAGCTATCGAATGTGATTCGGTATCAGATGCACAAGGGAAGACAAGGGAGAGACTGGTTAAGGATATTATGGAGTTGCAACGGCAGCTAAATGATATAACCAAGGAGAGAGACGCCCTACAGTGCATTCATTCGACATATATCGACAGGCCCCGCCCGCTTCCACCAGCGCCGTAGACGAAGTAGAGCTTATCATACCGCAATCTCGGACAAGTCACTTGTCACCTTACCACGGAGCTGATAAGAGCTCCAAGTAAGAGCGCTTTAATACATGCATATTTGCAGTTATTCTTTACTATACAATATTACCATATACCATTGTACAGAAAAGTAAACTCCATTACCATTGTTACCTCGTCTACTTGGGCAGAGCAGAGGTAGACATTTTTAAGCTAGGCTTAGCGAGCGACTGCGTTTGGGTGTATAGGGTACGGTACCGTAATGCCTCCCCCTCCTTTGTCTGTGTACCTCAGTCTCCCTCCCTCCCTCTCTCTCTCATAGTGTGAAGTGATCAAGTTGTCAATTGATCCAAGTATGGGTGAAAGCCGTTGCTGGTAAACTGGTGAATGAAAGACTCCTTCAATCTTCCTGCCTTGAGTTCTGATCTTGTTAATCAATGGCTGTGAAACTTGTGTTGCCTCAGAGGTTTTCTTCACCACCACATCAACTGGCTCAGTTTTCTCCTTATCAAAATACTTGAATACATTTAATACAATATTCCTGGCTTGACTGACAAGTCGGGGAGAACCAGCAGGTCTACCAGGGGTATGGGCAGGAGACGCCATCTTCCCCCTTCAGAAGACGGGAGGGAACTGAACTGACGTTTGAATGACAGCGCATTGACAGAAGACACCAGCGTTGCCAATGTAGATACCTTACCGCTAGATCTAAAAGTATTTACTTGAACAAGGGAATGGAGCTGTTAAAGACAGGCTCCAGTCTTAACATTTCTTTCTCACTCGTTGATGTAGAAAGGTAGATGGCTTTGTAGGCCATTTTTAATAATTTAAATTGATAAATAAATATTGACTTGATCTAGTGGCAATATTTTACACCTAGCAATAAGAATACTGGCTATACTCCGAATCTTTTAGCACATGTTATCAATATTGGAGTAATATTCTAGCAATATTAGGTAGGCATTTACTAGTTTGTATTCTTATAGTTACTTCTGCAAACAGATTAAATAATATTTTTGTGCTGATTTGGTAACCCTGTTGGACACCTCGCACCTCGCAGTCATGCCAGCCGTATGATAACGGTTGGGGAAGTGGGCGGGGCCTGTCGATATATGTCCAATGAATGCACTTGTAGTTGCTGAGAAGAAAGACTGGGAAAAGGAGAGAAGTTCTCCATATGAGGAAATTCACATTTCTTATGTTGGAGCTACAGCAACTGCAAGATATAAGTTGGGTAACTTGTTTTCATCCACTCAGGTTGAGTATTTCTTAACAGGAGCTCCAGTTAAATACTGGTATGAAGATGACATCAGTGAAGCTTTGACCCTTCGAAGCTTAAGTCCAAAAACCTATCGATATTTGCTATTTCTCTCTGATAGAGGTGGTAGGGGGATATAGGCTGAGGGGTGAGTGGGGGGAGTGGAGAGAAAAACTGGGGGGTGGGCGGTACTCTCTCACAAACTCGGTGTGACGTCAGCCATCTGCGCGCCACCACAGTGTGGGATGACCTAGTATATTATTGGTCTTGCCCAGACCTTCACCTTGCTGCCTTGGCAAACGCCAGGCGCCCAAATTATCGTACCGTATCTATATTGCTCAGTACGATAAATTAAATCAATATATACGATAAATTCATATATACTACATAAGACCATGTCAATATTGCTTAATAGCATATTAGGCCTTTTATAATCTTAACTTACTTACAATCTTATAATTCACGATCTAATCGTCCTACGCCCTACCGTGGGAACGACCGTTAGACTGTCGTATACCTAGTCACGTCACAGAGACGTACCTTAGCACATTAATTGTCTTACACTATCGTATTACACGATACAACTTCACCTCTAACCTCAATTAATGAAATCAACAAATACATGTGGCACTCCAAGGACTCGAACCTAGGATACTCACATCGAAATTCCGCGCACTTATGCATTACGCTAACAAGACAGTATTATATTAATTTCACTCCCAACACCAAACACCTCCCAATTGATTTAATGAAAGCATGTGATCCTCCCGGGATTCGAACCAGGGTTACCACATACAGACCTTAAACTATTATACTATCAAGACAGTTAAAGATTAAGTACATGACTACGAATTTATATCCATTTATCAAATACTGCATATCAATCTAATCATGTACTCAGACCCAACTGCACACTGAATAGCATAATGTTTAAGTGAAAGGAAAGAACATATTATGGATAACAGGAAAAATTGGAAGGTGGATATACAACTTCATACTAAACAGGTAACATTCCGTAGCAGTAAACCAAGTCACATCTGAGCCTTTAGATGTCAAAAGCTGTGTTCCCAAGGAACAGTGCTAGCACCCCTCCTTTTCCTCATTCTAATTAATGACATAGATGCCAACTTAAGACACAGTACAGTGTCTTCCTTTGCAGATGACACAAAACTAACTATGATAGTAAACACACAGGAAGACACAGACTGGCTACAGGCAGACATAAATGTGGTGTTCAAGTGGACCAGGGAAAACAACATGCAGTTTTAATGAAGACAAATTCCAACTAAGACAATACAGAGAGGATAATGTCATTGAAGGGAACACAAATTACAAAACAGAATACAACCAGACAGTGTGAAAGACCTTAGGGTGTTAATGTCTGAAAATATGGGATTCAAAGAACATAACCAGGTCAAAGTTGAAGCTGCGAAACGGCAAACAGGTTGGATTCTACGTACATTTAAAACACGCAGTGAATTGCCTATGAAAACCCTCTTCATATGCTTAGTGCTACCGCAGCTTGAATACTGTAAAGTATATTAACATCCACATACAAAGAAGGCGCAATAAATGACTTAGAGAGTGTACAGAGGAATTTCACCTCACATATATAGGATACTCGGTAAAACAGCTACACTACTGGGAGCGTTTAAGGTCACTGAAACTTAACTCGCTGGAGAGTTGTTGTTGTTGTTGTTGTTGTTGTTGTTCCCCAAGCTGCCTGGCCAAACAGCCCCAAGGCCCCAAGCAAGGCCAAGGCCATAACCGAGCGCCCCCACAGAACCCTCCCTGCCGACCACAATAAAGCCTGGGTGACCGAAGCCACTCCATGGCGGGGAGCTGAGGAGGGAGCGGAAACACCCAGGACACCAAAGCCCCACCCAGGGCCCTGTGCCCCTCAGCAATTATGAAGAGAAAGTTGAGGGGCAAAGGAAAAATGTGACGCTTTGGCTTCCAATCTTGGTAGATTGGGAGGTCAATCCACGGAAGAGACGCCGTCACTTGAGATCTAGAAAACATTTAAGTAAAAGGAACAGTCAGAGTAAGCTATGGGTATGGCAGAGATCGCTCAGTTCTCACTGATAGCCCAGCCCATCACCACATGACTAGAACTCAATCCTCTCAGCATCAGCTAGGAAAGGCCCTAGAAAGCCGCCTTTGGCGGGGGTATAGCTCCCCTATCTCAACCCCTTTCGGGGTTGGGCACCCGCACCCGCTTGAGAGTAGAAGAGAACGTTACTTAATAATATACACATGGAAAATTGCAGAGGGTTTAGTACCAAACCTACAGCCCCCGATAGTCATGAAATTCAGTGATAGAAGAGGCTGGGAATGCGATATCTCCAGGAGGAATAACCGGGGTGCTATGGGCTCCCTGCGAGAGGGTTGGTTATCACATAGAGGACTGCGTCTCTTCAACAAACTCCCACAGCGAGTAAGAGACATGAGGGGCATCTCGTTAGACAACTTCGAGAGAGCCCTCGATGTCAAACTGCAAAAGAAGCCAGACGAGCCCATTTTCGCAGGGGAGCGTGCTGCCTCTTCGAGCAGTATGCTGCACCAAATCACTACCCAGAACAAGGGGCTCCTCGGTGCCACTAGAAGAGTGACAAACTCAACCTTAGGTGACCTTAGGTAGGTGATCGACCCATAGCCAGACTCCCATTTCTTACACTCTGAAGAAGAGTGGACAACGAACCTGGAGACTACCCTAAGAGAGTGAAGGGAGGAAGACGAAAACCAAGTATTGAAAAGAGATGAAAATAGCAGGACGTGAGGAGGCTTCATCCCTGGTAACTGCAACTTTATTGACAACGTTTTACATTTAGTTTCCTCAGGCCAATGATGAAGTGCTCCCCCTCATATGGTGTTTATATTCATTCTGTATACTTTTCTAAGTTTAATTTTTGAAATAAACTACTCCTGCACTGTACTTCCGCTTAACCCCAAATATCCACATCACCATCACCATTCCTATTTCAGTACGTTCCAACTTCCAATATGATATCATCCACTGTAACCAGCCAAGTTCCTGAAACATAAATCATTGCACTTCTAATACACAAAGCATAGACCTGTCCCTTTTAGCGAAATGAAAGTCCTCTTGTAGTTAGAAGTGGCAACAGTTCTCTGTATTTTCCCCAATTGCATTAACTCTAGCATTAGTGCCAGCTTCGGTCTCACCTTTGTCTGTAATAGTATAATGACACCCAATTACAGTTTAGTCCCGCATAAAATTAGTTCAGATAGTCCGATTCTCGATTAGTGTGACCAAACAGAAAATGTTCAATAATAATTTTCGATCAATATGATGTCGTTCTGTTAAGGTGAGTCTGGTGTCAATATAGGGCAAATCAGAAGAATTTAAGTATTAGTACGACCAAAATTCGTATAAGCCGCCTGACTCGTGACATAGATGCGGTCAGCCAGACAGCTGGCGGATTTTGGCTGGGACTGAGGCATTCAAGCAGGCATTAATGGAAAATGAAAAATCGAATAATATTTATCACTGTTATCTGTTCTTGGTATTCTTGGGTGTGAATGGGTATAATTATATAGGTTCAATCAAGAGGACCCATCAACCAATTGTAGTTTTTCCCATAGGATATATTATTCAAATAGCGCGATTTAGCATGGTGCAAGGCCTTGTATCGACCAATCTCTCGTGCTGTTTTTTTTTTTTTTTTTTTTTTTCCTATGTGATTGAGGGAGGCAAAAGGCAGAATTGCCTATAGCGAGTGCCTCCCCCCTAGTTGAAAGAGTGACAGGGCCAAAATCAAGGGACGATCGAGCCAAAATGCCTGGACACACGGAGTTTGAAGCAATTTAAGTCATAGGAAGAGGGAAAGACTGATTCTGGGAGAGAGTTCCAGAGCTCAGCTGTTGAGTAGAAGAAAGTTTGAGAGTAACGTTTCACTCTTGGGTTAGAGAGTTGCACAGAGTAGGGGTGCGATTGAGTTGCAAGACGGGTACCACGTGCCCTACGTAAAGGAGGTGGTATGCACTGGGAAAGCTCTGAGGAACACTGATTATTATAGTAGCGATAGAATAGCGAGAGAGATGCAACATTGCGGCGGAGAGAGAGAGATTGCAGAGAGTTGGTGAGTGGACGGGACTTAATGATACGAAAGGCCTTCCTTTCAACTTTGTCTAGGAGAGCGGTGTGAGAGGAACCTCCCCATACATGTGAACAATACTCAATACAAGGACGCACTATGCCCCTGTACAGAGCAAGAAGCTGTGTTGGGAAAAAGAACCCCCTAAGGCGGTTGAGCACACCCAGCTTCTGGGAGGCTGCCTTAGCAAGACTGGTAATATGGACATATGGTCCTTCCAAATGAGAGCAGAAGAAAAAGAGACACCAAGAATATTGAGAGAAGATGAAGGGTTGATTTTTGTATTGTTGAAGAATAAGGGATAGTCCGCTCGGAAATCCTGACGGGTAGATAGATGGAGAAATTGGGTTTTGGAAGCATTAAAGTTAACAAGGTTTTTTCTGCCCCAATTGGAGATAGTATTTAGATCAGAATTTAAGAGTTCTATGGCTTCATTACGTTTGTCGTTAAGGGATTGCTGGCTGGGGCGTTCTGAAAAATTAATGGAGTAGTGTAAGGTTGAGTCGTCTGCGTATGAATGGATGGGAATTAAGGTACAGTTAAGGAGATCATTTATAAAAATTAGAAAGAGAATAGGAGATAGGACAGAGCCCTGAGGAACACCGGAGTTTATAGGGTGAGGAAGTGAACAATGGCCATCCACAACCGCGGCCATGGAACGGCCGGAAAGGAAATTAGAGACAAAGGCACAGATGGAGGAATAGAAACCGAAGGAGGGTAGTTTAGAAATTAAAGATTTGTGCCAGACTCTATCGAAAGCTTTCGATATGTCTAGTGCAATAGAAAAAGTCTCACCGAAGTCCCGAAAGGAGGATGACCAAGAGTTAGTAAGATATGAAAGAAGATCACCAGTAGAGCGACCCTTAAGGAAGCCATACTGGCGATCTGAGAGCAGATTATGAGATGAGAAATGCTTAAGAAATTTGGAAGCAAGAATAGTTTCAAAAACTTTAGAAAGACAAGAGATGAGAGCAATTGGACGATAGTTGGAGGGTTGAGAGCGGTCACCCTTCTTTGGGACAGGTTGAATGTGAGCAAACTTCCAGCATGAAGGGAAGACGTTAGAGGATAGACAGAGATGAAAGAGTTTGCCTAGGCAGGGAGTCAGCACGGTAGCACAGTTTTTTAGAACAACAGGAGGAATACTGTCCGGACCGTACGCCTTATTAGTGTTAAACCCAGAGAGGGTAGAAAGTACATCTTTAGAAGAGATTAGGATATTAGGCATAAGTAAGAGAGAGGAGGGTGGAGAGGGAGGAATAGCACCGGAATCATCCAAGGTGGAGTTTCTAGCAAAAGCTTGAGCGAAGAGTTTAGCTTTGTCAGAGGAAGAAGTGATGGTTGTACCATCAGAGTGGGAAAGACGAGGAAGAGAAATTGTTGGAGAGGTTTTTGGCTAGATGCCAGAAAGCTTGGGAAGAGCTAGAGTTGGATAGTTCAGTGCATTTATTATTGATGAAAGAGTGTTTGGCAAGTCGAAGAACAGATTTGGCTTGATTCCGGGCAGAAACATAGGAAGAATGAGAGTCTTGAATTTTAAGGCGACGGTACCGTTTGAATGCTTCCTCCTTATTGCGGACAGCAGAAGAACAGGCGTGAGCAAACCAAGATTTTTTAGCATTAGTCTGAGAGAAAGAGAATGGAATGTATGCTTCCATGCCCGATAGGATTACCTCGGTAATGCGTTCAGCACTCTCCGAGGGTCCCCGGCCACAGAAGCAGAAATCATTCCATGGGAAATCAAAGAAGTACTGCCGGAGAGCCTCCCAGTCGGCAGCGCCAAAGTGCCACAAGCGCCGCCGGCTAGGAGGATCGGGTGGCCGTACTGGAGAGATAGGACAGGTGACAGAGATAAGTTTATGGTCGGAGGAGCCCAAAGGAGAGAAAAGATCGACAGTATAAGAAGAAGGGTTAGAAGTTAGAAACAAGTCAAGAATGTTGGGCCGATCTCCGATGCGTGATGCGTGATGCGTGATTGTACTATACTATTACTCATATGAACCTCCCAATGTCTCACTAAATAACTAGACACACAACAATAACACCTACACATGTGAACAGATATTTAAAAAAATGTATAGCCCAATTCCATCAAATATTACCCGACAACTTTTTGCTGACACCAGACTCAGATAAAAAATAATGCTAAAACTGCTCATTAGACATCTGTAACACTTACCCACTTGTCCCGTGAGTTCCATGGTAATCTGGTCTCCAAAAACTTCCCAGGACAGCTGCAGATCCTTGTGCAGCTGCTCACAGTTTGGCATGCTGTTCTCATGGGGCTGTGGAGAGAGAATGTTCAATTGCAGTTGCCTTAAAACGTATGGAGGAATAACAAAATATAGCATGAATACAGATATCAAAAGTCATTGGAGACTATCACCACTACAATCTAATTGACTCTATAACTAAATCAGAATCCCTCTCCTTCAGCAGATGATAATATATCATAACCCTATTGTGCACCATTTAAATATGTGTAAATAAATAGAGACCATATAATATAGCCATTGAATAAGGTATTGTAAAGGGGCCTCAATAATTGGACTGAATAAAGACGCTGCACTTGACTCTGACACATAAAATGTTAAACAAGCCTCAAGGCTTTTAATTTAGACCAGAGCGTGTGGTAGAAAGGTTAATTGTAAGCCGAGTAATATCACATAATGCTAGCTTGATCTTTGAGGATGGTGAAGGAGCCGTGGATGCAGTGATTGTAGTCAAAGGGTTACCTGAGAGGTCTTACTAAGCTTAATACAGTGATCTAATGTTAGCCATAGTAATAATAAGAAAGTTGTCACTATACAGTAGTCACAACATACAATAACTTTGATGAGTGAAGGCGGGACGTTGAGCTCCTCTGGGATGATGATGGAGCCGAGGGTGCGGTCGTTCTTGACATCATAGATGGAGAGCCAATCCACCGTAAATACTGTCAGGTCGCCCGGCAGCTCCAATACTACACGCTTCTTGTAGTACTTGCCCAGGGGGGTCATGCTGATGGGGGATGTATATAATGTTAATACAAACTCTGAAAAGTTAACAGAAATGGATATGAACACCATTTGAGGAGGAGCACTTCATAAATGAAATGTTGTCAATAAAGTGTTTCTCCTCAAGATATATGATGTATTTGTAATAGAAGGCTGGAGTACCTGTTACTTCCAGTGATATTCTAACATCAACAACACTAAAGGCATTAAGATCACCACATATCCAATACATAACCAGTATACGTTCATAAGCGATAATATTTAATCGGTTTCCATTAGGATGTATTTAGAAACAAGTTATTTTATGTAGGTTATGGTGTTTTCAATGCAGTGGTCTTTTTTAGCAAGACTCGCAAAGCTCTGTATTAACCATGCTATATATGAAAAAATATCTATAATTGCAGAAAGAAACTTGTTATGCACTACATCACTTACTATCCAAGTTCATCTGGGATTCTGGTACCCTTCGAGTGTGGCTGGGGCCCAACACCCACCCAGAAGTACACCTCTTCACCAGTCCCATCATACGACAGATCTGTCGGGAGTTAGATATTTAGAGGGAGAATTTAAAAGAAAATCAGGAATGGTAAGACTGGGAATTTCCTGGATTGGAATTAGATGGCAAATGTGTGGTATATTATAAAAACATCTGGGTAGGACATGAACGAATATAATACAGAAATATTTACTCATCCAAAACAATCAGATTAGGATATATTGATTCATGGATTAAGAAGGAGTGAACAAGCGTTGGTTTGTTCTTCATATAGCCTAGCTAGACACTAATAGGAAAACATAATATATAAGTAAAGATTCACGAGTTATTTAGGACCAAAAATATATAACATATTCGAAAAATAAAGCATAATTAACAAACAGAGGAAACTAAAGTTCCCATTTTTCCCCTTTAGCTTCAAAGCAGCACCCTTTCTTCATAAAACTATATGGCTTCTGTGGGTAGGCCTACTTCATCTGTGTTTTGCTTTTGAAACAGGATGCAATATGACAGCTGATTTCAATTAAATTTCAAAATAATTCAACTCATTCAGCAAACTCTTTAAGTGTTCCAATGTTAACAAAGTCACATAGCATACTTAATAAAGTATTTGGCAGATACAACTATAGTGAAAATCATAATTATCTGGAATATGATTTAGTTGTCAAATTACCAATGTCACCAAATATATAGACTAAAATACAGAGAAAAGGGAAAACGAGTAAAGAGGGAGAGGAGGAGAAACAAACAAAACGAAGACAGGAAGAAAAGAAACCAAAGAAGAAAGGAACATAAATCGACAACATGACCCCGCCCAGGACGGGAATGTCAAGGTCCCTCACCGCGGCTGCGACCCTCAGGGATGCCTGACTCGCTACTATGAGGGAGACTTGCCCCATCATCCCAGGAAAGAAAATTTGCCTGGGGGTACCACCAGCCACGACAAGGAAACTTGTACTTTCCCAACCCTTTTAAAAACAATATGTATAGGACCTAAACATGCTATGTTTAATATTAAGGAAAGAAATAAAACATTTAAACACCATTATGTAAAGAGTGTGATTAATATTAAGTATAACATGTCGCAAGACAGATTCACTAGGTAACGAGATAGTGAACAGAATATAAACAATGTTGAAGGATCTCGTCAGAATACGAGAGTTCTAAAAATCATCTCGCAGAGATGCTTCTATCTTTCAAAGAAATAAAAAACAACTATGTAGCCTACACGCCTTCCCTAGTACAGTAATACAGTTTCTCTATTTTAATTTAACACATATACTTCCTTCCCGGCTTGGGCCAACGAACTTTTGCCTTTTTCAGATAAGCAAAGTGACCACCAGAAATGCCAACCCAAAAGGTCACCAGCTACAACCCCTAGTAACTTTATAGAATTGTTCTTAAGTATGTTTTCTATATAAGAGATATCAGCCGTATATGTATTAACTAACTCTAGCATGATTAGATTAGGGTGGATGGGACTCGTTAGCCTTGGTTGGCAACTCATCTAGGGGAGACAACCTTATACAAATCCGGGTGGATGGGACTCGTCAGCCTTGGTTGGCAACCTGTCTAGGGGAGTAAACCTGATACAAATCTGTACCGTTTACCTAAGGGTAAGGCAGGTTAGTGGATGGATTAGCCGAACACCATTGTAGAAAGATAGTGCTAACAAGATACACAGAGAGCCTCTGAGTCGGACGGATCCTAAATTGAGTGGTCAATCCTGTAAGTCCTTCACTAAACTGGCTCGGGTTGTCCCTCTCACAGGGAATAGGTCCGCTTGGGGGCATTCTGTGTATGGCCACCCTCGTAAGGGGAGTAAGGCGTCCGGCAATAGATAGATAGATAGATAGCATGATTAGAGATTATGATGCCCCATATTAATTGCTGTAGACCCTTGTCTGCAAACCTACAACTTCCTAACCACGAGAGAAGCTGGACACGTGACCCAGTAGAAACGCACTATTGCCAATTCAGACTCCAATCTTGCGAGTCTTATAAACTATTATAAACATGTTTTTGTATATATTTTAAGCTTGAAACTATCCAGGTTCACTCTACTAAGTAAACCTAACATTGCTAGATACTCTAAAGATTACTATGAAGGCTACAGGCCTTGTTTAAAACTCAGTAGAAAAATCAAGCGCGCGAGGCTAGAGACCCACGCGACCCTACCATAACCCCCAAGAATACCAACTTAATCCTATTGCTGACCAGTCTGTATTTTTATATAAAATGTATGTTCTCTATATCCAACACCTAAATTAACAATTAGCAATAACTCCAGAAGTAAAAGCTAACCTTCTCATATACTTCTCTCCAAAATTAACAGTGCCCAACTCCTATAAAAATAAATAATACCTTCATGATGTGGGGCAACATCAAGTCCAATAACCCCTTCCCCCCCTTTAACTCTCACGCTCAGAGATCACCTAGAAATCACCCTCCAAACTCTGTATTAAAGCTCTAATATCATCATTCCCTTTGAGTTCTCTCAATAACTTAGACAGACAAGTAAGACTTTGATTTATATAACATCTGCCCATTATATTATTTCGAATGACTCTTCAAGGATAGTAGAGTATTGTCATACAATAATTAAGATTCACCTCCCCTAGGACAAGAAGGACTTCTTGTCTTACTAAATAGTACAAACACAAGTCCTTACTACCCTTCGACAGAGAATGGGTACCCTCCAGTACTGGTGCACATTAGGCCAGGGAAGTTTGAAGGAAATCAAGTGAATCTAAGCTTTCTTGAGATCGGCACCCCACTCTGGAGAAATATTATTTTGACCCTTCATAAATAGTTATTGATAACGGCACCCCGAAGTCCTCATACTGTCTGTGAATATAAAAACCCTATTCTAGGATCTTTGTTACTTGTGGCAACCCAATCATTTAACATAGAGACCTCTAATAGTTTGTATCTTTTATATTAAAATCCTAAGTGTGCAGGCAACCCTCCACTTATATTTTAATATCTTTAATACAACAACAGTGACCTATATAAAAGTGAATTTATAATTTCTGGCAACCCAGGAATTAATTTAATTACTTTCATCTAGTTATATTTCTATCTATTAGTGGCCCCTCCATCACTGACGATATGCCTATTAATATAATAGCCTCCTTTCAAGCGCCCGCGGGTAGCCAGTTTGAAACTCCCGCCGTGGGGAAAAGGAGTACTACATCATAAGTGTAACGCTACTTCTCTTATGGAATCGTCTTATGATTGGGGTACACACTACAAAAAAACTTTGTAAAATATAAAAGAGAAAAAATAAACTCAAAACTTGTTTTGCTATAGCTTTCCATCTCGTGGATTTCTTGTGCATGGATTCTCGCCCAGACCGTGGCAACCGAGACGCCATACTTCCTTCGCTTCCCCGCGGCCATCCCAATCGGACGTACGCGCCTGTGCTCTGCCACATTCTTCGTTCGCTCGCTTCTAGTGAGTCCTTGCTCATTTGTATTTATCTGAGTTGTATTGAACAGATTTAGACTAGCTAGCACAGGCTACCCCATTGGTATGCCCGCAGGGAAGTGTTAAAATAGGGTATTATTGTGCAGGCGGCTTCAATCTTCCAGGATCAGCGCCGCATGTGTTTTTTGTTTATGTTTTCTGCGCCTTAGAATTGCTATCAGCTACTAGTTAGGAGGCTCATCTATCCGCAGGAATAGGCTTCTGACCGTCTATATGAGGCAGTTGCTTTTTTATTATTGTAGCAGACGCCCTGGTCTAAGAGTTGTCACACATGGTGTGGGACTTTCCATGGTTCGAGCCTGCTTTGACCCTCTCGTGGGGCCCCCACTCCAGATGTCGCAGCAGTGTCTGCAGGAGGTAAGGTAAACTAGAAGGTGTATGATTACTACAAGCATCATGGACAGCCTCATTAGGGGTCTCCGTAGGGTATAGGGGTTTTGTATTTATTAATAAATAATATTATTATACTATTATAGCCCTAAGATATTTCCCTCGTTTATATGTGTATGTATATTTAACATGTAAACAGGGAGTCAGGAGACGTCCTGATGGTGGTGTGGGGGTGTTTTTGGGGGGGCTGACTTTCACATATAAGTCGACCCTTCCAATGTTTTTGGCTCGTTGCCTTCCGGCGATCTTTCTACGTACTGACGCCTAACCTCGCCTCGTAGGCAAAAGGACTGAGCCAAAAAATTCCGGCGTGATGTGCAGTACCACGAACCTCCCGGCGGAAATGCAAAATTCTTAAGGGAGCAATCTCGGCCCGCCGAGCGAACTCGCCCAAACCGATAGCCTAGCACGGCATGATTTTCCTCGCCCAGCGCAACAGTCTAGTCGGGTTATTTCTATCTAGACCATAGTCAATAGATAGTTACTACGGATTAATTGGGCCAGTGGCACTTTGTCACAGGTAAGCAGTTCAAGAGGAAATTAAGTTTTCCTAAGACAAGTCAAGCGGAAGGTTAGAGTAGCAGTGCGCTATGGCTAATTTTCCGGCAGACTTGAAGGATAGGATGTATTAACACCTCTCAGGTTATCCTTATGAGCATTGATTCCTGGAAATTTTGTATTTCC
Organism: Paralithodes platypus; assembly: GCA_032716605.1. NCBI lineage: Eukaryota > Metazoa > Arthropoda > Malacostraca > Decapoda > Lithodidae > Paralithodes > Paralithodes platypus. The sequence continues at coordinate 28,830,367 of CM064495.1, forward strand.
AGATTTCATCACTCCAGTAGCAGCTCAGGCAGCAGGTGAGGGAGCCGATCACGGCGGGGGGGTTTTTCTCGCTCCATCATGCCTCTGTTTACTCTGTGCGCTACAACTAACTGCCCTCTTCTCCCGGTTTTTGCTCATAAACATTGCATCAGATGTGTAAAGTGCCTCGACAGATCTAGGCGACTTTGGATATCGAAGAAGTGCGCCGTTTGTTCAGAACTCCGGTCAAACGTGTTTGAGAAGAGAGATCATTCGTGCCTTGTAGCCCTTCAAGAGATTAAGACTATCTTTAATGTCTATGCAAATGATGTGGCCCATAAGGCATTAATTTGTGATGACGAAGCACTGTGGGAACACCTAGTGATTAAATCTCCAGTATTAAAAGCAATGTCAGCTAGGTCGACTCCCAAATCAAAAACTAAAACTAAAACTTTGTCTAAGAAATTAGTTAGTAGCGAGAGTAGCGACAGCAACGAGGCAAACCCCCCCGACCGTCGCAAACGAGGACGATCTCCTTCGCCGAGGACCAAGTCTAGGTCCAGGTCGAGATCGCCAGTCTTCAGAAGAATCAGCAGCGAAGTCTAGTAAAAGAAGGCGGGAAGACTCTGTGACATCGACCCCGAAATCAGTGAGTGGACATAAAAGTTCCCGCAAGGATGAGACGCTGTCGCGGCGCCAGCCTACGCCGGCTCCGCGGCCACTTTCCTCCGCCTCTGCCTCCGTGTCTGTCCATTCAGGAAACTCGGAGGCGGGGACTGAGGAGACTGAGTTGAATCCCAGGGAAGGGCTTAAAGACACTATTAGTGAACCACAAAATACAATCTTTGCTATACCTAAGGTAAATCTTGCCGCACCACGTACGGGACCACCGATAGTGTCACAATGGGTGCTGTCGGAACAATATACAGTAGGTGTCCATACTCAGTATACTCTATTTAGTATGTACAGTATCGATGCTACGTAATCTGGGTTAATGCAGCGTTACGTATCTTTCCGTAGTCTTAAGTTGAACGCTTCCGTAACCTCATGTTGAACGTTCCATAATTTTGGGAAGAATATGTTATTCTGTAGTTGAATATGGGCAAGTATTGTAGGATTATAATTCCCATATATTAATGTATTACTTATTATTTTTGTTCCTATGCATCTCATTGTATAAGGATGAGATACATTTTCCGTACGCTATGCGCGTGTGCGGACAGTCACAAAAGACTTAAAGACGACTCTCTCGGCCTCACTCTCCACCCGACCTCCGTCCCAGACACACTCTAAGCTTCTTCTTCATTTTGTCTCATATTTAGGTGTTTACGCTTCACTTCCATCTCATCCTCATAGTCACATCATCATAATTAGCTATCATAAAACTTTAACGTAAATACAATCTTTCTTAGTTTATTCTAGTCACTTTCCTTAGCCTATTCCTTGTCCCACTAACCAACTTGAGTTCACCTAGCCTACCCATAGCTTACGCTGACTGTTCCTTTTACTTATATATTTTCTAGATCTCAAGTGACGGCGTCTCTTCCGTGGATGACCTCCCAATCTACCAAGATTGGAAGCCAAAGCATCACATTTTTCCTTTGCCCCTCAACTTTCTCTTCATAATTGCTGAGGGGCACAGGGCCCTGGGGCTCTGGTTTCCCGGGCGTTTCCGCACCCTCCTCAGCTCCCCACCATGGAGTGGCTTCGGTCACCCAGGCTTTATTGTGGTCGGCAGGGACGGTTCTGTGGGGGTGCTCAGTTATGGCCTTGGCCTTGCTCGGGGCCTTGGGGCTGTTCGGCCAGGCAGCTTGGGGAACAACAACAACAACAACAACAACCTAGCCTATCTTCCGCCATCTACTATCACCATCTGAGTTTCATCATATAAGGTCAAATTATTCTATGTGCGTTATACTAAATTATTAATTATACAGTCCACTTAATCTAAATTAACCACATAATTGGTCCTTCGAACCGGATCTAGTTTGCTCCCCTTTTGTGTGTTTTTTCGGCGGTTGGTGGTGGCCTAGTATATTAGTGGGGGCTTTCCGGTGGTGAGACTTTGCCGTACCTCATGGCCCAGGGCTTTTGGTCTCATGGAGCTGCAGGTGGTGGGGTTGGCGAGGATTTTCCGGCGGTAGCGGATAGGCCTATATACCCGGGGGCTATTAAGAAGGTGGCGATTTTGGGCCACTCGTACGTGCGTGATTTATACGTTGACCGCCCCGTGTACAGGCCCTTCTTCTCCGTCACTCCTCTGGCCGCCCCAGGTGCCCGCGTCAGCACCTTGAGGAACTCAAGCGCCTGGAGTCAATTTCTGGCTCTAAAACCCGACTTGACCTTCTTGGTGATTGGAGGCAATGATATATCGAGTGGGGTGAGTCCAAGGGAGGTAGCAGAAGGGATCGAGGTGCTGGCTGAGGAGGTGGTGCGCCGCACGGGTGGCGAAGTGCGGGTGATCAGGGTAGAAAAGAGGCAAGCTCCACGAGGGGTCTCGGCAGCAGAGTTCAACCGCATAAGGAACGCTGTCAATCGCTGGTTGAAGCGCCAAATCCCTTTCACCCGCGAGCGGTATTCATCCATGAACACCTCCGAGGCTGACTTCGGTCCCGACGGAGTCCACCTAACACTTGACGCATCGGAATGTTTGTTCACAGAAATTTTGGCCACATGTCGCCAGTTCTTTGGCCAGGACGAGGCTGCGCTCTTGGACAGGGCATACGACGAGATGTTTGCCCATCTTGAAAATAGAGTAGATGATCAAAATCAATACAGTATAGAGTAAATAACTTCTTCAAAGACAGTACAGTATTCAATAAATTACTTAAATATGTTAAACTAACCAGTATACACTTTTTCGGGCTTAACTAATTTTGATTAATACTCATTTAGGCCTATAATATATCATCACAATTAATTGGCATTGCATTAGATTGAATTATACATACTGTACTTTAAAATAACTTTTTCAAAATTTAATGTTATTTAATCTAGATTAAATTATACTGTAAAATAACTTCTTCAAAATTTAAAGTTATTCGATCGCTTATCTTTTCTAAATTTACTCTCGTCGTATGCCCTGAAGGCAAGGTTAATATGATAGTTGATAGGTTGAGTGTGGGTTGAACCAACTCAAATTTTCTTTATGTGACTTTTTTTTTTTTTTTTTATAATTTCCACACAAATAATTCAAATTTCGGTACCCATTGAGTTTTAGCCTACTTAATTTACCCTCCTGGTTCTCTCTCTCTTAAAATCATAGAATCCTAAATTGATTATACATTAATATCGGTACCTTTTTTTACATCTAAAGACTTTTGGCCTATTGTACTTTAATTTCCCTCCCGGCTCTTCTTAAATTGTTTTGGAATTGATCCTAAAATTTCTTAATCTAAAATCAAAACTATTACTTAATGAGTTAAATTGAAAGGCTCCAGACTGCTAGTCTACATTTTTGGGCAAATTCTTATTCCACCGTTCGTGAGGGTGTTTTATTTTCAGCTCGCGATTTAATTTAACGGAATATTATTGTCTGCAACTTATTCGGACTAGCATTTATAGTTTAATTTGATATCGCTAAATTTCTTTCTCATAACATCATGGCTGCAAGTTTACAACGGCGTCGGGCTGGGCTTAAGGGCTCCTTGACGGTCTTGACCTCGGAGATCAACGAATTCCTTGACTCAGCGTCTAGAGTAGAAGTGGAGGCCAGGTTGCTCAGCATTCAAAAACAAATTGACAAGTATGAGGTCACACAGGAGGACCTGGCCGACGTTTACGAGACAGACGCCGAATATTTCAAGGAATTGAGAGAGGATACCCTAATATTGTCGCCACACTAAAGGGAATCTTAGTTCCGGAGGTCAAGAAGGAGTCGTCTCGAGCCGAAGAAATCAACTGTCAAATTACCACATCTTACTCTTCCGAAATTTGAGGGTGATGCAACGTTGTGGTCGGGGTTTTGGGAAATGTTTAAGTGTACCATAAATGACAATCCAGATCTCACAGATATACAACGATTCACCTATCTTAAGGGTCAGATTTTGGGTGATGCGCATTAGTTAGTCGAAGGATTTATTGTCGAGAGCTCAAGTTATGCCCCAGCAGTGGAGCTCCTGCAAGAAACATATGGGCATCCAGATCGCATCAAGGCAGCTTATGTTACGCAATTTAATCAACTAGCTTCACCCAAATACCAAACCGCTGATCTAAAGAACTTCTATGCAAATACAGAGAGTGTGATGAGGTCAATCATTAGCCATGGCATTTGTTTGGAGGAATTTTGTGTGGTGACTCTTGTCAACAAATTATCATCACCACTAAAGGAGACTATAAAACGGGAAATGGGAGACTTGAGCCTGGACTATAAGAAATTTACCCATTACTTCCAGGCTGAAGTGTACAATTTGGCAGGTCAAGACAAAGTTGGAGGTACACCAATGGCTACTGCAACATTTACCGCCCAGAGTGAAAACAGGAAATTTAACTGTGTCTTGTGTAGTGACACCAATCATTTGTGGTACAAGTGTTTGAAGTATAAAACAGGGCCTCTTAAAGTAAAAAGAGCCCGTCAACTACGTCTCTGCACTGGGTGCTTGTCAAGAAAGCATGGCCATTCGGGTTGTACTAACCCTAACATTAGAAGCTGTAAGTTTTGTAAGGGTAAACACTTTAATTCCCTCTGTACACAAAACAAGGGAAGGATAGTAGACCAGCGGAGGATAACAACAAGAGAGAGCATACTGCTGCTACTTCACTTCAACTACAATGTCCGCTGCCACAGGTAGAAATACAGTAATCTTGCTTACGTACAGCTGCCGGTAAAAGGTTAGGATAATAAATGTGTCAAAATTAGATCGCTACTCGATCAATGTTCTCAGAGGACCTTTGTGAAGTCTTCTGTTCTATCCTCCCTTTCCTATAATTCTAGAGGAACTGAGGAGTTATATCTTCACGGATTTACCGGAAAACAAGCCTCTAGGGAATATAATGCCGTGGCACTGCATTACAAACACAGGTAAATTTCATCATCTAGACGCAATAGTGGTTGATGAATTACCAGAACATAAGGGTGAACTTAGCCTAAAGTATAAACTGGTTAGTTTACAATATAAAGGCATAAAATTAGCCGATCCTCATGCAACGGACACAGATCAGTTGGAGCTGCTCATCGGTGCGGATCACTATTACGACATAGTGCGACCTGGGTAAAAAAGGTCAGGTAGCCTAATTCTGCTTCCTACCAAGTACGGGTACGCCATAAGTGGTTCATATGTGGCACAAAATACCAGCTCCAGCACTGAAGTAATTACTGTATTGAAAGTAGCGGTAACACCAATGGACGAATACATGTCTACTGGTAAAATTATTCCATGCAAGAATGACAAATGTTTTGTGGGATATAGATCATATTCGGGAGAACCTCTAAGGAATACTCACAAGTTGAGCGTCAAGCACTATCGTCATATGAGGATACCGTTACCTATGATCCTGACAGCCAACAATACAAAGTGAGACTGCCCTGGAACAATTACAAGGATCAGCTGCCAACTAACAAGGGTTTGGCCATAGGCCGCCTTCGGGGTCTTCAGAAAAGATTCATCAAAGAACCTGACTTTTGCGAGGAATACTCAAAAGTCATAAAGGAGCAGGTGTCCCGTGGGTTTATAGAAGAGGTGCCTTTTGACAATTCAGATACCGGACATTACTTACCTCATCATGGAGTTGTCAAAGAGAGCAAAACTACGCCAGTGCGTATCGTCTTCGATTGTTCAGCCAAGGTGAGTGATCGTCAGCCTAGTCTTAATGACTGCTTGAATACTGGACCTCAACTGGTACCAGACTTAGCGCAGGTTTTACTCCGGTTTAGACTAGATAAATATGCCTGGGTGTCTGATATCGAGAAGGCGTTTCTGATGTTAAAACTCCATGAGGACAACCAAGACTATACTCGGTTTATGTGACCAAAATTTCCACGGCAGCTAGATTCTCCCCTCATTTGTTATCGATTCCGGGTGGCGCTATTTGTTCCCAATTCCTTTTAAACACCACCATTTTAAAACACTTGTCAAATGTCAGTGCAGATCCGCAGGTTATTCAGCAGATTCGGTCGGGGCTATGCATCGACAATTTATTGGGTACAGGAAATGATCAAGATCTCCTGGTTGATACCTATGGTGAGGTCCGGGAAATGATGAATGATGCCCATCTACATTTGCGTGAATGGGCGACAAATAGTTCTGTTTTGCGGACTGTACTGCAACATGATGGAGAGGCGGCTGTACAGCAGGAATATGTGAGGGTGCTAGGGTTGCTTTGGGAGACGGACACAGATACCCTCATTCGGCGTTCAGTACACACAATGTTCGCCGATTACAAAACGGATTTGCTTGAGTATGATGGCTAAAGTTTTTGACCCCTTGGGGATAGTTCTACCGGTGTCGATCAAATCAAGATTATTCCTTCAGCAATTATGGAGGATAAAATTAGATTGGGATGAGGTTTTGACAGGCGATCTGGTTCAGGAGTGGGAAGACATTATTTCAGATCATATAAGTCTCTGTAAGGGTTTTCATTTTCCTCAGAGAGTAGTCATAGATCAACCCGTTTCCATTCATGCCTTCTCAGATGCTAGCAAGGTCGCTTACGGGACTGTCATTTACTTTGTTGACACAAATGGCAGCCGTCTAGTCATGGCGAAGGCGAAGGTCGCCCCGATCAAATCCCTTTCCATCCCAAAATTAGAGCTAACTGCAGTTCTGGTGGCTGCTAGACTCGTTCACTTTATCGAGGAAACTTTTTAAAATTTGCTAAACATCTCGGAGACTGTTATATGGAGTGACAGCCAAATTACGCTCTACTGGTTACATAGCCGAAAGAAGCTACCAGTGTATGTCACCAACCGTGTCGACGAGATTCATACCCTGCTCCCAACCGCACAGTTCCGGTTTGTGTCTACCAAAGAGAATCCAAGTGACTGCATTACTCGTGGTGTATCTGCTAAATTTCTCAAATCTTCTGCGTTGTGGTGGAATGGCCCATGCTGGCTTAATAATCCCAACGAATGGCCAGAGAATATAGATTTGAACGAGCAACACACTGCTATTGTGGCACCGGTAATTGACTCGGTACCTAAAGATGACACACGGTTATGGGACTGGGATAAATTCAGCAGCTATGAGAAGCTACAACGTGTTACAGCATGGGTGATACGCTTTGCACAAAATGTAAAAGCAAAAATCAAAGGCACACCGCCCACAGGTAGTGCTCACCTCAATGTGAAGATCAGAATTGCAGATAAAATACTACATAAGCTCTGTCAACAAGAAATATATACGCAGGAATAGAAATTATTGGTTACGGGAACAAAGTCCAGGAATAACCTGATCAACCAGTTGGGGTATTTGATACATTGCGGAGGCAGATTACGATTGGCAGCACTCTCTGAGGCAAGTAAGTATCCAATACTACTGCCCTCCAATCATCCCTTCACCCATCTTATCATCGATAGGTGTCACCGACTCTGTTGCCATTATGGGGTTGGACACATAGTCACCTATGCCAGACAAAGATGGTGGGTGCCTAGAATCAGGCAGGTGGTCAAGAAAGTCCTACGCAAATGCTTAAAATGTAGACGGGTAGAGGGAACACATTATGATCCCGTAGGAATACCTCCCTTACCAAACCTGCGAACCACCCCAGGTGACCCCTACAAAATTACCGGGGTTGACTACAGTGGAGCAATCCCTGTGAAAGATTCACCCAATCTTAAGGTGTATATGATACTTTTCACCTGTGCCGTTACCAGGTCAATTCACCTGGAACTGGTCACCAACCTCACTTGTGATAGCTTCCTCCATGCCTTCAGAAGATTCTGCAGTAGACAGGGATATCCATGTATCATGCTGAGTGACAATGCAAAAACATTCATAGGGGCATCTACTTATCTCAAAGACGTGAACAACAATCCCAAGATTCAGACCTGCCTTGCGGACGTGAAATGCGAATGGCGTTTTATTCCCGCCAGAGCACCTTGGTTCGGCGCCATATGGGAAAGAGCCATAGGAATAGTGAAGGCAGGTCTCAAGAAGGTGTTGGGTAGAGCTCTCATATCGGTTGAGGAACTCAACACCATACTCTTGGAGATTGAAGCCACAGTAAATGATTGCCCTCTATATTATGCTTCTGGTGATTTGGACAACCTTACCCCAATCACACCCTCAGTACTGGTACGTGGATACAGACTGCGGGATCTTCCTGAAGAACATAATGAGGATGGTATGGAAGATCCAGAACAAGTAAGGAAGTGATATCGGCTCGCTACAAATATATTCGCAAACTATCGCGAGACATTTGGCATCGCTGGTCGACAGAATATCTGGTGACGTTAAGAAAAGCACAGAAAAGTAAACTAGCACCATTAACAGGTCATTGGCCCAGGGTAGATGACGTGGTAACCATCCATGAAGAGGGCCCGCGCGCATTCTGGAAATTGGGTCGTATAGAGGAGATGTTACCCGGTCGTGATGGTGAGGTTCGGGTAGCAAAAGTTCGAACCAGGACTAAAGTAATCACACGTCCGACTATACGACTATATCCTCTTGAAGGTGACCTGGATCGCAAGGACGCCCCCTCGGACCAGGTATCCATAGATGTCCCCTCCCTGGCTCCTACTTCAGCGCAGCCTGTTGACGCGTCCGGCGGACGCCCAAGTCGACAGGCAGCCCAAATATCCTCCCAAGCTTGGCGGGATAAGATTGCCTACGGGCAAATAAATTATGTAAATTTTGTATATTTTTGGTGGCGGAAATATGTCCATACTCAGTATACTCTATTTAGCACATATAGGTGTGTTCCTCGGGAACCGTAGTTTAAGTAGGAAAAGAATTACCAGTGAGGCAGCGAACATCATCTTTATTTTCATTATGGTGGATCCAAACGTTTCGGCATAAAACACTACGCCATCATCAGTGGTCTTTTCTTCACTAGTTTTGTAGAGGCAACGTTTAGAAACGTTTGGATCCACCATAATGAAAATAAAGATGATGTTCGCTACCTCGCTGGTAATTCTTTTCCTACTTAAACTACGGTTCCCGAGGAACACACCTACAGTATATGTGATGTACTACGGCAAAGATATGGATACCCTTCCCTACGAGTGTTCCGCAACTTCGAACAGGCCTCTACAAAACTAGTAAAGAAAAGACCACTGATGATGGCGTAGTGTTTTATGCCGAAACGTTTGGATCGACCATAATGAAAATAAAGATGATGTTCGCTGCCTCGCTGATAATTCTTTTCCTACTTACTCTATTTAGTATGTACAGTATCGATGCTACGTAATCTGGGTTAATGCAGCGTTACGTATCTTTCGGTAGTCTTAAGTTGAACGCTTCCGTAACCTTATGTTGAACGTTCCATAATTTTGGGAAAAATATGTTATTCTGTAGTTGAATATGGGCAAGTATTGTAGGATTATAATTCCCATATATTAATGTATTACTTATTATTATTGTTCCTATGTATGTCATTGTATAAGGATGGGATACATTTTCCGTACGTTATGCGCGTGCGCGGACAGTCACGAGAGACTCAAACACGACTCTCTTGGCCTCACTCTCCACCCAACCTCCGTCCCATACACACACTAAGCTTTTTCTTCATTTTGTCTCATATTTAGGTGTTTTCGCTTCACTTCCATCTCATCCTCATAGTCACATCATCATAATTAGCTATCATGAAACTTTAACGTAAATACAATCTATCTTAGTTTATTCTAGTCACTTTCCTTAGCCTATTCCTTGTCCCACTAACCAATTTAAGTTCACCTAGCCTATCTTCCGCTATCTACTATCACCATCTGAGTTTCATCGTATAAGGTAAAATTATTCTATGTGCGTTATACTAAATTATTAATTATACAGTCCACTTAATCTAAATTAACCACAATATGGGTTATACACTATGTACCGTACAGCATTATGACAATTCTCAGGCTAGTATTATACCGGACTCCCAACCTCCCGCCGTGCTTAACAGAAGTGTTTGGAGACAGTCGGAGCCACCACAGGCACAGGCTTGGTTTCAGGGCCAAGACAGACAGAGGGGTAATAATAATATTCCCTCTTCAGTCCCTGACTTAGTGTGGCCTTTGAATGAGCCGGTAGTAATACAAAGGCAAGGAACGCCGGAGGTTGAGGAAGTGCCGGAGGTTGTAGAAGTCCCGGAGGATTTAGAAGATCTTGAAATATCCTCAGGACAACCAGTGAACGAAGAAGGCTCTGAGGCGGGTTCAGAGTCTTCTCGGGGATCTCAGATTAAATATGTGACAACAGATGACCTTAATGATATCTTGCATAAAGTAATGAGACAATATCATATTCCTAGTTCTCAGGTCCCTCCCACTCCGGCGCCAATAGCTTCCCCGATTGAATCGACAGTGAGGCCCTTACAACCTACCAGATTTCAACCTCCCAATACTGCCATGCCCCCTCTTAATGTCAATCAAACGACCACCACGGCAAGTGACACAACAATGTCCGCCACCTTGACAACTACAAATGTCCGAGTTATCACGGATATTACACCTCCTCCCCTAGACAAAATTCCTCATAGAAAAGGCCCTATGCCACTTCTATACGGGCCTGACTGTTCATGGGTTCCGGCTATAGCCAAGAACGTTCACATGGCACAGACAACAATATCGGGGGAGATTCCGAGCTTTATATCAAATAAAATAGATAGTCTACCTACAGACAGTATTGTGCAGCTTTGTGTGCCCTTTTATGATGAAGATAAAATTGTGGCAGCCAAGAACAGAGTGTTCGATCTTATTGGTACTAGTGAAGATAACAATTATCGAAATATTAAACGAGTTGGTGCAAACAAAAGTGCTGAGAACATTAAAGACATTATTAAATTGCTACAAGAGAGTAAGGCTGTGGGCTTACCCACTTTCGTGGCCATGGACCTAAAGGACCTACCACCTATACAATTTAATAATAATAATAATAATAATAATAGTTCTTAACCCTTAATTAGCGGCTCACCACATAAGTCGAGTTAAATAAAGCTGGACTATGTGGCGGCGCTCGACATAACTCGAGTGGCAATTTCAGCACGTAATGTTGCTGAGAGAGAGAGACAAGTGGTGGCAGGAGAGTAGCGAGCGTATGACTGCTCCAGACCACCGCGGCGAACCTACTGACACGAATCTCACCTCCCTCCTACCTCTCTCACTCGCTATATAAGGAATTGTATGGGGAAAGTGCCTAATTACATGCTTTTTGCACTCGCGTTGCACGGTTATTGCAAGAAAACTAGCCATCATAAAAGGATCGTTATGGTGTCATTCGAAAGCTCTGTTTATGCCCTTTCAGGGATAGATACTTGTTTTACGTTCTGGGTCTTATTTAGGCATGAAAATGATCACGTAAACAGCCCTATTTTGGCTAAAAACACCCCGCTGGGCGGTACATATAAATAAACCGCATAGGCCGCTCTTAAGGTGTTAAAGCTAGCGCATGCTAAGCTAGCTAAGGATAGCTCAATAAGGCCGATTAGGTGTATTTCCATTGGGGTCCTGTACTACTACCCCATCCCTTTGCTCATGAGGGATGGTAACGACTCAGTGCTTGTGAAAAATCTTTAATGCGCCGAGCGTGGGCGCGAACCCGGGCCTTCTGGGTGGAAGTCCGAGACGCTAGTCACTACACCAAGCGAGCCGCTTGATAGGATAGATGTGTCAGTGCTACTTAGTGAAATCAAGAACACCCAAATGGAAGTTAAATTACTGAGAGAGTGTACCACAGGTCAGAAAGAAACCATAGTGGACATAAGCAGTGTGGTTTCAAATGTAGCTGACAGAGTGAATAAGTTAGAAAATAACTCTACTAACGCTCCACCTCAACCACAGGCACAAGTGACACAACAACAGCAGCAGCATCTAGAACAACAGCATCAACAACAACAACCACCCATAGGCCTACAACACCACCACCAGCAACAGCAGGCTGAACTACAACAGCAACAGCTGCAACAACTCCAAACACAACAGCCCCAGCAACAACAGCAACCCATAACAACCAACAACAGCATCAACAGCAACACAGCAACAACCACAACAGCAGCAGCAACAACCACAACAGCAGCAACACCCAGCAGGTGCAGCAGCAACACAGCAACAGGTGCAGCAGCAACAACAGCAGATGCAGCAGCAACAACAGCAGCAACACAGCAGAGCAGCAACAACAGCAGGTGCAGCAGCAGCAACAGCATCAACAAAAGCAACAACACCAGCGACAACTACAACAATCCAAACGAACCCAGCAGCAGCATTCATATCAAAGGCAACACCAGGTGTGGCAGCAGCAGCGACCACAACAGCAACAACACCGAACACAACAGCAATCTTTATCGTCGGCAACGAGAGAAGATAATACAGTGCCAGCTACACCATCCTCAAATTTACCTACACAAACTGAACCAAATGAAGGAGCCAATGCAAGGGAAAAACCATGGACTATGGTCAAATGGGTGAATGGCAAGCCTCGCTACTCTAGGGAAGGCGAGCAGGTTCACCCTAGACCAAGAAACCAGCCAGGAATTAAAGGTAGGGTCAAGGATACTGGCCTCAATACCATCAAAAGGCCCTGACTAGCTAGGGTGTTTGCCATAGGATTCAACCCTAGTGTTACTGCTGAGAATCTCAAGATATACTTGGCTGATAATCTACATATAAATATAGAGGTAAGACAGCTGACCACCCTCTCCAGGTCCACTACCTGTGCCTCCTTTTGTATAACTAGCGAATGTCGAGATCCAGATGTTTTCATTAATCCTGACCTGTGGCCAGAAGATGCATATGTCAACTGGTACAGAGAACCAAGACAATATCCCAATGAGGACAGTGCAGAGGCTTCTGGGACTTGGAGGCATCGCACACCACTATCCAACTAGCAGTAATGGAGGAGATACCAACAACAGCAGCAAGTATAAAAGTAACTTCATACAATTGCAGAGGACTCCCCAAAACAAAGAGGAATCTCCTGTTGTGACCTGACATCGTATCTACATTAAGGACCAGTGACATAGTCTGCCTTCAGGAAACCTGGTACTGTACACAAAACAGGACTTAGGTAATTTGAACATATTAGATAAAGATTTCCATGGGTACGGGGTCTCCACTACGGACACACGTGATGGTATTGTGGCAGGTCACCCCCCAGGGGGAGTTGCAATAATGTGGAGATCGTGCCTAGATAGTGTAATTAAAACCATTGAGACAAATTTAAGCTGGTGTGCGGGAATACAGCTGGAAGTGGGACACAGAAAATTTGCAATATTTTGTGTTTACTTACCGTATCAGTGTGCAGAAAATGAAGAACTTTATTTGGAAAAGTTAGGGGAGCTTGGTGGCCTAATTTCTGAATTAGAGATAACGTGTTACTCAGTGGTAGGTGATTGGAATGCTACCCCTCACGAGTTGGGTGGTTCCATGTTTGCTAAACATATGTTAAGGTTTTGTGAGGAGCAAGGTTTAATTTTGTCCTCCAAAAACCTGCTTCCAGAAGATAGCTATACATATGTTAGTGAAGCATGGGAGACCAGGTCGTGGCTTGATCATGCAATCTCTAGCTCTGACTTTCATGACTCTATCTCAGAAATGGCCATAAGATACGACATTACGGATGACGACTACATACCTATAGAATTAACAATCCAAATTAATAAAGCACCGGAAATAACAGAAACTAGCAATAGCATCAAGGCAAAAGTTCCATGGAATGTAATCTCAAATGAAGAGTGCCAAATGTACTGTGATAAAACCAAGGACTTATTAAATAGGGTGCAATATGATGGTAATGGTGTAGCACAATGCAGGGATCCAAAATGTAGTGATGCACAACACAGAAAGGACATTATTAAATTTTACAATAGTATAATAGATTCTTTATCAAAAGCGGGGGAAAGTATTTTTAATAGCAGTAAATATAAGTCCTCATTCAATAAGCCAGGTTGGCAATTAGACTATGTGGCTGACCTGTATCAGGCCTCCAGAGATGCTAGGTCTCATTGGGTTGAAGTAGGTCAGCCTAGACAGGGGCCTATATTTGAACTTCACAAAAGAGCAAAGGCTAGGACCAAATATGCCATTAGATTTATTAAGCAAAATGAAAACCAATTAAGGAAGGAAGCCCTTGCAAAGAGTCTGGCAGAAAAGGATACTAACTGTTTTTGGAAGGACATCAGATCCATGCAAAATTGTAACACACCATTACCTGTCAGTGTTGAGGGGGTTACGGGTGAAGAGAACATTGCTGACTTATGGAAAACTCATTTTAAGGAACTACTTAACAGTGTAAACCAAAGGTCTACTAATGGTGCAATTCAATATGTGAAAGATAGTAATTATGAAGACATTAAAGTGACTGAAAGTGATCTTGAGAATGCCATAAGAAAACTTAAACTAAATAAAGCTTGTGGGCTGGATGGTATATATGCAGAACATCTTAAATATGCAGATAAGTTGTTAATAGATAAACTTAGTTCTTGCATCACCAGTCTATTTACGCATGGTGTCCTGCCGGAGTCTATGATATCCGTAATACTTGTTCCTGTCATTAAAGATAAATCAGGTAAAATTACAGCTAAAGACAACTACCGCCCAGTAGCACTTGCTAGTGTGGTGAGTAAGGTAGTTGAAATGATAATGCTAGAAAGAATGTCTGCATATATTGTCACCAGCAGCAATCAGTTTGGCTTTAAGAAAAATCACGGCACAGACCAATGCATATAATTATGTGCTGAAAGAAGTGATTGATACATACAACAAACTAAATAGCTCAATTTTCTCTTGTTTTCTTGATGCAAGTAAGGCTTTTGATAGGGTGTGTCACAAAACCTTATTTGAAAAATTAGTTAACAGGGGAGTGCCTAGCTATATTGTTAGGATACTTATTTTCTGGTATGCTAATCAAAAAATGTGTGTAAGATGGGGCAACATCCTGTCAGGCTCTTTCGCCGTAACCAATGGTGTTAGGCAGGGGGGGATATTGTCTCCGTATCTTTTCAACGTCTACATGGATGATCTTAGTCTGGAGCTGAACAAGACTCGCACTGGGTGCTGTATTGGCAGCACCATTGTAAATCATCTCATGTATGCTGATGACCTAGCCTTAATCGCGCCCTCTGGAGCAGGACTGGATAAATTATTAAGAGTATGTGAAAAATTTGGAATCGAACATTCAGTCAAATTTAATCCTATAAAGAGCAATATCATAATATTTAAATCTAACCTTCTATTGAAATCAAAGCTACCTAAATTCCATTTGTATGAAGAAATTATAGAAGAAGTAAGTAAAGTAAAGTATCTAGGACACTATATTTCAAGTGATCGCTCAGATGATGAGGATATGGGTCGTCAGCGAAGGCAACTTTACATGCAGGGAAATTCAATATTAAGAAAATTTCATATGTGCACATGGGATACAAAAATAACATTGTTCAACTCCTACTGCTCACCAATGTATACAGCACAACTATGGTGGAACTATAAGAAAATTACAGTGAATAGACTAAGTATCTCATATCACAATATCATGAAAATGTTTCTGGGGCTCTCAAAATATGAGAGTACAAGTACGCTATGTGCCTATATGAACTTACACTGTTACCAATCACTCATTAGAAAGCTAACATATAAATTCATTCAGCGCCTTAACACTTCTGAGAACAGGATCATTAAAATGCTACAAACTCCAAGCATAGTGTACACCTCCAGGATCCAGGCACACTGGAGGAAGTTGCTCTATATTTAACCTTAAGAAATGATTTCAGGTCTGCTACTCTACAGAATTAGCATACCGGTACTGAACCTCATAGTGCAGTACAGTACCGATATTCCTATACTCTACTGTAGCAACATACTGTACCGGAAGCTAAATGATGTGAGGCATGGTACTGTACACAATTAGGACAGTGGTTTTGGTAACACAGTAGTTTGATGACCACTGTTTTTGGTTGAGGCAGTGCTGTGAACTACATGATAGCAAGCTGGGTATTATTTAATTTCTTTTTATTTTATGTAGCCTATGTACAGTAGCTTATATATATTTATGTTACTGTAAGGTATATATGGACCCCAGTATGGTCCCCTCTGTACTGTGTGAGTCTGAAATAAAGTATTATTATTATTATTATTATTATTATTATTCCGGTCCCGAGTGATTGAACCATAGAGGTTAGCAAAAGCAAGAAACTGAGGGCAAAGGATATGCAGGGTAGGTTGTTGGATGTTACTATTAAGGCTATACCCAATGTCTATACCCCTGATTTCTTTGTGTATTCGTCAACTCCGGCTTTGCCCCTGCCTCATCTGCAAGACTTTTTGCCGACTGGACAAAATCTGACGGCGTCAACGATATGAAAGCTCTAAACGCATTGACGCCGGAATTAGACACAATTCCGACGCTAGATCAAACACACAGTCCAGTCTTGCAGGTGGGGCAGGTAGGTGTGGGTCAGTGGGGGGACTGGGAAGCTGAGGCTCAACAGTTTGCAGCTACCATTACAACTAAATCCTCCCACCAAATTCCTCAGGAAACCCACTCTTGGTTCTCACTCCCCATAAATAAGGTGGGAGGGGTGTCCCAAGCTCTCTTTGATTTTCTTTCGGCCCCCAAACTTGCTCTCTATGAGTTAAGGGAACCCTTCTCTACTTCTCCCTCTGCTCACTTGGATAGAGATTTTAAACTAAGAAACAAAGCCTATAGACTTTTTTCCCAATATATTGTAAGTTGCCAAATAGCCCAGTCCCTCACACGGACTATTTCAGCTATTGAAAATCAAAATGTAAGACAAGCCACGGAGTTGTCACGGCGGCTGCTCTTGCAAAATTCAATCCAGTCCCTTGGTGACATCAGAATAGCCTTACTTGAGGCTGTTCGAGCACACCAGGACTTGAGGGTGTTTATGGTGAAGAAATTACCAGAAGACATTGGTCGCCGGGTGACTCTTTCCCCTGTCTTAACTGCCTCTCTCTTAAATTTAGATACATGGAGAGCAGTTTACAATTTTGTAGGCAGCTTGACGCAGAGTACCTCCCAGCCTAAGAAGGACTCGTTCAAGAAACCATACTCCAAACAAAAGACTGGAGGTAAGCCTTATGCTAACAATGCTAAACAGTCCTTTCAGGACTCCCAGCCTTCCCCACAGCAGGGAGGTACTCAGCAAAAGCAGAAACAAGGTAAACCTCAAGGTAAGTGGAACAAGAATAAGTCACAACATAAGCCAAATCAGGGAACGACATCTGCCAAACCTAACCAGCCGTCTACCTCTACCCCAGCACCAACAAAAAACTAGTCAATCAAACTCTCTCTCCCGGGGCCTATCGCAGGCGAGTTGGATTCGAGGGTAGTTCTGCCGGACAACCCCAGTCTAGTGACGGGGTCGTTTCAAGCATGTCACAGGGCCTGGCCCCGGCGAACATGGGCGCGGACAGTGACACGCAAGGGAATCACCTGGCGGTGGCTCCGGCGACCTCGTTTACGTCAAGCTCTAGAAGTCAACCATGTTTCTTTAGAGGTGGAGTCACTAGTCCAGGAAATGATGACCAAGCATGTCGGTAGCTTCAACTTGTCATGTTTTCACGTCCAGACTATTTCTTGTGCCAAAGAGGGACAGTGTGCAGATGCGACCAGTAGTAGATCTCTCGTGTCTGAACACTTACATTCACAATTCAATCTTCAGGATGCTCACAGTGAATAAAATCAGACTCACCCTCCCGCCGCTAGGCTGGATGTGTTCACTAGACCCGACCGACGCCTATTGGCATGTCCCGATAAACAGGAGGTTTAAAAAAATCCTCGCCTTGAGGATAAAGCAAGAGACTTATGTCTTTCAGAGAATGCCTTTCGGTTTAAATTTGGCACCAAGAATATACACAAAATTAGTCTGGCAGGCACTTATGCCAATGTTAGCTCAGGGGATCAAGGTGTTATGGTACCTAGATGACTGGCTAGTAGTGGCGGAGTCAGAGAGTTTATGCCATATCCATGTCAATCAAGTAATAAATCATGTTCAAACCTTAGGGTTCAAGGTCAACCTGGTAAAGTCGAACCTTGTTCCCACACAGGTAATTCAGTGGATAGGGCTGGTCTGGGACACAGCCAACCTTACTCTCAGTTAGAGTGTGGACAACCGAGACAGATTTCGCAGGAAATTGTTCGCGTTTCTCCAGTCTGAACACGACGAGGAAGACGTGGGAGTCCCTGGTCGGTTCTCTCTACTGGATTCAACTAACTGTACAGTTGGGCCAGTTGAAAGTAAAGAGATTAATCATGGAAGGCAACAAATGTTTCCCACTCTTACCGGAGGGAAAATTATGGCCTATCCCCCCATTAATTCACAACTTACTGTCGGTCTGGGCAAGGAAGGAAACCTTGTACTCAATAATGACGTGGGTTTCTCCCCTACCTACAGTATGGGTAGACACGGATGCTTCAGGGACAATAGGCTGGGGATATCAGTCAAACCTAGGCCACCAACGTCAAGGTCTGTGGTCCAAAGACAAGAACTTTCATATCAACAAACAAGAACTTCTAGTCCCTTTGTTTTTCCTCCAAAATCACGGCTCTTCTTTACAGGGAAGTCAATAGCCTTTCGGATGGACAACTTTAATGCAGTCCACTGCATTCAAAAGCAAGGGTCAACGAGGTCTCGCAAGTTGCTGGAATTGTCAGAAGAGATTTTTGCTCTAGCCGAAATGTTGAGCATGCATCTTCATGCATCTTACCTCCCAGGCGTTGCCGACTGGGAGGCTCTCCGGCAGTACTTCTTTGATTTCCCATAGAATTATTTCTGCTTCCGTGGCCGAGGACCCTCGGAGAGTGCTGAACGCATTACCGAGGTAATCCTATCGGGCATGGAAGCATACATTCCATTCTCTTTCTCTCAGACTAATGCTAAAAAATCTTAGTTTACTCATGCCTGTTCTACTGCTGTCCGCAATAAGGAGGAAGCATTCAAACGGTACCGACGCCTTAAAACTCAAGACTCATTCTTCCTATGTTTCTGCCTGGAATCAAGCCAAATCTGTTCTTCGACTTGCCAAACACTCTTTCATCAATAATAAATGCACTGAACTATCCAACTCTAGCTCTTCCCAAGCTTTCTGGCATCTAGCCAAAAACCTCTCCAACAATTTCTCTTCCTCGTCTTTCCCTCCCCTTTCCCACTCTGATGGCACAACCATCTCTTCTTCCTCTGACAAAGCTAAACTTTTCGCTCAAACTTTTGCTAGAAACTCCACCTTGGATGATTCTGGTGCTATTCCTCCCTCTCCGCCCTCCTCTCTCTTACTTATGCCTAATATCCTAATCTCTTCTAAAGATGTACTTTCTACCCTCTCTGGGCTTAACACTAATAAGGCGAACGGTCCAGACGGTGTTCCTCCTGTTGTTCTCAAAAACTGTGCTTCCGTGCTGACTCCCTGCCTAGGCAAACTCTTTCATCTCTGTCTATCCTCTAACATCTTCCCTTCATGCTGGAAGTTTGCTCACATTCAACCTGTCCCAAAGAAGGGTGACCGCTCTCAACCCTCCAACTATCGTCCAATTGCTCTCATCTCTTGTCTTTCTAAAGTTTTTGAAACTATTCTTGCTTCCAAATTTCTTAAGCATTTCTCTTCTCATAATCTGCTCTCAGATCGCCAGTATGGCTTCCTTAAGGGTCGCTCTACTGGTGATCTTCTTTCATATCTTACTAACTCTTGGTCATCCTCCTTTCGGGACTTCGGTGAGACTTTTTCTATTGCACTAGACATATCGAAAGCCTTTGGTAGAGTCTGGCATAAATCTTTAATTTCTAAACTACCCTCCTTCGGTTTCTATCCCTCCATCTGTGTCTTTGTCTTTAATTTCCTTTCCGGCCGTTCCATAGCCGCGGTTGTGGATGGCCATTGTTCACTTCCTCACCCTATAAACTCCAGTGTTCCTCAGGGCTCTGTCCTATCTCCTATTCTCTTTCTAATTTTTATAAATGATCTCCTTAACTTTACCTTAATTCCCATCCATTCATATGCAGACGACTCAACCTTACACTACTCCTTTAGTTTTTCAGAACGCCCCAGCCAGCAATCCCTTATCGACAAAAGTAATGAAGCCATAGAACTCTTAAATTCTGATCTAAATACTATTTCCAATTGGGGCAGAGAAAACCTTGTTAACTTTAATGCTTCCGAAACCCAATTTCTCCATCTATCTACCCGTCAGGATCTCCCAGCGGACTATCCCTTATTCTTCAACAATACAAAAATCAACCCTTCATCTTCTCTCAATATTCTTGGTGTCTCTTTTTCTTCTGCTCTCATTTGGAAGGACCATATTACCAGTCTTGCTAAGGCAGCCTCCCAGAAGCTGGGTGTGCTCAACCGCCTTAGGGGGTTCTTTTCCCCAACACAGCTTCTTGCTTTGTACAGGGGCATAGTGCGCCCTTGTATTGAGTATTGTTCACATGTGTGGGGAGGTTCCTCTCACACCGCTCTCCTAGACAAAGTTGAAAGGAAGGCCTTTCGTATCATTAACTCCCGTCCACTCACCAACTCTCTGCAATCTCTCTCTCTCTCCGCCGCAATGTTGCATCTCTCTCGCTATTCTATCGCTACTATAATAATCAGTGTTCCTCAGAGCTATCCCAGTGCATACCACCTCCTTTACGTAGGGCACGTGGTACCCGTCTTGCAACTCAATCCCACCCCTACTCTGTGCAACTCTCCAACCCAAGAGTGAAATGTTACTCTCAAACTTTCTTCTACTCAACAGCTGAGCTCTGCAACTCTCTCCCAGAATCAGTCTTTCCCTCTTCCTATGACTTAAATTGCTTCAAACTTCGTGTGTCCAGGCATTTTGGCCCTGTCACTCTTTCAACTATGGGGGAGGCACTCGCTATAGGCAGTTATGCCTTTTGCCTCCCTCAATCACATAGAAAAAAAAAAAAAAAAAAAAAAGGCGTAGCGAACGTCTGGGCAGACGCCCTGTCCCGGAGACAGAGCACAGTTGTAGAATGGGCGCTCAAGCAAAACATCTTCAACAAGATGATTGCAGAGCCATACCGTCCACAAGTGGATCTATTTGCGTCCGAGGGAAACCACAGACTCCCTCTCTATCTATCACGCCGGGAAATAACCGCGGCGGGGGGTCCAAACGCATTGTCGGAAGACTGGAACAAATGGAATTCAATCCATCTTTTTCCGCCTCCAGACGCTTCACTCATGTGTCAAGTAGTTCACAAACTACGGGGTTACCGGGGCTTAGTCTCGATGATCGCGCCACTTTGGCCGGCCCAGGTGTGGTACCACCAGTTGAAAACGTGGTGCGAGAACCCGGTGTCACTCCCGGTCTCGTACTTCCACTTGCAGACAATTGCAACCTAGAGACCTCGCTGACTTTTGCCTTATGGACATTCAAAATGCCAAATGGCTAGCTCAGTACGGGGAGAGCGTGACAAATAAATTTCTTAATCAGTATACTATGTCTACCAGGCGACAATATCAATCTCATTGGAAATCATTTACAACCTGGATAGTAGAAACGGCACAATCAGACTCATCAGTTGCTTTGTTCTTTAAATACTTAGATTATGTGTTTGAGCAAAAGAGCCTTTCTGTAGTTAACTAAAGAATCACTTATCTGCCATTAGAAACCCCTTTTACGACCTTACCGGTCTAACCATACCACAGGAGGAGGAGAAAGGGTTAATGAGAGCATGTTTCAAACTACGCCCACCACCACAGCAGCTCATGCCTACCTGGTCGCTGGACAAAGCTTTATCTTTGCTTCATTCGCGCAAATATAGTAATGCGCCAGACTTTGAATCATTACTAAAGAAAGCTTTGTTCCTTATTTATGGCTTTGGTGACAGGAAACAGGGTATCTGAGCTGGCGGCGATGAGCAACGAACCTAATTGCCTCAGGTTGGGGAGTGTCCAAACTCTGATATGGACAGTCTTACTTTAAGTATTACATTAGGTATTTAGTATTAAGTTTGTGGGATCAATGGTTATATAGAATAATTAAGAAGTTAATAATTATGTTCTATATTGGATATTGGGTAGTCTATCATTCCAATGAACTTAGGCAATTATAATTGGGTGGGAAAATATATACAGTACCTACCCATTTGCGCATGCGTGATATTGGCGGACCTCTCGCGAATATTGTGAGGGTCCTGCACTCTCTCCCTAGCCGCCACCACTACCAAACCGTCTGCTTACACTCTCGTGTTTCACCTCATATTTCGCCCCATTAGTGATAGTACTTATCTCATCAATTCTCCATCTATCCATACTAATCCATAGATCATTAATCATCATTCCCATCAATCATTAAGTATAGTGGCCCCCTTCTTTATTCATCAACTCTATCCTATCACCCGTTTCACACACCATCTTGTAACATCATAACGGCTCAACAGGTCAACTAAGTTCTACAGCACTAGTTCCAGTCTTCAGGTGATATAAACCATTATATGATATTATTATACAGTCCACTGAACCATCTAACTAACGAATATCTATATAATATATGGTCCTTCGCCCGTCCTAGTGTTGTGGCACCTAGCCGGCGAGCTCCCATTATTTCCTGGTCCGTGAGCTTCTGCATGGCTACCCTCTCGCTATTTTTTTCGTCTGTTTCGGCCGCGAGGGTTTTTGTGTATTGCCAACATGGCGCAAGGCTTCTTTAAGCACGGAGCGGCAGGGGGTGGGAAAAGGCGAAAGTTTTGAGCCAGAGAGGGCTATTTACCCTGGCCTTATAAGAAAGGTGGCCATTATAGGCCATTCATATGTGCGGGATCTGTATGTCGATAAGCCAGTTTACCATCCCCACTACACTGTCAAACCTCTTGCCGCCCCAGGGGCTAAAGTAAGCACTTTAAGGAGTACTGAGGCCTGGGAGCAATTACTTAGCTGGCGTCCTAATTTGACATACCATCGGTGGCAATGACGTGAAGTCAGGCGTTGCACCAAAGGATTTAGCCAACGAGATCCAGGAGATGGTTAGGGAGATAGAGAATAGGACAGGAGGCCATTGTTTCATAATAGGAATAGAGAAGCGCCAGAACCCTAGAGGAGTCGAACCCGCCGAGTTCAACAAAATTCGCAATTCGGTTAACCAGTGGCTCAAGCGCAACCTGCCATGGACTCGGAGCCGGTACCAGTCCATGAACACCTCAGCAGCTGATTTTGGGTGGGATGGTATCCATCTTACACCGCCCGCCTCGGATCGGCTGTTCCGGGAGGTAATTGAATCGGCTCGGGTCTTCTTTGGTGCAGACGCTTAAGCCATAGGCCTATAATGCATTTTTCTGATTAATTGAAAGTTCAATGTGTCTTGCTTTTCTGATTATCCCTAATTAAATTTAAATTTAAAGATATTTATTGGCTTTTCTAAATTATCAGTGAATCACGATGCATCTAGTTGAACCTTTTCAAAATTTCTGAGATACCCTAACTTTTCAGAATTAGCCTATAACTCTTCTGATTATTGTGTCATCTAAATTTCTAGTACTAAAATTTGAAGGGTTGTAATTTGGGTTTTAACTTTGATGATTTCGGCACTCGGCAGGCGCTAATTCTACAAGTTCTAATGCCACTCATGTTCTGATAATTTGCCATTTATCCCGTCGCTCGCGTTTAGTGTTAGGTCCGAACCCGAGTTTGATCGGCTATTTATCACCATGTCTTGTTAGTATATCCTTTGTTTTTTCCCTTTTTATTTCTTGCCGTTGCTCGCGATTTGTGTTAGAACCCGAGTTTGATCGGCATGATAGTATTGCAATTTGTTTTCCCTCTCGCATTTGATGTTACTCACATTTGTTCTCGCTCTTTGATTATCTGTCATTGATCGCTCGCGTTTAGCATTAGAACCCGAGTTTGATCGGCGGAAGATTTCCTGTTTCAAATAAACTGTCATAAAGGACTGGGTTTTGTTTTGGACTAAGGGTGACAATATGGAAGCTTTAGCCCAAGGCAAACGCCGTAGGGCAGGTATTAAAGGTTCCTTGCCTGTCCTGGCAGCAGGTTTGGATGAGTTCTTGGAGTCCGCAACTCGGGTAGAAATCGAGGCAAAACTTCATAGCGTACAAAGCCAGGTGGCCAAATTTGAGGCCAATCAAGAGGTCTTGTTGCCGCTATACACCTCAGACGATGAATATTTCAAAGAAAACCAAGCGGATACCATCTACTTATTTGACATCTATGGGATAGTCGCCCACATAAAGGCGGAGTTGGGTGGTCAAGAAGGGCATACTCGATCCGACAACAAAAAGGGATCGGGAGTTAAATTGCCGCACCTGATCCTACCCACCTTCGCTGGCGACTCCACATTATGGACTGGGTTTTGGGACATGTTTCGATGTGTGGTGCATGAAAGGACTGACTCTTAAGTCAGTCCTTTCATGCACCACACATCGAAACATGTCAAAATTCAAAAGTTAACATACTTAAAGGTGGTCAGTTAAAGGGGGATGCCTATAAGCTGATAGAAGGTTTCTCGGTGGAGGGTGCAAGCTACGTCCCCGCCTTAGACTTACTTCAAGAAACCTTCGGGCACCCCGACAGGGTAAGGCGGCACACATCATGCATTTCCATAATCTTGTCGCTCCTAAATGTCAGGCCGTAGAACTAAAGGCTTTCTACGCCACCATGGAAAGTGCCATGAGATCTATGACTAGTCGACAGGTGAGTCTGACAGAGTTCTGTGTGGTTACATTGTTGAATAAATTGCCATCACCAGTTAAGGAGACTAAAATACCACAGGAACGAAAAACCTGAGAGCGAAACTTCCAACCCTAACGAGCCACAGGAACGAAAATCCTGAGAGCGAAACTCCCATCCCCAACGAGATCCCAGGCCCCTTTTCCATTCCCGATTTGGTCTCTCTCTCCCTCTCAATTCATTCCACATATTATACGTCTCTCAATCACAGTCTTCTAATATACAAACCACAATACTTTACTCACTGATATTCTTGATGTACCACCTAAGTAGGTATTTAATTAGGTAACCACCATACAGGCTATAATACTTTCATTGTGTAGGTTCGAGGCGATCTAAGACACCTTAGCTTCCATTTCACACCAAATCAGATCGTGATTACGTCAGCCCTGTATTTAGTTATATAACAATCAGAGTCCCCCCCAATTCTAGCAATTCTATGTCTCTAACCTCCCGTTGTTTTATCCACTAACTATAGATTCCCAACCTTTAACCACGACTCTATACACCCGATAACCCTATGCCAGTTATTGTATTGATTTAGGCCTGTAATTCGGATAAACTCACTATGACCAATCTGCAGACGATTATCAGGAGAGATGTAGGAAAGCTACCTCGTATCTCCCTTTCCATGACGAGTATAGACATATGTACCCCCGTGCTCAGTCACCCCCCCTTGCCTTGTTCTTCTAGTAACTAAGTGTATATATAATATTAACCGGAGTATGCCACCAGTATTGATACGACATAGCGGCACTGTCCTTGTGTCGTATTGTGCCACGTGCATACCAACCCGGTTTCATCATCTTATTAGGACGACGGCTATAATGTCGTCATTCATGCATGTATTCAATCCTTAGGTTAATTATCTTTTATCCGCCATTGTGTTCATCTCTTCCATTTACTTTTCCACAAATGTTATACGTCTTCCAATCACCTCCTTCGTATCCACAATCCACACTACTCTACTTTGCTTCGTGACCCTATGCTCAGTGGTACCCTGTTTTGGTCATCCTGTCTGCTTATCCTTCACGCCCCGCTGCACACACCACCCTACCTGTTCGATCGTAGGGAAATGCCACCTCTATGTCCAGCGCATTAAGGGTCACTATCCTAGGTCACGAGCGGCGCGGCGCCTAGCCTCAAACCACCCCTTTACAATTCACAACCCTCCCCCACCTCGCGTATCCACTACCCCTCGTGTCCTACACCTCTTACCCGCCGGACTCTACCTACATGATGATGAACATAAATACACCTTAATTTAATACACCCATGCCCTGTCCCTAAGTTAGGATATCAATATCAACATACCCTAAAATACCTTGTCTTGCCAGACTAAGTTTCTGAAGACCAACCGCCCCCATAAATCTATGTATGTTCTTCCATCCGAGAAGTAATATGTTAACCCCTGTCTTGCCAGACTAAGTTTCTGAAGACCAACCGCCCCCATAAATCTATGTATGTTCTTCCATCCGAGAAGTAATATGTTAACCCCCTAAAATACCTTGTCTTGCCAGACTAAGTTTCTGAAGACCAACTGCCCCCATAAATATATGTATGTTCTTCCATCCGAAAAGTAATATGTTAACCCCCATGTCATAATTGATAAGAAACTATGATACCCACGGGTACACCATTGTATATATAACCATTATTCCTGTAAGACCTAGACAGAGATAATGACTGAAGATGTTAGCCACCATGCAGTAACTCTAATTCTTACCCCAACCAGAGATTGTATAGATAACCCTTTTTTACCATTGCCTCGACACATATCTACCACGAAACAATAACGAAGTACCCCTACGAACTGCCGCTTTCTTTGGTCTATATTTCATAGAAAACGCAGTTCCCAGGGACGACTAGATCAGCAAGAAATCGTGTCAAATAATAGTGTCCATAACCCCTCGTATTGACGAGTAATAATACACCATGTTTTTCTCTACTTATATCCACAGTCAAGCACACACCTACAGTTAACCTCCTCTTCCCCACAGCCCCACAGTCCACATGATTCTATCCTTTCCAGACTCATATACCACCACATATTGCTCATCCCCGGTAGCGTTTGGCTAACATACCTTCCCTGTCATTAACCCCCAGGCTACGATACCAACTGTAGTCTAATGCCACCCCTACGCCCAGAGACCTTAGGGTCAAACTTCCACGTAGCCCCCCTTAACCCTCTCCCTCTTGTTACCCCCCCACGCTCCTCGACTCCCTTCCGACCTAGCCTCTCCAGCATACCCCCTGAATATCCTTAACTTTTCCGTTACTAACATTCTCAAATCTTTTGTATATATACTCCTATCCAGCCTACCTTTCCCCAGTAGGAAGGAACACCATTAGAACTTTACTAACCCTTTGCATGCCATCTATTCCCTCACAACCCATTCACAACCCTGTACCAAATGATCGTCAGTGCGAGGCTAGCCGCCTCGCCAGTGACTAACTTCTATTGCCATACTTCCAGATAAATGTGGCAGAGTTAGCAACCCAGTCTCCCCCACATCCAACAAACCATGCAATTAACAACCCCACCAATTAAACCAGCTGGTCAAGGCACCTTCGGTTTTAGTATTACGAACACCCACATCTGTCTCATAAACAGAGGGTTATTACAAACACTTGTAATATGGCAAGCCCCCAGCCACAGCCGCCCGGACGACCATCACAGAGAGAGGACGCGCACCTTCCCTTTTCACCCACCTGAGGAGGGAGACCCCGACCCCTGCGGAGGTATACCTGACCCCTGTTTTGACTTCCGGGTCATTGCCAGGTAGCCCAGGAATTCTTCCTATCACTGAACTAACCATGTATAACTAACACCCTGACTAACCTCTATTAACCCACGATAACCCATTAACCTTTCTTGCACACTCCAATAACCAAATTAGCACCTCAGCTATACCATAAAATGAAGACTGAACAATCTAAGAGAGACGCTCCTATCACAGCTGTCCCAATCCTCCTCGCAAAGTAGATCCAGTCTCTCTCCCCTAAATACTTCCAGTATAGCCAAAATAGTACCTCTTACTAAGGCTCAGTTATATCACATTATGAAGGCTCCATATAGCCATGTGCCACAACAGTAATCACCACCTTACCTAGTTCCCGTATCAATTGAGAGCTCAAATTTAAGTCCATCAAAACTCGAGATCCCTATGGCCTACAGGGTCCAAAACCGCCCCTATAAATCAAGCTCCAGCCCCCAGTAAAATCAGTTGAAAGATAGACACCAACCAGTGGTTGGTCACCAGCGTTGACCTCGAGCTCTATCATTGCTATCATTGTTGGTTGCTGAGAATTGAGTTCCAGAGCCGGCAGACTCCGTGGCAGATTTGGATAGAAGGACCTGTCCACGTACTTGAGAACTTCCTACATATGGACCATCTGGACGGCCGCGGAACCAGTCGTTAGCCCCCAACATCACGGACGCAAGATAACCAGGACCAGACCAATCAAATACTACCCAAGATTCACTCTATCAGTACTACAGTGTTACAGTGCTATTTAGAGATTCACTTATTAATATTTCTATGAAGTGGCTATATCTTTGCCCCAGTATAATTCATATATAACCATTCCATTAGGAAGTGCTAAGCGTATCAGTGTTTATTAATTAACAGGCGATATTAACTCTCGTAATTACCCATATATCCAGATATTATTACATAGAAGTGAAACCCTAGTGATATCTGGATGTTCGCCCACTGATTTGCGTTCTATGTATTTCTGATACAAGAATATAAAACTTAGATCAGTACCCCCTGAGGTTACTAGAATTCCCGTGCTCTAAAATACGCGTGTCTAATCTAGTCTGTGAACTACTACTTGTGCACCAGAGCTACCAGTAATAAATCTAACAGTGAATATGAATCTATAAGTAACATTGATGGTCTCCAGTATATAAACTTGTGAATAAAGCCAGTGATCAGAAGATTAATACCTGAACGTTGGAAGTGGGAGACTAGGCTCCATCCAGATCCACTTATGCTAGTGTTGTTCATTTCTATCATTTGTCTTGCACGAGTATTCAGAAGTGTGTATATCAATAAACGTGATTGTGTGTCTTGTTACCGTGTGTTTATTTTGTGTTCTCTATTCCTCATACCTTGTTTTGTGCATGCAGCCTTCTATACCCAGTCAGTTAGAACTCACATTACCCAAGTTAATCCTGTAGAAAAACAGGGCATAACAGAGACCATTAGGAGAGAGATGGGTGAGCAAAGCCTAGATTACAAGACTTTCACACAGTGTTTTCAGGCAGAATTGTATAACATGGTTGGTCAGGACTCCCCAGGAAAGAATATGCCTGTGGCTACGGCTGCATTCGCAACACAGAGTGGTAGTAGCCGGTTCCCATGTAAACTGTGCGGTGGGAATAACCATCCCTGGTATAAATGCTTTAAACATAAAACGGGACCGCTCAAAATTAAAAGAGCTCGGCAACTACGACTCTGTGCGGGATGTCTCTCCAGTGATCATGGTAGTAATGGGTGCACTAACCCTAACATCAAAAATTGTAGGTATTGCCAGGGTAAGAACTTTCACTCCTTGTGCCCAAAACAGAGAGAGGCAAGACCGGTAAGTGGAGGTACTACTAGGGAAGAGTCAACACCTACAACCTCAACAACAATGTCTGTAAGTATGAATAAGCAAACTGTGATCCTACCCCCAGTTCAGCTGCCTGTAAAGGGTAGACACAGGAAAAGTATAAAAGTCAGATCGCTATTAGACCAATGCTCACAGAGGACCTTCGTGAAGAAATCCGTACTACCGTCCCTTTCATACGGAACCGTGGGGACGGAAGAATTACGGCTTCATGGTTTCACCGGAACTCAAATCCCTCGTGAGTATACTATTGTAGCACTGAAATATTTACATCGGGGTAGGTTCCATCGTCTCGAAGCAATTGTGGTCGAGGATCTTCCCGAACATAAAGGTGAGTCTAGTCTTAGTGCTGAAATGATTAGTTTAAAGCACCATGGCATTAAATTAGCCGATTCATGCGTCACAGAGACAGCACAGCTGGAGGTACTAATTGGTGCCGACTATTACTACAACATAGTGCGACCTGGTTATAAACGGGTAGGTAATTTGGTTTTACTTCCAACCATATTCGGATATGCACTGAGGCATCCACATCCAGTTCCAATACTGAGGTTGTAACAATTCTAAAAGTGGCAGTAACTCCAGTGGACCAATATATGTCTACTGGACAGTTCCCGTGCAAAGAAGAACTGAATGCTTTGTGGGATTTAGACCACATTGGCATATCACCCAAAGAACATTCGCAAGCCGAACGGCAAGCTTTGATCAGTTATGAGGAGACAGTCACGTATGATCCAGAAAGTCTACAGTATCAGGTACGTCTTCCCTGGACCGAAGAAAAGGGACGGTTGCCCACCAACAAAGGTTTGGCTGTGGATAGGTTACGAGGACTCCAGAAGAGGTTCATTGCTGACCCTGGTTTTTGTCAACAATATTCGCAGGTAATTTCTGATCAGTTGTCGCGTGGTTTCATTGAGGTTTCATTCGATGACCCTGGGTCATGTCACTATCTGGCGCATCATGGGATCTTAAAGGAAAGCAGGACTACTCCGGTTCGTATAGTATTTGATTGTTCCGCTAAGGTTAACCAGTACAGTAAACCCTCGCTATCTCGGACTAATTGGGGGGAGACCCAGTCCGAGATGACCGAAAATCCGAGATGTCCGGGGTCCGACTTATGTCCGACTTAAGAGAGGATAAAATCCGACCTAACCAATGTCCGTCCGAGACAACAATGAAATCGGAGACTACGGAAAAAATCCGACCTCAAGAGAGACGTCCGCGTCAACCTAGAAAACGAAGACAACCCTATTCGAACCCTATAATCTGTAATAGAAAACACAGTACATGTATTTTAGTTTTACAATATGTATTGTACAGTAGGCTATATTACACTTACCCCTTCATAGCTCTTGTCTGTAGTCTTGATGTCCTCCCTCCCCCCTCCCCCCCCCCCCACACTGCATTAATTACTTCAGCGTCCCCTTTTTCACCCCCCACCTCCACCTCACTGTCCTTCTCCACCTCACTGTCCTTCTCCACCTCACTGTCCTTCTTCACCCCACTGTCCTTCTCCACCTCACTGTCCTTCTCCACCTCACTGTCCTTCTCCACCTCACTGTCCTTCTTCACCCCACTGTCCTTCTCCACCTCACTGTCCATGACCACCTCACTCCCCTTCTCACTGTCCTTCTCCACCTCACTGTCCTTCTCCACCTCACTGTTCTTCTCCACCTCACTGTCCATGACCACCTCACTCCCCTTCTCACTGTCCTTCTTCACCTCACTGTTCTTCTCCACCTCAATGTCCATGACCACCTCACTCCCCTTCTCACTGTCCTTCTTCACCTCACTGTTCTTCTCCACCTCAATGTCCATCGCACTGTTCTTCTCCACCTCCCTGTTCTTCACACCCCCACTCTTAGGACCATATCCCTTGCCTGTCATGGAACCCTTACCTTTACCCTTACCCACACTGTCCTTCTCCACCTCACAAACAATGTCAGGTTCAGGTATATCCATGGGCACAGGCGTGCTACTCATTAATTCATCCAAATCCATG
Organism: Paralithodes platypus; assembly: GCA_032716605.1. NCBI lineage: Eukaryota > Metazoa > Arthropoda > Malacostraca > Decapoda > Lithodidae > Paralithodes > Paralithodes platypus. The sequence goes on from CM064495.1 coordinate 28,861,740, forward strand.
TCTAAGTCTGAGAGTGGCACAGTGTCTACAGTGCTCCACGAGGTGCTAGCAACTGAGGAAACACTTGGGAGGGAGGTGGTGCTAGCAAGCGACACACCACTGGTAGCAGACGAAGTACGAGGTCTGGGAGGAGCAGAGGGTACAAAAAAGGAGCTGATTTTCTGTTGTTTTTTCCGATCAAGGTGTGCCCTCTGAATATGGAATCGACCATTACGGAGTGGTTCGTATAGGGACTGCAACTTTGAGTCATTTACTTGAGTCAGATACTGAAGAATGGTGTCAAAGGAGTCCAGGGCATGCGAGACTGATATCTTGGGCCCCCCCTCTGTCTCTTCGTCCGACTCATCCTGGGTCTCTTCCTGGGCTACCCCCAACACCTCGGCTGCAATTTGTTCGTCAGTCTTATGCTCGTGTCCAGGTAGGTCTCTGTCCTCTTGCAGCCAGTCGTCAACTTCTTCTTCGGGGAGGTCACCCTGGTTACCCTGGTTCAAGAGGTTCCTGAAGTCAGCTGCCCCAAACCCTTCAAAACCCGGATCTTGCACATTCGGGATATTTAAGACCTTGGTCCAACCATTCCTCAGTGTGTTGAAAGACACTTCGCGCCACGCCTCTGCCCAATTGTAGATGCAGTCTTTCAGGGTATACTGCTTCAGTTTTTGTAGAGATTTCTTTCCGCGTGTATCCACATAACCTTCTTCGTCCATCCCATCTTCTATGATGACAAGGCATTGTTCCAGGAACTTCCTCTTGTATCGCCTTTTGCAAGCTTCAATTATTGCTTGGTCCATAGGCTGAATAACACTTGTGGTATTAGGAGGCAGGAACATTGTCTTAATTTTGCCATTTGCACTCTCCAGTTTCGTGGTACAAGGGTGGGCAGGTGCGTTGTCGAGCAACAAAATGGCAACAGCTTCGTCATAGGGTACACCATACACTCGATTCTGGAACGAGCGAACGTCGGGTACAAATCTCTTGTGAAAGAAATCCTCGGTGATGACCTGGTTAAACCAAGCTTTCTTTGATCCATAATAGTCGACTGGGAGTTGCTTGGTAATGATGAGGTCCTTAATTACTCTCGGCTTCTGAGATTTGCCGACGATTGTAGGGGTCACACGGTGGCTTGCGTCGGCATTAGCGCAGCAAAGCACTGAAATGCGCTCCTTCACAGTTTTGTGGCCAGGTGTGGACGTGATTTCTCGGTGGGCCTGTGTGTTGGAGGGTAGAGAACGCCAATATAAGCCAGTCTTGTCAGCGTTATAGAGCTGCCAATGTTGAAGGTGTTCCTCGGTTATAAGGGCGTGGAAGCGATCAGTGAAGGGTTCTATGGCCGAAGTATCGGCGCTTAAGATTTCACCACAAATACTCCTGTTTGAGAGGCCATGGCGGTTTCGGAACCTCCACAACCACCCCTCACTAGCCTTGAAGTCTTGGTGATGAAGATGCTGGCCGAAACGTTCTGCTGCATGCTGGATCTCTATGCCTCTCACTGGTACGCCCTCAGCACGAAGTTGTTGGTACCACTTCAGCACTGCGTCGTCGATGTCTTGATAGGCTAGCTTAGCCTTGCGAAAGATCTTGGCGGTGGAAGGACCATGAAGCACAGCTACGCCATGATGTCGGACTTTCTCCTTGTCTCGGATGAAGTCGTAGATTGTTGATCTGCCTAAGCTATACTTCTCCTGAAGCTGCTTGGCTTTCATCCCACTGTCCAGATCCTTTAGCATCTGTAGCTTTGTTTCAAGTGATACAGAAGTCACCTTACGCTTAGGCTTATCCTTGGGAGGCATGGTGAACTAAATAATGGCACGCGTCGATGTGTAACACAACAGAGCTTGGTGCGGACTGACGCTCCCAGCATCCGAGCCGGGCGCTTGGGCCCCGGATGTAAGATGGCATCGGACCTCCCTTCTGTTTCTCGGATATTCACCCTTATTGTCCGGTTACGTGAGGGGTCGTCCGACACGTCATCCTTTGTCGGACACCGCTACGACACATTTCGGAAATATTCGAGATATCAGAGGACGGTTATGACGGACATATTCCGAATACTTATATAAAGTCCGACAACGTCAGAGACGGTCGGAACGATGCCGGAAATGTCCGAAATACGGAAGTGAATGTCCGAGAGCCGATGCCAGTCCGAGTAGTGCGGGTTTCCGACTTGTAGAGGTCCGAGATAGCGAGGGTTTACTGTACTTGCCTAGTCTGAACGACTGTCTATACACGGGACCATCTTTAGAGCCGGAGTTGGCTCAGGTCTTGTTGAGATTCCGTTTGCATCAGTATGCGTGGGTCAGTGACATTGAGAAAGCCTTCTTGATGTTAAAACTACATGAGGATGACAGAGATTACACCAGGTTCATGTGGCCAAAGGATCCTCTTCGACTAGATTCGCCTCTACAATGTTATCGGTTCCAGGTTGTATTGTTTGGCGCTACCTGCTCCCAGTTTCTGCTTAACACGACCATCCTTAAGCATCTTTCTCTTGTTGATGCAGACCCGGAGTTGGTGCAGGAAATTAGGGCCGGGCTATATATCGATAACCTCCAAGGTACGGGGGATATTGAAAGTTCCCTCGTCCATGCTTACGATATGGCTCGTGAAGTAATGGATAATGCCCATTTATTCCTGCCCCAATGAGCCACAAATAGTCCCGTCTTGAGAAAGGTGTTGCAGAAGGATGGTGTTGCTGCGGAACAACAGGATTTGGTGAGAGTACTTGGCCTGGTGTGGAAAACTGACTCTGATTCTCTTTCCTTTGGAGTTCAGTATGCTCCTTTTGACCAGGTTACAAAGCGTGAGTGTTTAAGGTTTGCTGCCAAACTCTTTGATCCTTTGAGTGTTGTGTTGCCAGTATCAATAAGGTCTCGTATCTTTCTCCAACAATTGTGGAGACTGAAATTGGGTTGGGACGATGTTCTCTCTGTGGACCTGCAAGCGGAATGGCGGGGGATAGTGGATGACATGGTTTTCAGTAGTTGTATTGAGTTCTCTAGGAGGATCTGTTTCAGAAAGACTATTTCCCTGCATGCATTTGCTGACACAAGCAGTGTCGCTTACGGGACTGCTATATATCTAGTCAGTCCAGAGGGTAGCCACTTGGTCATGGCAAAGGCTAAGGTGGCCCCCATCAAGTCCCTTTCCATCCCTAAAATGGAATTGACTGCAGTTCTGCTAGCCGCCAGAATGATTAACTTCGTTGAGAATGCCTATAAAGATAAACTTCATATCTCTGAAACCTATATGTGGAGTGACAGTAAAATTACGCTACACTGGATTCACAGTCAAAAGAAACTGCCAGTGTATGTCACTAACCGCATCGACGAGATACATGCCCTAGTCCCGACTGCTTTTTTCCGGTATGTGTCGACTAAAGAGAACCCAAGTGATATGGTATCTCGAGGCGTGTCTGCTAAATGTTTGAGTTCTTCTGCATTGTGGTGGAATGGGCCTTCTTGGCTCCCGAAACCCGATGGATGGCCAGAGAATATAGATCTCCAACAGCAGCCCGCTGGTATCGTGACCCAAATTGTAGGCATGGTGCCCCAAGATGACACACAGTTATGGGACTGGCACAAATATAGCAGCTATGAAAGCTTGCAGCGTGTCACAGCATGGGTGATACGTTTCGTAAATAATTTGAAGGCAAAAAGAAATAGCCTGCCCCCCCACAGGTAGTGCTCATCTCAACGTACATGAAATTAGAGCTGCAGATAATGTTTTACTCAAATTATGCCAAAAAGAGACCTATTCGCAGGAACTTAAAATAATGGTGAAGGGTAAACAGTCCAGAAATAACTTAATCAACCAGTTAGGACTACACCTGAAGGGAGGTATAATTAATTGTGGAGGCAGATTGAGGTTAGCAGCTATCTCGGAATCATGCAAGTATCCTAAACTTCTGCCCTCCAAACATCCCTTGACCCACCTGATAATTGATCGGTGCCATCGGCTCTGTTGCCATTACGGGGTCGGTCACGTGGTTACCTACGTTCATCAAAAATGATGGGTGCCTAAACTCAGGCAGGTGGTGAAAAGCGTACTGGGTAAATGTCTGAAATGTCGTCGGGTAAAAGGTAAGCCCTACGACTATGCAGGACTGCCACCTTTACCAGCCCTGCGAACCACCCCTCGAGACCCGTATAAGGTCACTGGGGTGGACTATAGCGGAGCAATCCCGATCAAGGACTCGCCGACCATAAAGGCTTACATGCTCTTATTTACTTGCGCGGTCATCAGAGCGATTCACATCGAAATAGTCACCAACCTCACTTGTGACAGTTTCCTCCACGCATTCAGGAGGTTCTGTAGTCGACAGGGATTTCCCCGGATCATTTTAAGTGACAATGCTAGCACTTTTGTTGGGGCCTCTGGGTACTTATCGGACATTTGAAATCACCCTAAAGTTCAGTCCCACCTTGGTAGTGTTCAATGTGAATGGCGGTTTATCCCGGCTAGGGTGCCATGGTTCGGCGCTATATGGGAAAGGGCCATCGGCATTGTCAAGGCGGGGTTGAAGAAGGTGTTGGGACGTGCCTTAATTTCCTTGGAGGAATTGACTACTCTACTGTTGGAAATTGAAGCCACTATCAATGATCGTCCCTTATATTATGCTTCCGGCGACCTAGGGGATCTTACCCCAATAACACCCTCTGTGTTGGTGCGGGGTCATCGGTTGCAGGATCTTCCTGATGATAATGAAGTGGAGGATGGGTTGGAAGATCCAGACTACATAAATAAAGATGTCATTTCAGCCAGATATCAATATATACGCAAACTGTCGAAAGATATCTGGCGACGCTGGTCTAACGAGTATCTGGTGACCCTCAGAGAGGCGCATAAGTGTAAGCTGAGACCAATAAATGGTCGGTGGCCGGGTATCGGTGATGTCGTCATCATCCATGATGAGGGTCCGCGCGCTTTTTGGAAGTTGGGCCGTATTGTCGAGTTATTACCCGGTCAGGACGGAGAAGTCAGAGTGGCTAGAGTCCGGACGAAGACGGGAACATATACGCGGCCGACTGTCCGACTGTACCCTCTTGAGGGGGACATTGAGTGCAAAGAGGACTCCTCGGAGACGCCTGGAGACATTCCCACAGGGGCTACCTCGACCGATCAACCGGTCAAAGTACCCAGTGGGCGTCCTAGTCGACAGGCGGCTCAAGCCTCCTCCCAATCATGGCGGAATAAATTAGCCTCCGGCCTTTTGTAGATACTGTATTATATAAACCTGGTGGCGGGAATGTGTCCAAACTCTGATATGGACAGTCTTACTTTAAGTATTACATTAGGTATTTAGTATTAAGTTTGTGGGATCAATGGTTATATAGAATAATTAAAAAGTTAATAATTATGTTCTATATTGGATATTGGGTAGTCTATCATTCCTATGAACTTAGGCAATTATAATTGGGTGGGAAAATATAGACCTACCCATTTGCGCATGCGTGATATTGGCGGACCTCTCGCGAATATTGTGAGGGTCCTGCACTCTCTCCCTAGCCGCCACCACTACCAGACCGTCTGCTTACACTCTCGTGTTTCACCTCATATTTCGCCCCATTTTAGTGATAGTACTTATCTCATCAATTCTCCATCTATCCATACTAATCCATAGATCATTAATCATCATTCCCATCAATCATTAAGTATAGTGGCCCCCTTCTTTATTCATCAACTCTATCCTATCACCCGTTTCACACACCATCTTGTAACATCATAACGGCTCAACAGGTCAACTAAGTTCTACAGCACTAGTTCCAGTCTTCAGGTGATATAAACCATTATATGATCTTATTATACAGTCCACTGAAACATCTAACTAACGAATATCTATAGGGAGATTGAATGAGCATTTACGGATCGCTCCGTCTCCCACGTTCGTAGCAAAAAACTAACACTGTGATCGTGTATTTTCAGAATTTACGGTACCGGCACTTAACGCGGACATACGCATCACATTTTGTGTCCGGTGCAGGCTTTAATAAAGTTTATGAGGGTAGCAAAACCTCAACAACCTTATGGGTCACCAACACAGGTACTCGCGTCACGAGAAGAAGATTGGCCTCCTTACTCGTAGAAGTCATTAGGGAAAGTAATCCCAGCGTAGTGGGCAGAGCCCATGACATCAGAAAGTGGCTGTCTCTCTTAGATTCTTACAAAATTATTCGATTGATGACATAGCTAACACTAATTTGTAGGCTTCAAATCATACATTCCTGACGCGATACCTGTCGGTGACCCTGGATAAACCAAAGCTAGCCTGTGTAGCTTTACGACAGAGGGTCTCATAAGTCATTGTGCTATTATTTATGTATTATTATTATTAAAATATAGATTATTTAGTTTAATCTTAAAGAAAAGGGGGGGGGGGGTTGCAGGTAAGCCCCAAGACCCTGAGAGTCCCTCCGCCGGATGATGTGATAAGTTTTTTGAGCTGTGATACTTTATAAGTTGAGCTGGTTTTACATCTCTAAAATAATTTTATATGTAAAGATATCTATAATAGTTGCAACTATATAGTCAAAATGTACAAATAATATAACATGTACAAATAAGTTTAAGGACAAAAGATATGTTGATCAGGAATAGAATTTTGTTCCCCGACAACAAGGTTATGAATCTCGAGATGAGAATCTTATCATATATAGCCTATAGGCCTAAAGCAGATCTTCTTCGAAGTAACGCACTGGTTTCTATCCTTTTATATTTGTTGTTGTTGTTGTTGTTGTTGTTCCCCAAGCTGCCTGGCCGAACAGCCCCAAGGCCCCGAGCAAGGCCATGACCATAACCGAGCGCCCCCACAGAACCCTCCCTGCCGACCACAATAAAGCCTGGGCGACCGAAGCCACTCCATGGCCGGGAGCTGAGGAGGGTGCGGAAACGCCCGGGAAACCAAAGCCCCACCCAGGGCCCTGTGCCCCTCACCAATTATGAAGAGAAAGTTGAGGGGCAAACGAAAAATGTGACGCTTTGGCTTCCAATCTTGGTAGATTGAGAGGTCAATCCACGGAAGGGACGCCGTCACTTGAGATCTAGAAAAGGAACAGTCAGAGTAAGCTATGGGTATGGCAGAGATCGCTCAGTTCTCACTCTGATAGACCACCCCATCACCAAATTTATTTTATATTTGTTATACTATATTGTACGGTATGTAAACAATAAAGAACTAAAATTTGCTGTGCGATTCTTTGTCTCTACCTATGGTAGCCTATTATTAGTGGTTTGATATTATTTCGAATGTCCCCCTCCAGTCTTGAGATATCAGGGGCGAGATTCACTAACGGTCGTAGCGTGCGATGTCGTACAGCAACCTACGATCGTTCCTAAGGGAGTGCGGAAGGTGAATTCACGAACGCATCGTTGAGCTCCCTTACGGCTCCCTTTCGGTTACTTTCACCAAGGCTTCTCTTGACCAATCGGGCGCTTGGCCACTCACTGAGCTTGAGTAATTTCGTAAATAAACAACACTCACCCACATGACCGAAGCGCCAAGAAGAACCTAATATAATTTAATTTATGAGCTTTTCATTGTTTAGCATGGCTAATTCGATCCACCACAGCCAACAGGAATAAGAATAGAGTATCTTGTGAATTGATGATAAGAAATTAGCCTAGCTAGGCTACAGGGAAGCCTGTTAGTGGCCAAAGTTAAAGGATTTCGGACGGATTGATCATTGATAATCCTCTGTGGCTAGTTGGGAAATTAGTGTATTATTTATACCTTAACCACAGTAGGTAATTTTTTTGAAAAGACTCGCAGCCTTATTTGAGATTTTTTTTGCCCAATTTTTTTTGGAAATGGTAGTTTTGATGCTATTAGTTATAATTCCACTGTGGGAGAAACCCTATATAACCCCATTATCCAACAATCTTAAGATAACTCCCCCCGATAGTGGGGAGGGCTATGAAGATCAGGGAAAATGTGGGGTTAAAGTAATATAGTAAAATAATGAAGAATAGGAATGTGTGAAATGCCTAAAATGCCACTTTTCCGAAATCCGAGCCAAGTTTTGTCGAAAGTTGGCTCCGATTTTCCATAATTTCAGAGACTCAAGAGCATTTTCTAAAAATCCGAGCCAAGTTTTGTCGAAAGTTGGCTCGGAGTTTCCATAATTTCATAGACACAAAAGGTAACTTTGAAAACATGCAAGCGAAGTTTTGTCCAAAGTTGGCTCGGATTTTGCATTATTTCAGAGACACAAAGGGTCACTTTTTATGGTAACATTCAAGGAGATTACACCAGGACTCTTCTTCTTCTTCTTACCTCTGACCAGGTATAGGCTATCCTAGTGTTTACTATCGTATACCCCTTTGAAAGGACATTAGCCTAACCTAACAACCTTACCTAACCTAACCTAGTATTATGGGTGGGGGCTGCCGCCCCCACACCCCCGCTATTTGACATCTTTGACAGATTTTTGGTATTATGGGTGCCTATACCCCTTTAAAAGGACATTAGCCTAACCTAACAACCTTACCTAACCTAACCTAGTATTATGGGTGGGGGCTGCCGCCCCCACACCCCCACTATTTGACATCTTTGACAGATTTTTGGTGTATTTGTTAGTACCCAGTACGTGGGATACAAAACTAGCCCTTGCATGCCAGCTACTGTGGGTGCATACTACTCAGTACGTGAGATACAAAACGTGACCCATTACGATTCCCGAGCTAGCTGTGGTCCGGCTCCTTTATATTGTCCAGGTTACCTCCACTCCCACAGCATATATCACATTAATAAAATATATCTAACCTTATTCCGAAGAGGAAGAGGGAGGAGAATAAGGAGAGTAGAGTTCAGCAGCAGCGAGTAGAAAGTGGTGAAAGCGTTGGGTGGAAACAGGGAATTGACGTTCGAAGAGGTGTTGGGCTAAGTACCCCTCAAAGTGCTGTTCCCGATGACCGTACCTTGGGATAGAAGCCCTGACCTCTCTCCAACTCCTTTCCACAGTCTGAGTATGTGACCCAGTAGAAGGGTCCACAAAATTCTGCGAATGGTTGAACGTAGTGTGGGTGCAACCCTCCAGCGACAGGGTGTTATAGGAACGCCAACAATCAGAGTGAATGTGTGTTCCCGGCAAGATCAACTGCTTTATTATCTCCACTAGGGTGTCCTTCGTTCTGTCGGGAACTGGCACAAGAAAAAGTTTCCTAGACTCCCTCTCGATGCCCCCAAAAACCCACTGGCCCTCAATCACACGACCACGGTGGTATTTCCTTGGGCCAAACTTTGCTTCGTCTATTTCAACGTTTTTACCCGGGCCACCGAGTGTTTCTGAATGTTTTTCACAAAAAAAAATAGCCACTTCCCGACAAAACGAATACCAGTCAACTAACGTACAACATCGCACTGGAGGACTACATCTTGATAAGGTAATTTGTTTATGCAGAACCAATACACAATATTGAGGACTTTGGGAATGGGGATGTGGGCATTTTCAAAGAATGTGTCTTTCACAGCACTAACATTATACCTACATCGTGATTTCCTGAGTGCATGGTGAACGTATTCTTTATTCTGTTTGTCACATCGGAACTTCTTTTGTTGTCTATTTTCACTCACTTGCAATTCACTGCCACATGTACTACACTTACCAGTTGCCAAGACTAACTTATGCTGAACAAGAAAATCCCATGTAGCTTCCTTGGTTCGCAAAATGTCCCCCAATTTCTGACAGGAGAGACTACAACCTGCACAAGCGGCCATGACAGTTACAAATCTGCCGGGCTGTTTGACGTTTCTGTCAGCTGAGAGAAGGAATGGCAACAATATGCGCCGATTCGTGCGCAAGAGCAAATATATGTAATAATACTAAAACTACAAGGGAAATGGGAAAGAAAAATGCCAGAAAGGATTGAACAAATACCGGGAAAACTATGAAACATAAATACAAGCACAATGTAATGTTGCAAATGTGTATATTAGACATACAGTACAGTAACATCTTTGTAGAACATAACACTTTACCGTAGCGAGTGTACTCCATTCCGAACACGTCCATAGCGGAGCTCTCAAGATTGCGGGAGTGAAGAAGAAGAGTTTGTTTACGCGCGGAACTCTATTTTTATCTACATAATCGAGAGTTACAAAACTTATCAAAACTATTCTACCAGAACGGAATCTATGTGAGTATATTATAAGGATTCCATAGAGCTTCACTTTCCCTAATAAATTATGTATAATAACGCTGCGAGTCTATTCGCGATAATTATCCCACAGTATATTGTTCTACTTTACCATGTCTACACCTAAAGGGCTAGCCAAACCATGCCAGACTTTACTATGTCTAGGCCTATGCCTAAACAGGCAGTTCTAGCTAGTGACCCTTTAGATATTAATAGTTGTCCAGTCTCTTCTCACTATAGGATCTCTAGTTCTAGCCAAGCCAAAATTGCACACTTACCCTAGGCCTAATTTTCAAAATAGGCCTAGGGTAATATTTTTGTAATCACAATACCTCAAGGCCTAGCCTACCTACATTTTCAAAATTTAGGCGTAGGCTATATAGGTAGCCTTTATTTTATTTTTTGGCTACAGCCTAGGCTAGTCTAGGGTAATTATGTTTTTATTCACAACACCTCCATTTTTGTTGAGGGGGCAAAGCCCCCCTCAACCCATTATTGTATCCCACGGTTGGTAACAAAATTTACCCAACATTTGGCCATGGGATACAATAATGGGGTGAGGGGGGCTTAGACCCGCCCTACCCCTCACAACATTGTCATTATTATATATTTTACCAGCAGGGGCAAATAACAGCAGTCAAATTAGATGCGAATATAACAGAGTGTGCGACTAGCCGACTATGTAAACAAAGCGGACGGCACACCCGCTAATACAACTCTTACCTTGGTAAGGGTGGTGTTAGCGGGCGTACTGTCCTTGTTTAGATGAAGTTGCAGGCTCGGTTATGTTCGCGTCTAATTTGACTGCATTTAATTACAAATTTATCCCACGGCCAGCTGTTATTTGCCCCCCCTGCTGGAAATATATATGGTGATGACAATAAGTCATGGGGGATGAGGGGGGTAAAGCCCCCCTCAATCTATTACCCAATAGTTGGCCATGGGATATAATGATAGGTTGAGCCCCCCTCAACCTCCCATGACTTATTGCCATCATCAAATATATTACCAGCATGGGACTAATAACAGCTAATTAACAATGAGGACGGTACGCCGGCAAACACCATCTTTACCTTCTAGGCTTCTACTTTACTATGCTTAGGCTACACCAAGCTAGGCATTGCTAGCCTAACCAAAATACCATACATAGGCCTAACTTTTCTAGCCTAAATAGCCCTAACTTTGGTAAAAATTGAAGAGACCCCGGACAGCCTTTTTACTAGTTAATTCTATTTTTTTGTTTATTTTTCTTTGATATACAGTGTTGTTTAATACCGAGAACCGTCGCTGTTTAGTATTTTCAACATTAGCCTAACCTAACCTAACTTAAGCTAACCTAACCGAAAACTAAACAGGGAACATGAGCTGGGTTTAGACCGTCGCGTACCCATAAACAGGGAACGTGAACTGGGTTTAGTCAGTCGTGCACCCATAAACAGGGATCGTGAGCTGGGTTTAGACCGTCGGTTAGGTTAGGCTAATGTTGAAAATACTAAAATTCGACGGTCCTCGGTATTAAACAACACTGTATATGAAAGAAAAATAAACAAAAACATAGAATTAACTAGAAAAAGGCTGTCCGATGTCTCTTCAATTTTTACCCTAACTTTTTCAAAGTAAACCTAGGTTATAGCCTAGGCTAGGCTAAACTAAAATATTCACAACACCATATAGGCTAGCCTATTATTATTTTGTTTATGCTAGGCCTAGGGTAATTCTTATCATAATTTTTTTCCTGTGATACTTTCAAATTTGTTGAGGAAATAGGCTACCCTAATCTAACCCCGCTAGGCATTGCTAGCCTAACCAAAATACCATACATAGGCCTAACTTTTCTAGCCTAAATAGCCCTAGCTTTTTCAAAATAAACCTAGGTTATAGCCTAGGGCAATTCTTTTCATCATTTTGTTCCTGTGATACTTTCAAATTTGTTGAGGAATAGGCTACCCTAATCTAACTCAGAGGTGGTGGGGTTGGAATAAAACATTTCCGCAATAAATGAGGGTTAAAATCTACTAATGGTAGGCTACGTGTTGTCGTGTTGTCGCAGCACATGAATGTGTGCATCAATTAACCTTGACTAGGTCTAGGCTGGCATATGTATGCTATTCATAGCTTAATTCGGCCTGTCATAAGACATTAAGGATACAAATATATTCATACTTTGTATTAAATGCCTTAATGGTGTTGTAAAGACAAGTTAACAATCATATTGTGCTATTATTGCCTCAATAATGACTATAGTGTGTCATAAAGAGCTATACTGCAGACGAATTTGTTATGGTCGCGGGTTGTGTTATCGATATTTGTGTACCTATATCCGGGTCAAATTCATGTAAGGGTGGTCCGGACCACCCTTTGCGAAAGGGGCTTCCTACGATCAAAGATGGCTGCTACGACGCTTCGTGAATACCAGCGTTGAGTCGTAAGGGAACGGTAAGGGAGTTTTCGGATCGTACGACCGTTAGTGAATCCACCTCCAGGCATGTCGTCAATGATGGAGGGGCCACTAATAAATTAGGTTTGAGTCCCAGAGGGAAGAATGAAAACCTAATATTTAGTAGTGGCCCCAAAATCATTGACGATGTAGGGCCCTCCCTTCCATCCCCTTCCCATTCGTTTGATGTCTTGAGTGTAGTCTTAATATGTCAGTGAAGGAAGAATGGCATCTCGGTTGCCACGGTCTGGGCGAGAATCCACGCACAAGAAATCCACGAGATGGAAAGCTATAGCAAAACAAGTTTTGAGTTTATTTTTTCTCTTTTATTTTTTACAAAGTGTTTTCGTAGTGTGTACCCCAATCATAAGACGATTCCATAAGAGAAGTAGTGTTACACTATGATGTAGTACAGCGTAGGGGAGAGCGGTGATGGTTCGGACGGAAGGATGGTTCAGACAGTGCATTTCCTGAGAAACGTATGGGACCTAAGGCCCCGAGATTTTGCGTGAAACTGCGAGAGTTTGTCTACTTTCATCACGCGTGATTTGGTTCCTACATCAGCTACACTTTTTAATGCAGGTCCGATTTTATGGTTTTTTGCACTTCCTATGTAATATTTTCACTTTATATCGTAAGCTCTACATCCATGAATATGTCAACCAGCGAAATATGTATTATTATGGTGAAACTATGTTGTATGCCGAAGATATTGCCGTAAATAACAAATGCTGAAGTCGCTTGTGTTAACGTTGAGCGTACCCATCAATTAACTATATAGATTCGGGATCACTCGGACAGTTGAGGGTGGTGATGGTTCGGACCAGTCCGAACCATCCTTCCCACTAATTACCCAAAAATTACCTTATCAATTGATAACACTACTTCTTGTAAACATCTATATTATGAACACATAGTGAAACACAACTCTTAATATCCATCAGGGAATAATATATTTATATTTTATTATGTATTTATCTGTGCTAATACAATATAATATAAAGTAAGTCAATTATGTAATTTATTTGAAGTAACATAGTCCTAATCCGTACCGGTACCTATAATATTGTTTATACAAATAAAGGTATGTATGTTTATTTGATTTATGGATAAGTACATTATCCATAATTCTGGTTAAGTATAATCCAGTTTGTTTTCAATATTATTTGTTTACAAATATGAAGAGGTTAATTTCGATAATGATGTTTAATTTTGTATTTTAGCAAAATAAAATGTCTTTGAATTGATAAATTTTTGTTTTTAGCAAATCCAACTCACATAATTTTAAGATTATGCCAATAAATATACGTGACCGAACCATCCCACCCTTCTGACCGAACCATCACCACTGGTAGGGAGGGTTCGGACGATTTAGAAACTTGTGTTTCGGGAACTATAGCTCAAAACTGAAAAGAGCTAAGGGTTTGAAATAATTAGGCTAAAGAACCAAATAACGAAGCAACATTTTAACATCAACTAGATTATACTACTGCTTAAACCTGAATTTCTACAAATATTTAAAAAAAAAGTGTCCGAACCATCACCGCTCTCCCCTACTCCTTTTCCCGGCAGCGGGAGTTTCAAACTGGCTACCCGCGGGCGCTTGAAAGGAGGCTATTATATTAATAGGCATATCGTCAATGATTTCGGGGCCACTACTAAATATTAGGTTTTCATTCTTCCCTCCGGGACTCAAACCTATATTATAGTTAAAAAGTTGAAAGACACAGGCACCCCTACCTTTCAAAAAAATTTACTATTAGAGATTACACTACCATTACTCACAGAAGATCCCAGTTCTAAAACTATCTTTTGTGTTTTAAGGGTTTAGGCAGACACCTTCACGGAGACTCTGCATATATAAATCCTAGGCACAAATTGTCTGTGGCACCCCACCAGGATTTGTGACTAAAAGGTTAACACCGCCCTGAGTTCTTTGAACCTCTTACAACGGTTAAGACAGTCAAGAAGAGCAATACCTCTACTCTTCTTGCGTTAGTCTGATATTGTGTTAATCCGGCAACCCTGAGACACAATATTTAAACCCTTAATTCAAGAGTACCTTAAATAGAACTTCATCAACGGTTAATATAAAGGTCAGGATAGTCGAGTATTTGTTTGAAGCTATATGCCTAGAATACTCGCGTTAGTTCGATATGGTGCCCAATTGTTTCATTACTAGTTACGGAGCCATATTCAAGACCCCACGCCCATTAACCCAACTGTAACCAAACTTCACACGACCGGCCAACCTGGACAGCCCACGGAGCATCAGCAGAAATCCTCAACTAAGTGTACATCTCTTCCAAGAAAAGAAATAATATAGAAACTACTAAAATTCAGTATCAGTGACGAGATACAACCAAAGTTAGAGTTCAAAGTGACCCAAATAAACAGTTCTTAACCCGGCAAGTGCGGGAAGACTCTTAAGAGTTTCCCCGGGCGACTGCGGGAAGACTCTTAAGATCCTGGTCCTAAAAAAATCCATTTAAAACACCCCCAAAAAAATTGAACTTTTTTTTTTTTTTTTTTTTTGCCCCTGGGCCATGCCAAATATCACTCCTCCACTTCCCCCCCCCCCCCCCTCCTTCAGTTATCACCTATTTTCCCTGTTATTCCCTTATTCTGTGGTTAATTTTCGTGCTAACATTAGCGAGTTGCAAGTAGGGCATTGTCATCACTGTTACCAAGCGAGTGCAAGAGAGAGAGAGAGAGTATCGATCGACAGTCTCTCTCCAGACGTGGGGAAAAGTGGAGGGGAGAGAGGTTGCCTCAGCCATAAATTATGTAACTCCCGGCCTGTATCGCCGATTTTGACCATCCAAACGCTGTTTCCACTTGTTTTATTGCTATAACAGGTTAATACCTTTATAATCAACCTAAAATAGGCGCATATGGATAAGTATTAATGCTATTTATGGTAAAATAACGATGTTAGTGATGGGAACAGCTCAAATACGTGCGCACAGGCGTGTGGTGTCTCATACCCCCCATGCGCACGTCTTAAGTTAATACCTCAAAATACATGAAAAGTTCGTAAAAGTGTTTCATGCAGTTAATCTATAGAAAAAGATTAATATTAAGATGCACTAGAAATAATCATCTTTAGAACGACTTTCTAACTCAATAAATAACAAATATACCAAAAAAATACGGATTTTAACCCATAAACGGCGAGAAAGCGCATAAGAAATTTTACTGGGCAAGGGCGGCAAAGCTCTTAAGAGGGAGGCTTAAAAATAACATTTAAACGGCCCCAGTAGCACTAAACAATTTGTTGTTTTTCCTTATACCTCATATCACTCCTCCACATCCCCCTTCCCCCTTCAATTATCACCTATTTTCCCTGTTATTCCCTAATTCGTTGGTATATTTTGGTGCTAACATTAGCAAAATGTGTGGAGGATGTTCTTACGTGCCTAGCGAGTGTGTTACACAACCGAGTGTGTGGATGAGTAGGCTCAGTGTGGCTTGAGGCCTCGTGGAGGGAGTGGTTGCCTCAATTTTCTCCATAATTCATGAATGGGCTGGTCCATCTATATTCGCGATTTTGACCAGATTTTTGTTATTTTCACTTGTTTTATTTTTATTACAGGTTACTATCTTCATAGTGAAGGTAAAATAGGCTCATATGAATAAGTAATAATGATATTTATCGTAAAATTATGATTATAGGTCTGAATGGAGCCTATATGCTCGCCCATGGGCAGCTAGTTCAATACCCCCCCCCCCTCGCCGTTGCCGGATTAAGCATCAATCAACTCTGCCATATTTCCGCCAAGTGAAAAATAAACAGAGTCCGTCAAACCTGAACTTTGAGTTAAAGAAACCAAGTGTTATAGTAATCCAGTAACTAGACCAATATTAATTATCTACGTGTTCAGGGATAAACACGTCTTGAATACTTATATTACGAAACAAGTGAATTTATACCAAATAAGAGGATTTTCACCCCTTCAGGAACTCTCAAAATCATCTCAGTCAGTGCAGTAATATTTTTAGAGTCCACAAACTTGAACAAACTGAATAAGTTCATCAGTACCTAAGCTTCCATATTTCGTGCCCAGAAATATAGGAACTTGTATCATATCGTCCTCTATTATCCACGAACAGAAGTTAAGTCAAGAGATATCGTGAATATAAATAGAACCTGATTTTAGTAACTTTATTTTAAACTTTCGAGAAGAGAATTGTGCGTATAATTCTCCAGAAGAAGATTACCTATCCAAGTTGAATTGAATATACCTGATCTCCATCTAGATCCGCGATCGTGCTGGGAGAAATTAAATAGAGTTGTACCACTTATGTTTTTCCATATTTAGTGTTTGTGATTATATCTGTGTAACTAGTGATTAAGCAAATAAAGCTGTACCACAAATTATATTTCAATATTATACATATCCTCTGTTGTGCTATTTATATGTACTTGCCTGAACTCGGATATCCCAGTCTCGATAGAACTCACCTCAACTAATCGTTAAACCTGAATAAAATCAGGGCATAACATAGACAAACACATAAACTATAAAATAAAATATAATAGAGTAACTAACTGGACCCTATCTTACTTTCAATAATGATTGTCTTGGAGTCTGCAATGGTCACTGCCCCAGACTTGACCTCTCTGGTTTTGGACGACAGTTTATTGAGGATGATCGTCTGTGGTGGCTGGAACCCCTCTGGAATATAAATATCTCCGAACGCTTCCTGTTAATAAAGAAAATTGAGGTGAGGATTTTTGTTTATATCTACACTGTAAAACATTTGTGTACATAATATAACTCATATACTGTAGCAAAACAAGTACACATTTCATACATACATACATACAAGTTTAACCCGGGAATGGCGAGAACACTCTTAACCCGGCAGCTGCAGGGAGACTCTTAAGCGGTTTTACTGGGCGACTGTGGGGAGACTCTTAAGATCCTAGGCCTAAAAAAAACATTTAAAACACCCCAGTAGCATTTTTTTTTTTTTTTTTTTGCCCCTCCGCCATGCCGCATATCACTCCTCCACATCCCTTCCTTCCCCCTTTTCCCCCCCTCCCTTCAATTATCACCTATTTTCCCTGTTATTCCCTTATTCTTTGGTATATTTTCGTGCTAACATTAGCGAGTCGCTTGCAGGGCGTGGTCATCTGTGTGTATATGCGTGGGAAAGAGCGAGAGAGTCTCTCTCCAGGCCTAGAGGAGGATGTGTTGCCGGCTGGCTCACACTTGATGAATGAAACTTGCTTTCAATTCGCGATTTTGACCATTCAAACACATTTCCCACTTGTTTTATTGTTGTAACATGTTACTATCTTCATATTAAACGTAAAATATGCGCATATGGATAAGTATTAATGATATTTATGGTAAAATAACAATTTTGGTAAGGAAAGAGTGTAAATACCTACACACAGCGGCATGGTGTATACTACAGGGGCTGCGCATCTGCCGAGTTAAGAGGTTTTGGTAGGTAAAGGTGTGAATATTTTTGTTTAGCCTAGCCTAGGCTATAACCTAGGTTCATTTTGAAAAATTTAGGGCTATTTAGGCTAGAAAAGTTAGGCCTACGTATAGTATTTTGGTTAGGCTAGCAATACCTAGCTTGGTGTAGCCTAAGCATGGTAAAGTAGAAGCCTAGAAGGTAAAGATGGTGTTTGCAGGCGTACCATCCTCATTGTTAACTAGCTGTTATTAGTCCCATGCTGGTAATATATTTGATGATGGCAATAAGTCATGGGAGGTGAGGGGGACAAAGCCCCCCTCAACCTATCATTATATCCCATGGCCAACTATTGGGTAATAGGTTGAGGGGGGCTTTACCCCCCTCATCCCCCATGATTTATTGTCATTACCATATATATTTCCAGCAGGGGTGCAAATAACAGCTGGCCGTGGGATAATTTTGTAATTAAATGCAGTCAAATTAGACGCGAACATAACCGAGCCTGTAACTTCATCTAACCAAGGAGGACAGTACGCCCGCTAACACCACCCTTACCAAGGTAAGAGTTGTGTTATCGGGTGTGCCGTCTGCTTTGTTTACATAGTCGCGCACTCTGTTATATTCGCATCTAATTTGACTGCTGTTATTTGCCCCTGCTGGTAAAATATATGATAATGACAATGTTGTGAGGGGTAGGGGGGGGTCTAAGCCCCCCTCACCCCATTATTGTATCCCATGGCCAGATGTTGGGTAAATTTTGTTACCAACCGTGGGATACAATAATGGGTTGAGCGGGGCTTTGCCCCCTTAACAAAAATGGAGGTGTTATGAATAAAAAATAATTACCCTAGACTAGCCTAGGCTATAGCCAAAAAATAAAATATATATAGGCTAGGCCTAGGCCTAAATTTTGAAAATGTAGGTAGGCTAGGCCTCGAGGTATTGTGATTACAAAAATATTACCCTAGGCCTATTTTGAAAATTAGGCCTAGGGTAAGTGTGCAATTTTGGCTTGGCTAGAACTAGAGATCCTATAGTGAGAAGAGACTGGCCAACTATTAATATCTAAAGGGTCACTAGCTAGAACTGCCTGTGTAGGCATAGGCCTAGACATAGTAAAGTCTGGCATGGTTTGGCTAGCCCTGTCTAGGTGTAGACATGGTAAAGTAGAACAATATACTGTGGTTAAGGTATAAATAATACACTAATTTCCCAACTAGCCTAACAGATGATTATCAATGATCAATCCATCAGAAATCCTTTAACTTGGGCCACTAACAGGCTTCCCTGTAGCCTAGCTAGGCTAATTTCGGTCAAATTGGATTTTAGGTCACGTATGTGTTTTTTTATTATAATCTTTTTCTCATCAGTTCCTTCATTGATTAGTGTGTTTTAAGGTGTTTTTCCTTCTGGAAATTCATATTTACCCATTATTTTGCAATATTAAAACATGCCCCCTAAAACCATATTTTGTCATTACCCTAACCTAACAACCTAACCTAACCTGGGCTGGGGGCTGCCGCCCCCAGACCCCCGCAGGGTTAGTATTGATATAGAATAGGCTATGACAAAATACTAAAACTACAGTAAAAAAAATGAAAAATATTAGTTCTCAGCTGATCCAAGATGGCCACCATCACCCATATTTAACCCACAAAGTCTAAGGAAAAATAATTTAATATGCAGCGGTAAAGACATATAGGCTATTGTGGTGACTAATACTCTATGACAAAGCTATAGTATACATTTAGAACATTATATCCCATACTTGACCTAAAATCCAGTTTGTCCCTAATTTCTTATCATCGATTCACAAGACACTCTATTTCTCTTCCTGTTGGCTGTGGTGGATCGAATTAGCCAAGCTAAACAATAAAAGGCTCATAAATTAAAATATATTAGGTTCTTCTTGGCGCTTCGGTCATGTGGGTGAATATTGTTTATTTACAAAATGACTTAAGCTCAGTGACGAGCTCCATAGAAACTGAAACTGAAACTGAACTGAGTGGTCAAGCGCCTGATTGGTCAAGAGGCGCCTTAGCGTAAGGGAGCCCAACGATGCGTTCATGAATACACCTTCCGTGGTGATCGTACGTTTCTGTACAACATCGCACGCCACGATCGTTAGTGAATCCCGCCCCTGGTTTGAGGAAGCGAAAAGTCAATCCGATTCGGACTTTAAGCATATATCTGTAAGCAAGTCATCATATTTCATTGGCGAGTGTAAACAGAATTTATCTATCTAATGCTGCATTTTCTGTTACCACCACTGATAAGCCATTGGGCTTTTGGCAGAAAATGCCAAAAACTATCAGTGATATCCGAGACATGTTTACATACAGCTAGTGTTCTCATCGTCCAGCATATTACTGTTTCATATTCATCAGCCAACTTAAAATAGCCCTATATAATATGTAATTATCACTAGAACAATACATTATACCAAGTAGGAAGTCTTCTGGAGAAATAGGGAAAATTTAGACAAAAATGCAAGATAAACTAAATCACAAATGTATGCTAGAATAGCATTCACATATCGCTAGATAGTCACCAGACACTAAAAATGTGTATCTCACTAGAAAACATATGTTGAAGTATCTAGAAGAATCTTTAACAATCGAAATATCTCTCCAATTCCTTAAAATAGGGAAACTAACTTGAATATCGCTAGAATTCATCACATCTTGATGTCGCTAGATGGAAGTGATGTAAGTGATTCGCTGGATTTAGCGCTAGCAGCTACATTGGCAACATCGTACCAAGAACCTTCATTCCGTTATAATGAACAAGGTCAGATTTCGAAACTATTACAATTATTTCAAAGTTCAGAGATCATCAGATTGGTTTGAAAGTCTAAGTACACAATTTCAGTTCCATTCGTTTAACAGACATTTACATAATAAATGATAATATGCTACTTAGAAGGTTTAATAAAGAAGGATTACTTTCCCGATATCGTATAGGCGTACGCAAGCTGTTGTTCTTTTGTTTTGTTTTAAGAACGTCAACAAACGCTTCGTATATTTGGGGTTCTTAGTTACACATTAGAACATATTTATAGTTTGCACACTCTTATATTAAAATGCCCCAGAACAAGAAGCCCACCACAGAAGCCACGAGCGAACACCACACAGAAACACCCGGAAGAAAGGTCCACAGAACGAAAGGACCAGCTGACCGAGCCCGCCATTCCAGGCAGGCCCAAGCCCGCAGGGCTAAACAGCTCCAGGACACACCCATTTACCTTTTCTAAAATCGACCATTTTCCACACCTCACGTACACTAACCCCTCGTGTCCTACACTTATTAACTACAAAGATGATGAACAGGAATATACATTCATATTAAAAACACCCATGCCTGTCCCGACGTTGAGCCAATGCCAACACATCAGACAGCCATAATTATATCTATGTATGTTCTTGCATCCGAGAAGTAGATGTTATATATCTTAGAAGTTAAAGCACCCACGCTGTCCCTAGATCTCTTATATCATTTTCCATGACGAGTATAGATATATGTAACCCGTGCTCAGTCGCCCCTTGCATTGCTCCTCTAGTAACTAAGTATTAATATTAACATTCCCTAACATCTTGTCTTGCCAGACTAAGCTTCTGAAGACCCATCGCCCCATAAATCTACGTATGCAACCCTTAGGTTAAGTATTTTTATCCGCCATTGTGTTCACCTTTTTCCATTTACTTTCCACAATTGTCATACGTCTTCTCCCTGGCCTCCTTCGTATCCACAGTCCACACTACGCCAATTTACTTCGTGTCTTACACCTCTTACCCCAACCAGAGATTATATAAGATAACCTGGTTATCAGTATCTGTCATAAGTACCCCGAAACAATAACTAAGTACCCCTACGAACTGCCACTGTGGTTGGTATTTTATATTTAATAGAAAACGCAGTTCCCAGGGCCAACTAATAGTATCCATAACCCTCTGACTGATCACATAACTCTATCTTTTCCAGACTCATATACCACCCCATAGTTGCATTCCCCGGTAGCATTTGGCTAACGTATTCTACTGCCTTTTCAAACTTCCATATCAATTGTAGCCTAATGCCACCCCCACGCCCAGGGACCTTAGGGGCAAAATTTCCCTGTAGCCCTTGAACTCTCCCCCCCCTCTCATTAAGACACCCGCGCTTCTCGACTCTTGTCCGACCTAGCCTCTCTCTCATACCTCTTGAAGATCCTTGAATTGTCCGTTACTAACGCTCTCCAACCTTTTATATATAGTCCTATCCAGCCTACCTTCACTTAGTAGGCCAGAACAACATTAGAACTTTACTAGCCCCTTGCATGCCATCTATTCTCTTACAACACATTCACAACCCTGCACCCAATGGTCGTCGGTGCGAGGCTAGCCGCCCCGCCAGTAACTAACTTCTATTGTCATACTTCCAGATAAATGTGGCAGAGTTAGCAACCCAGTCTCCACCATATCCAGCAAACCCTACAATTAACAACCAGCCGAGTAAAACCAGCTAGCTAAGGCACCTTCGGTTTTGGTATTAAAGACACTCACATCTGTCTCATACACAGAGGGTTATTACAAACACTGGTGATATGGCAAGCCCCTAGCCACAGCCGCCGGACGACTATATCAGAGAGGGGGCGCCCAGCTCCCCCTTTTTGCCCACCCGAGGAGGGAGACCCCCACCCCCGCGGAGGTATACCTGGCCCCTGTTTTGACTCTCGAGTCATTGCCAGGTAGCACAGGAATTCTTCCTATCAATGAACTAACCATGAATGACTAACACCTTTACTAACCTCTATTACCTCACAATAAACCATTTACCTTTCTTGCATGCTCTGATCACTAAATTAGCACCTCAGCTATACCATAGAATGAAGATTGAACAATCTAGAGAGACGCTCCTATCACAGCTGTCCCCATCCTCCTCGCAAAGTAGATCCAGTCTCTCTCCCCTAAATACGTCCAGTATAGCCAAAATAGTACCTCTTACTAAGGCTCAGTTATATGAAAATATAAAGGCTTCCTATCGCCCTGTGCCACAACAGTAAATACCATCTTACCTAGTCCCCATATCTATTGAGAGCTCAATTAAGTCCATAAGACTCGAGATCCCTACTGTCTGCAGGGTCCAGAACCGAGCCTATAAATCTAACTCCCGCCCCCAGTCAAATCAGTTGAAAGCTAGACACCAACCAGTGGTCACTACCCTGCAGTTTACCTCTAGCTCTGCCCTTGTGTTGTTCCGGAGTTGAGAGATTCCAGATCCGGCAGACTCCGTGGCAGAGAAGACTGATAGAAGCATCTGTCCATGTACAAGTCCTAACGTGCACCTTATAACCTTCACACAAATTCGTGGGTATATAAGTGTGTAGCCAGCAACGATCATCAAGAGATCCGACTTGAGAACTTCCTACATTTTGGACCATCTGGACGGCCGAGGAACCAGTCGTTAGCCCCCAACATCACCGGAAGCAAGATAACCAGGACCAGATCTACCCATACTATTCAAGATTCATGTTACTAGTACTAAGTGTTATAGTACTAGCTTGATACGCACCTATTAACTTTCTATAAAGTGGCTAAGACCTTGCCCAGTGTAATTCATATTTAACCATTCCATTTGGGACGTACTAAGCGATCAGTGTTTTTTTATTAACAGGCGACCTTGACTCTCGTAATTACCTTATTCAGATATTAAAACTCTAGTGATATCTAACGTTCGCCCACTGATTCGTGTTCTACATATTTCTGCCTTAAGAATATCAAACTTAGTTCAGTACCCCCATGAGGTTGCTAGAGATTTCCGTGTTCTATAATATACGCGTCTAATCCTAACTGTGAGTTGCTACGTGGGCACGCGACCAGCCAGCAAGAGGTAAAATCAGTGACAGTGAATTATACGAATATATTGAGGTCTTCCAGTAAAATATAAAACTTGCTAATTAAACCCGTGATCAGAAGAATATACCTGAACGTTGGAAGTGGGAGACTAGGCTCCATCCAAATCCGCAAATGCTAGCAGTTCCCTTCTATCATTTGTTTTGTGCAAATATAACTATCTTTCTATGCTCTTTATTTCTTTATTTCAATAAACGTGAACTTGTGTCGTGTTACCGTGTGTTTATTTTGTGTTCTCTATTCCTCATACCTTGTATTGTGCATGCAGCCTTCTATACCCAGTCATTCAGAACTCACATTACCCAAGTTAAACCTGTAGAAAAACAGGGCATAACATTGGCGGCAGCGGTGGTTCTTGATTCGGATAAAAGGTTGCATTACATTGCAAGTTTGGAACAGCTAGAACACGAGAACATCATGGCGCAACCTAACCACGTTTTCATCCCAAATTATGAGGAAACAAATTATGGGATCGAAGTATTCATGGACATAGTGAAACCCTTAGTTGACATTACTTATACCACGGACGCACATAAAATAGCCGTAACAGCACCACACCTGGGAAAAGCCGTTTCCCTGGTGGCCTATCAAGTGCGCCCTGATCTCACCTGGAACGAATTTCGCACAATAGTGATAGAAGCCATTAAACCTTCGTTGGGCGTTTTCGTGGCCCACACCCGTATCCTAGACACGAAATTCGAAGGCGATCTAGATGCCACAGTCAGTAAGCTTGCCCAACACATAAAAAATTCTTTCCCCACGTTGACCAAAATCCAACAAGAACAGCAAATTCTGGTCAACCTTGTGTCGATATTGCCCTCAGCAGTAAAAGACCATTTCCGGGTGCACGATTTCGTCGAATACAAAAAAAAACTCATCACGATCCGACGTATTTTGGCCGTGCGCACAGAAGCACCCACCCAAATCGCTGCAATCAAGAGGTTTCCCACGCACCCGCAGCAAACCAACCACCAAAACCCCAAGAATGCCTACCCCGCCTCATCTTTCAACAACAGACCCACCTACCCTTCCGGCAAGCCCCAACCCAGTAGACCCCGGTTCCAACCGTCCCAGCCACGCAGAATCTTCAACCGGAACAGCAACTACAACACCTACCAAAGTAAAAATCCTACCTTAGTCATTATCAACCCCTATGAATTCCCTGCCTGTAATGCTCAGTGTGCCCTCCACCAAATTCGTGACTCTGCCAAACCTCGCCCCTCTACTCCTCGCATTTCTGTAAATGAAGAGGAGTGGGGACAAGAGGAAGAAATTGCCCCCCATACCATGACCTCAGACGATACCGAGGAAACCCTGGAAGAGGTAGATACCGACCCCCAGGATTTTTAAAGTATCCCCCGCCCACGATGGGCTCGGCGGGGGACGCCATAACTAGTCGCACTGCCCCCATTTATTACATGGCCAAAATCAAGGACATTCCTGTCCGCTTACTAATCGACACGGGAGCTGCCAAGTCATGTTTGTTCAAATCTTACTATGAAAAACATCCCCGACGATTTGGCCCTTTGTTAAACACCAAAACAGAACTCATCTCAGCTGCTGATACTTACTTAAATCTCCTAGGAGACACTTTACCCCTATCAGTAACCACTCCTGGCCCCCATGCTCGTTGTTATCACACATTTACAGTATTTTCCTCCAACTGTAAACATTATGATGGTTTCCTTGGACTTGACCTCCTTCAAAAACTAGAGGCCCAGATTGACTGCGGCCAAAGGCTGATCTCATTCAAAAACAAATTCCAGCCCAAAGCCTCTGACAAACCAATCACGCAGAAACCCATTCCCAAAAAGAAAAAACAACCTCCCCCTCAACAAAACCTGATTCAGGGTTACCAAGTTGCAGCTAGCACTAAGGTTACTCCTAAAACCTCCCCTTGCCCCGAGATCTCTCAAAACCTCACTCAATTCAGTAAAAAAATGCCTCAACAAACGAAAGAAGACAAGTCCAAGCAACTCCCCCTCGGTAATCCCCTCAATTCTCGTAACTCTGCCCAGAATAAATCCTCCCATGTTTTCAGGACAGACTCTGATATATGTAACCCTAATTCTATCCAATGTTTATGTACACATGTTTCCAGAGAAAATGCCGACCAATGTACCCAACAATGTTTCCCCCATGCCCCCAGAAATGTTAACAACCCCAAATCAATACACCAGTCCTACACCAATAACCCATGTTCTACACCTAACTTTTTCCCCACCAACCCTCCGCAGTCCCCCCAGCAAATCCCGTTTTCTAACTCGCTCACCTCGCACCCTTCTGAACCGCCCGCACGCGCCGTTAATCCCCCCTCACGCGTGCCGACCGAGGGACACAACCATGTTCCCACCATGCCCCCAGAAATGCCCAGCTATTCCACCACCCCCCCAATCCCCCTTGTGACAGTTTTTCGTCAGTAGCTCCCTTCCACCCCCCCACAATTCACACCCCTAATAAACTTCAAAACCCCACACTTGACTCACCCCCTCATGACAGACAAACCCACCAACCCCAGATAACCTCTAAACAAACCGTTACTGCCACCGACAACGCTTCCCCCACCAACCCTCCGCAGTACCTCCAACAAATCCCGTTTTCTAACCCCCTCACACCGCGCCCCACTGATCCTCTCACACGCGCCATTAATCCCCCCCTCACGCGTGACCCCCACCAAAGTGACCTTGCCCCCCTTATAAGTACCAAGCACCTGCTCGCCAGTCAATCCCCCACCATCATTAGCCCAGCGGTAGTTCAGGATAAATGCCAAATTCCCCCCCACCATCAAAAATGGGTGAACCTGCGGCCCATACCCCAAACTCACATGGTATTTTCCCCCACTAACACCCCCCCAAACCCCCATCGCTGCCTCTTACAACCCGCCATCATTCCCGCTCGTATCAACCACATTCTCGTGGCTAATATCTCAGAGGAACCCCTGACATTACCGAAAGGTCTCATTATAGGAGATCTCGAAACTTTCGATGACCTCCCCATACATTGTAACGACACCCCTACCAGCCTCCAATTGCCCCCTCTTCCTGAGACACTATCTGACCACCAAAAGAACGGCATGTACGACCTACTGATGGAATTCAGTGACGTCTTTGCCCAACAACCCACCGAAATCGGACAGACGGATGTAGAACAACACATCATTAACACCACAGGCCCCCCCATACGACAACCATCCCGTAGAAAGAACCCCATACAACGTCAGGAAGAGGAACGCCAAGTCCAGGAAATGTTAGAGGCCGGGATTGCCACCCCGTCCATTAGCCCCTGGTCTTCCCCTGTTGTCTTAGTCAAAAAGAAAGATGGGACAACCCGTTTTTGCGTCGACTACAGGAGGTTAAATGACATAACCATTAAAGACGCTACGCCCTTACCCCGAATAGACGATTCCCTTGACTCCCTATACGGATCCAAATGGTTCACTACCCTCGACTTGCAAGCAGGGTATTGGCAAGTGCCTATCAAGGCCAAGGACCAAAAGAAAACAGCATTTTCCACTAGTGGTGGCCATCACTATGAATTTAACGTCCTACCTTTTGGCCTCTGTAACGGACCCGCCACTTTCTCCCGTTTGATGGAAACGGTATTGCATGGCCTAACCTGGGAAACCTGCCTAGCCTATCTGGACGATATTATTGTGTACTCTCCAACCTGGGAAGAACACCTCCTCAGGTTGAGACAAGTCCTGCAAAGAATCCGAGCCGCCGGGTTGAAATTAAAACCCTCAAAGTGCGTGATTGCCCGGAATAAGGTAGATTTTCTCGGACACGTGATATCTGAACATGGTATTGCGCCAGACCCAAAGAAACTTCAAGCCATACAAAACCAAACCCCACCCACCACGGTTAAAGGAATACGTTCGTTTCTAGGTTTAGCCACGTACTACAGACGTTTCGTCCCCCACTTTGCCACCATAGCCAGACCCCTCCACCAACTTACCCACAAAGACACCCCGTTCGCCTGGACACCTGAAAGAGACCTCGCGTTTAACACTTTGAAGCAAAAGCTAATCCAAGCCCCTATTGTCGTTTTCCCTGACTACCAGAAACCTTTCCGTCTTTATACCGACGTATCTCTGTACGCCATAGGTGCAGTATTAGCTCAATTCAGAGATGGAAAGGAACATGTGATAGCGTATGCCAGCTGCACACTCACCCCACCCCAACAGAATTACGCAGCCACCAAGAGAGAGTGCTTAGGGATCATTTGGGCACTCAGCCACTTCCGGTCATTTGTGTTGGGCGCAAAACTCGAAATAATTACCGACCATCAATCTTTACAATGGCTGCGTAGGTGCGAAACCAACTCAGCCATTTTGGTACGTTGGAGAGAGACACTAGAGGACTACGACTTTACAATACAATATCGTCCCGGCAAACTCCATACTAATGCAGACGCCCTGTCACGTTTGCCAGTACCAAAAGACCCCCCCACCAACCTAGCCGCCTTACAAAACACTCAATTGGTATCTACCCCCACCTCCCGACAGAATGCCCCCCCAGCCCCCTCCCTAATTCAATCTTGGGAAGCACGAATCAGACCCCCCTGGATACCGTTAAACGTCTTCAGGAGACTGACTCGCTGGGGAGATCAACTTGCCACAGACACTGGTCACATAATCTTGGACCCCACCATAGCCCACGACTACATGATTGCCATCCACGAGGGAAACGGCATACACCTTGGACAAAAGAAAATGTTAAAGATCTTCACAGACCAATACTGGACCCCCAACCCCTCCAAAATTGCACAACGAGTGACAGAATCCTGCAAACCGTGTTTATTGGGAAAGGATAGATCATGCACCCCAGGCCCAGCTGGTACCATTTCTGCCAACAAACCGTTCCAAGTCCTATCCCTCGACATCATGGGCCCGTTCCCTTCTTACGCTGGCAACCGCTATATCGTCACATTTGTAGACGTATATTCAAAATTTCTAATAGCCTGCCCAGTTAAAGACCACACAGCCACCACAGTCGCCACACTGCTTGCCACCGAAGTGTTCCCTATATTCGGCCTTCCCCTTGCTCTTCTATCGGACAATGCCCCCGAGTTTAGTGGACACGTTTGGCAACAATTCACCCAACAATGCGGTATCAAGATTAAACACTCATCCCCGTACTGGCCTCAAGGAAATGCTATCTGCGAACGCAGCCATCGCACCATCAACAACCAGTTACGTACAAGAATGATTGCTCTTAATACCTCAGACTGGCCATCACAACTAAAAATGATACAGTGGGGTATGAACACCTGTCCTCGGGAAGACGGTATTTCCCCTCATGAACGTGTTTACGGTGTACCCCCCCTGTTACTGCCATTCCACCACCATGCTCACCTTCCCTCCACCACCTCCACAATTGACCCATTGCAACATCTGCAAAACACCCTCCATACCGCCCAGATCTGTCAAGACACCAAAACTGACAACATCGATGAAAAAAAACCCTTTCGCCATCCATGACACCGTAATGGTAGCCAACCTCCCTATCACCAACAAGTTAGGCCCTCGCTATGTCGGACCCTACACCGTAATACAAGTCCCAAATGCCTTTCAAGTCACCATCGACTATCACGGCGTAACTCGCACGCTCCGAACTAGATTCGTCCGAGCGTTTAAACCTCTAAAGCCACAAGACATTACCCCACCCCACACGTCCGACCCTAAAGTAAATACCCCTACTCACCCCCTCACTCATGCTACGAATATTCCCATACAAACCCCTAAGGACCTAAGCCCTCCAGCACCGAACCGACAAATCTTTTCTCACCATACCCCCCCAACTAACCTCCACAAACCCCAAGCCCCCAATATCACACCCTCTTCCACCATGACACCTTCTTTCACTTCTGATAGTCAAGTTCCTCCCCAACTTATCCAAGTACAAAAACCTCCACCCACAACCCCGACCACAACAGAAACCCTCCCGTCTAGCCCTGACATACCTCCACCAGGCACCACAGTGAGAAAACCACCACCACCACCCCAAACCAAGTACACACCCAACCGCACCACACAATCTACCTCAGTAACCTCACGCTACAACTTACGCCCACGACAAACATCGTTTAAAACCTCCAGAAAAAACACCCTACTAACCAAGTTCCGTAGGGCTGCCAGACCACTACCCTCCTCCTCCTCCTCCTCCTCTTCTTCTTCTTCGTCGAATTCTCCCCCACAAAGGGAAAGAAGACGAATAATCACCAGCAAATCACCAACCTCATCAAACAACACACGCCCCTACCCCCAACCCTCCAACTTAAATCTACACTCCTTACCCACCCGTCTAGCCCCCCCCGCATCCGCCCCTTTCCCCTCCACGATCCCCACCACCCCACCCACACCGACCAACCTCCTCATCTCACCGAACCCCCAACCAACCAACCCCTAAGAAACCCCCCCCAAAGTCACCCCCGAGAAAACTCCCACATGTCATTTACCTATAAAACATGCTTCCCCTCACTATAAAACATCGTCGAGCGACTCAAGTCCCACGACAAACATCTACCTTCCCACCAGGACCGCCAGAGGTAGAATAATCAACAGACCCATCAGATTTAAAGACAGCGATACAAAAATAACACCCCGTTCTGACACTAAGGACCCAAGCCACACAACACACACACCCCCTCCTTCCCACACACCTCCTTCACCCACCTTACCTACACCGATTTTGCGCATTGCCTCACTATATATTCCCAACCTACAACACCGCCTAAGAAAACCAAATACAACCCAGACTCACATTCCCCCTTCATCCCCAGCCCTGTTGTCACGCGCGAATCCCCTTTCGGTTAGTAACCCATTCACCACACTAAACAGACTTCCTGTCAACCCCACACACCTCACTCCGACCCCCACGGGGGAAAGCTACAAACCATTCATACGAAAGGTTAAAGTAAAGACCCCCACTGGACACTTGGCCCGTGTACCACACCCACACCAAGCCCGGACAGCCGCCCGCCACAACACAGAGGACACATTCTTACAGGTATACATTGACCTGCAAAATAAACCTGACCGTCGCTCTCGTGTTTGGTGGAACTTTCTAAATACCCTGAAAATGACCCACCATTACTATGATTCTTTTAACTTCACCCTTGAGGCTCGAGGACGAGCCTATAATGAAGGAGAGGGAAGTAAAATGCCCCAGAACAAGAAGCCCACCACAGAAGCCACGAGCGAACACCACACAGAAACACCCGGAAGAAAGGTCCACAGAACGAAAGGACCAGCTGACCGAGCCCGCCATTCCAGGCAGGCCCAAGCCCGCAGGGCTAAACAGCTCCAGGACACACCCATTTACCTTTTCTAAAACCGACCATTTTCCACACCTCACGTACACTAACCCCTCGTGTCCTACACTTATTAACTACAAAGATGATGAACAGGAATATACATTCATATTAAAAACACCCATGCCAGTCCCGACGTTGAGCCAATGCCAACACATCAGACAGCCATAATTATATCTATGTATGTTCTTGCATCCGAGAAGTAGATGTTATATATCTTAGAAGTTAAAGCACCCACGCTGTCCCTAGATCTCTTATATCATTTTCCATGACGAGTATAGATATATGTAACCCGTGCTCAGTCGCCCCTTGCATTGCTCCTCTAGTAACTAAGTATTAATATTAACATTCCCTAACATCTTGTCTTGCCAGACTAAGCTTCTGAAGACCCATCGCCCCATAAATCTATGTATGCAACCCTTAGGTTAAGTATTTTTATCCGCCATTGTGTTCACCTTTTTCCATTTACTTTCCACAATTGTCATACGTCTTCCCCTTGCCTCCTTCGTATCCACAGTCCACACTACGCCAATTTACTTCGTGTCTTACACCTCTTACCCCAACCAGAGATTATATAAGATAACCTGGTTATCAGTATCTGTCATAAGTACCCCGAAACAATAACTAAGTACCCCTACGAACTGCCACTGTGGTTGGTATTTTATATTTAATAGAAAACGCAGTTCCCAGGGCCAACTAATAGTATCCATAACCCTCTGACTGATCACATAACTCTATCTTTTCCAGACTCATATACCACCCCATAGTTGCATTCCCCGGTAGCATTTGGCTAACGTATTCTACTGCCTTTTCAAACTTCCATATCAATTGTAGCCTAATGCCACCCCCACGCCCAGGGACCTTAGGGGCAAAATTTCCCTGTAGCCCTTGAACTCTCCCCCCCCTCTCATTAAGACACCCGCGCTTCTCGACTCTTGTCCGACCTAGCCTCTCTCTCATACCTCTTGAAGATCCTTGAATTGTCCGTTACTAACGCTCTCCAACCTTTTATATATATACTCCTATCCAGCCTACCTTCACTTAGTAGGCCAGAACAACATTAGAACTTTACTAGCCCCTTGCATGCCATCTATTCTCTTACAACACATTCACAACCCTGCACCCAATGGTCGTCGGTGCGAGGCTAGCCGCCCCGCCAGTAACTAACTTCTATTGTCATACTTCCAGATAAATGTGGCAGAGTTAGCAACCCAGTCTCCACCATATCCAGCAAACCCTACAATTAACAACCAGCCGAGTAAAACCAGCTAGCTAAGGCACCTTCGGTTTTGGTATTAAAGACACTCACATCTGTCTCATACACAGAGGGTTATTACAAACACTGGTGATATGGCAAGCCCCTAGCCACAGCCGCCGGACGACTATATCAGAGAGGGCGCCCAGCTCCCCCTTTTTGCCCACCCGAGGAGGGAGACCCCCACCCCCGCGGAGGTATACCTGGCCCCTGTTTTGACTCTCGAGTCATTGCCAGGTAGCACAGGAATTCTTCCTATCAATGAACTAACCATGAATGACTAACACCTTTACTAACCTCTATTACCTCACAATAAACCATTTACCTTTCTTGCATGCTCTGATCACTAAATTAGCACCTCAGCTATACCATAGAATGAAGATTGAACAATCTAGAGAGACGCTCCTATCACAGCTGTCCCCATCCTCCTCGCAAAGTAGATCCAGTCTCTCTCCCCTAAATACGTCCAGTATAGCCAAAATAGTACCTCTTACTAAGGCTCAGTTATATGAAAATATAAAGGCTTCCTATCGCCCTGTGCCACAACAGTAAATACCATCTTACCTAGTCCCCATATCTATTGAGAGCTCAATTAAGTCCATAAGACTCGAGATCCCTACTGTCTGCAGGGTCCAGAACCGAGCCTATAAATCTAACTCCCGCCCCCAGTCAAATCAGTTGAAAGCTAGACACCAACCAGTGGTCACTACCCTGCAGTTTACCTCTAGCTCTGCCCTTGTGTTGTTCCGGAGTTGAGAGATTCCAGATCCGGCAGACTCCGTGGCAGAGAAGACTGATAGAAGCATCTGTCCATGTACAAGTCCTAACGTGCACCTTATAACCTTCACACAAATTCGTGGGTATATAAGTGTGTAGCCAGCAACGATCATCAAGAGATCCGACTTGAGAACTTCCTACATTTTGGACCATCTGGACGGCCGAGGAACCAGTCGTTAGCCCCCAACATCACCGGAAGCAAGATAACCAGGACCAGATCTACCCATACTATTCAAGATTCATGTTACTAGTACTAAGTGTTATAGTACTAGCTTGACACGCACCTATTAACTTTCTATAAAGTGGCTAAGACCTTGCCCAGTGTAATTCATATTTAACCATTCCATTTGGGACGTACTAAGCGATCAGTGTTTTTTTATTAACAGGCGACCTTGACTCTCGTAATTACCTTATTCAGATATTAAAACTCTAGTGATATCTAACGTTCGCCCACTGATTCGTGTTCTACATATTTCTGCCTTAAGAATATCAAACTTAGTTCAGTACCCCCATGAGGTTGCTAGAGATTTCCGTGTTCTATAATATACGCGTCTAATCCTAACTGTGAGTTGCTACGTGGGCACGCGACCAGCCAGCAAGAGGTAAAATCAGTGACAGTGAATTATACGAATATATTGAGGTCTTCCAGTAAAATATAAACTTGCTAATTAAACCCGTGATCAGAAGAATATACCTGAACGTTGGAAGTGGGAGACTAGGCTCCATCCAAATCCGCAAATGCTAGCAGTTCCCTTCTATCATTTGTTTTGTGCAAATATAACTATCTTTCTATGCTCTTTATTTCTTTATTTCAATAAACGTGAACTTGTGTCGTGTTACCGTGTGTTTATTTTGTGTTCTCTATTCCTCATACCTTGTATTGTGCATGCAGCCTTCTATACCCAGTCATTCAGAACTCACATTACCCAAGTTAAACCTGTAGAAAAACAGGGCATAACATATATGTATAAACACTTACTTGTTATTAAAGAGGAAATACACAAAAGCCCAATTTAGAATGATCGTGAATATCTTTATGTTGGCGTATGTTTGGGCTAATTTAAGACTACATTTAGATTGATAGAATTTTTTAACACTCGCCAATGAAATATGATGACTTGCTTACAGATATATACTTAAAGCCCGAATCGGCTTGACTTTAACCTGCATTTTGTGTCACCCCAAAGTCTGATAACCCACTCTCATTAAAGTGTGGTGGCACAAAATGACAAGGGGCGATCCAGACTTTTAAATATATACATTATATGGACAACCTTACCTGACAATTTTTAAGAATGAAAGTAAATATGCATTGCAGAATAATTATTACAAAGCAAATAAAGACAATATAAAAGCGAAATAGCGTAATATACCAAATATCATTAGGTATGTCAGGGACTGGAATATTCGACAACAGAACATATCGGCAATAAATTTGAATATATACAATTTAAGATGTGTTGTGACATTACATATTAGGTGAAATTATAAAACATATTTATTTGTTTAATAGTAGAGCAAGAAAAATTCGCATACATAGACATTTCAATAATTCTGAGGAGGAGTGACGGATTAATTACCGTGACGAACACTGATTTTCTGAACTTGACTCTTGGTCAAGGTCACGAGGCTAGATACCCCGCCCACCCACCCACCCCTCGATATATCTACGTTCCTACTGGCCCTCACGCAGCCGTGATGCTTAGCGCAGTCGAACCTATATTTCACAAATGTTATGATATTTATATATATGCGTGTACTGTTATTTAGTAATATTGTATTGTGTAACCTAATCAACCCGAATGATATACATTTAAGTATGAATACACCGAAATATAATCGTGATTAGGCTCGAATGGAGTGGCACCGCGGCTGCGGCCAATGTTTATAAACGACATGCTTTAGGCCTACATATTAAGATCAATAATTAATGATCCATCATTTCGATATTATTTTGATCTAGTTGAATTTGTAAAAAATTGTGATGACTATTCCTATAATATAATCGCTTACTTTGAGGTATTATATATAATAACTCCGGTAGGTTATCGGCCTTCTATAGGAATATGACGCTTCTTTCGGATATTCTGAGGATATAGCTAGATACATTTATAATTATCACATCCAAATCGATTATTTGTATATGGATATATACACAAAGTCTTAAAACTGTTATCAAGTTCCGAAAGTCTGAATCGGGTTGAGTTTAGACCCTGTGGAAGAGCAGGGTTGAGTTGGCTTGATATTGGACACCCTTTTATGGCATTTGGGTGTGAAATACGACACCATTTCCAGTCTATCGGAGATAGTGATGGTAAAGGAAAATGCGGTATAAATGTAGTCTTGTATCAAGCCAACTCAACCCTGCTCTTCCACAGGGTCTAAACTCAACCCGATTCAGACTTTCGGAACTTGATAACAGTTTTAAGACTTTGTGTATATATCCATATACAAATAATCGATTTGGATGTGATAATTATAAATGTACCTAGCTATATCCGAAAGAAGCGTCATAATCCTATAGAAGGCCGATAACCTACCGGAGTTATTATATATAATACCTCAAAGTAAGCGATTATATTATAGGAATAGTCATCACAATTTTTTACAAATTCAACTAGATCAAAATAATATCGAAATGATGGATCATTAATTATTGATCTTGATATGTAGGCCTAAAGCATGTTGTTTATAAACATTGGCCGCAGCCGCGGTGCCACTCCATTCGAGCCTAATCACGATTATATTTCGGTGTATTCTTACTTAAATGTATATCATTCGGGTTGATTAGGTTACACAAGACAATATTACTAAGTAACAGTACACGCATATATATAAATATCATAACATTTGTGAAATATAGGTTCGACCGCGCTAAGCACCACGGCTGCCTGCGTGAGGGCCAGTAGGAACGTAGATATATCGAGGGGTGGGTTGGGTGGGTTGGGTATCTAGCCTTGTGACCTTGACCAAGAGTCAAGTTCAGAAAATCAGTGTTCGTCACGGTAATTAATCTGTCACTCCTCAGAATTATTGAAATGTCTATGTATGCGAATATTTCTTGCTCTACTATTAAACAAATAAATATGTTTTATAATTTCACCTAATATGTAATGTCACAACATATCTTAAATTGTATATATTCAAATTTATTGCCGATATGTTCTGTTGTCGATTATTCCAGTCCCTGACATACCTAGATATTTGGTATATTACGCTATTTCGATTTTATTTTGTCTTTATTTGCTTTGTAATAATTATTCTGCAATGCATATTTACTTTCATTCTTAAAAATAGACAGGAAAGGTTGTCCATATAATGTATATATTTAAAAGTCTGGATCGCCCCTCGTCATTTTGTGCCACCACACTTTAATGAGAGTGGGTTATCAGACTTTGGGGTGACACAAAATGCAGCTTTAAATTAGCCCAAATATACGCCCAAAGCTGCATTTTGTGTCACCCCAAAGTCTGATAACCCACTCTCATTAAAGTGCGGTGGCACAAAATGACAAGGGGCGATCCAGACTTTTAAATATATACATTATATGGACAACCTTTCCTGACTATTTTTAAGAATGAAAGTAAATATGCATTGCAGAATAATTATTACAAAGCAAATAAAGACAAAATAAAAGCGAAATAGCGTAATATACCAAATATCATTAGGTATGTCAGGGACTGGAATAATCGACAACAGAACATATCGGCAATAAATTTGAATATATACAATTTAAGATGTGTTGTGACATTAGATATTAGGTGAAATTATAAAACATATTTATTTGTTTAATAGTAGAGCAAGAAATATTCGCATACATAGACATTTCAATAATTCTGAGGAGGAGTGACGGATTAATTACCGTGACGAACACTGATTTTCTGAACTTGACTCTTGGTCAAGGTCACGAGGCTAGATACCCCGCCCACCCCTCGATATATCTACGTTCCTACTGGCCCTCACGCAGCCGTGGTGCTTAGCGCGGTCGAACCTATATTTCACAAATGTTATGATATTTATATATATGCGTGTACTGTTACTTAGTATTGCATTGTGTAACCTAATCAACCCGAATGATATACATTTAAGTAAGAATACACCGAAATATAATCGTGATTAGGCTCGAATGGAGAGGCACCGCGGCTGCGGCCAATGTTTATAAACAACATGCTTTAGGCCTACATATCAAGATCAATAATTAATGATCCATCATTTCGATATTATTTTGATCTAGTTGAATTTGTAAAAAATTGTGATGACTATTCCTATAATATAATCGCTTACTTTGAGGTATTATATATAATAACTCCGGTAGGTTATCGGCCTTCTATAGGATTATGACGCTTCTTTCGGATATTCTGAGGATATAGCTAGGTACATTTATAATTATCACATCCAAATCGATTATTTGTATATGGATATATACACAAAGTCTTAAAACTGTTATCAAGTTCCGAAAGTCTGAATCGGGTTGAGTTTAGACCCTGTGGAAGAGCAGGGTTGAGTTGGCTTGATATTGGACACCCTTTTATGGCATTTGGGTGTGAAATACGACACCATTTCCAGTCTATGGAGATAGTGATGGTAAAGGAAAATGCGGTTAAAGTAAAGTAATTCACGATCATTCAAAATAATTGGGCTTTTGTGTATTTCCTCTTTAACAAATAAGTGTTTATACTTAATATAAGAGTGTGCAAAATATAAATATGTTCCAATATATATATATAGGAACCCCAAAAGCTTCACTAAACCTAAATATATGATGCGTTTGTTGTCGTTCGTAAAACAAAAAGAAGAGCAACTGAATGCGTTCGCTTGAACGATCTGGGGGAAAGGAATACTTCTTTTTTTAAGCCCTCTAAGTTGCATATTATGTGAATGTTTTTTAAACTAATGGAACTGAAGTTGTTTACATCGACATCCAAACCAATCTGATGATCTCTGAACTTTGAAATAATGTTAATAGTTTCGAAATCTAGCCTTGTTCCCCACAGCCGAAATTAATGGTCTTAGTACGATGGTGCCAATGTAACGGCTACCGCTAGATCCAGCGAATCACTTCCATCTAGCGACATCAAGATATGATGAATTCTAGCGATATTCAAGTTATTTTCACCGGAATTGTAGAGACTTTTCGATTGCTAAAGATTATTCTAGATACTTCAACATATTTTGTCTAGTGACATAGGCTACAAGTTTTTAATGTCAAGGTACTATCTAGCGACTTTTCAATTATATTCTAGCATACATTTGTGCTTTAGTTTATCTTTTATTGTTTTCTGATTTTGTCCTCTTTCTCCAAACTCCAAAAGACTTCCTACATGGTATAGTGTAGGCTATTATTCTATTGATAATTAAATATTATATAGGGCTATTTTAAGTTGGCTGATGATTATGAAGCAGTAATATGCTGGACGATGAGAATACTGTATGTAAACATGTCGCTGATATCACTGATAATTTTTGGCATTTTCTGCCAAAAGCCCAATGGCTAATCAGTTGTAGTAACGAAAAACGCAGCTTTTGTGTTTTAAGAACGACAACAAAAGCTTCGTATATTTGGGTTTGGTGAACCTTTTGGGGTTCCTAGTTATACATTAGAACAAATTTATATTTTGCACACTCTCATAAGTATAAAAACTTACTTGTTATAGGGGAAATACACAAAAGCCCAATTTCGAATGATCGTGAATTACTTTACTTTGGCGTATGTTTGGGCTAATTTAAGACTATATTTAGATAGATAGATTTTTTTTACACTCGTCAATGAAATATGATGACTTGCTTACAGATATATACTTAAAGCCCGAATCGGATTAACTTTCCACTTCCTCAAACCAGTTCTTCACTTCCTCAAACCAGTGGAAAAGCAGGTTTGAGTTGGATTGATATTTAACACCCTTAATGGTGTAATACGACACCTTTTCCAGTCTATCGGAGATAGTGGGGATGCTTGAAAATGCGCCTTAACCCGGGAGCTGTGGGGAGACTCTTAAGAGTTCCCCCGGCGGACTGCGGGGAGACTCTTAAGAGTCAGAGAAAAAAAAAATCAACTTTTGACATCGAAAACAAAAAATATATATATTTTTATTTTTTTATTTTTGTTTGGCCCCTGGGCCATGCAAAATCTCAGTCCTCTACCTCCCCTCCTTCCCCACTTTCCTCCTCTCCTTCAGTTATCACCTATTTTCCCTGTTATTCCCTTATTCTGAGGTATATTTTCGTGCTAACATTAGAAAGCCGGTTGCAGGGTGTGGTCATCACTGATAGAAAGCGAGTGCAAGAGAGAGAGAGAGAGTATCGATCGACTGTGTCTCAGTGGCCTTGGGGGAAATTGGCGGGAAAGCAGCTTGCCTCACCCATACATTATACAACTCGCGGGCTATATCTCTGATTTTGACCATCCAAACGCTGTTTTCACTCGTTTTATTGTTGTTTCAGCTTAATACCTTTATAATCAACCCATAATAGGTGCATATGGATAAGTATTAACCCGTGGAGCCCCGGCTAGTTTTGTAATGTTTGCGCACCAGAACCCGGCCGGTTTTCAAAAAATGGTTTTATTCCAGAAACAATAGCGAATGGGTTAGGAATGAAGGAAAAACCACGAAAAACCGCTCAAAAAGCTTTAAAAATGGTCCTACAGAGCCCCCGAAAACGGATTTTACAAGAGTAAAAAATTGAAGGCAATTATCCCAAAAAAACAGGTTCTTGCGCGCTCGCGCGCACGCACGTGGACTTTGAGAGTTTTCAATCATCGGCACGGTTGCGTGGGATACGTACACAGTTCCCATACAAATCTGAGCCCTCTTGAGTGGCTACACCTGAGGTTACGGTCGGCGCAATTAGGGTGACGCGTCAGGCGCGTCTCTGGGGCTGTGCGTTACATACATCGCCGACGCGTCAGACGCGTCGCTGGGGCTGTACGGGTTAATGCTATTAATGGTACAATGAATATTTTAGTGACGGAAACACCTCAAATACATGCGCACAGGGAGAGGTGTCTAATTACCCCCATGCGCACTTGTTAGGTTAAGACACTAAGGAACCATGGGGCACACTGCAGTATGGCCCCATTACCTTCACCACTCTTAGGAAAAACAGATAGAAATAGATAATTATGAAAAAGGTAAAATCAGAACTGGCTATGGGAAGTAGAGGACACCAACCCTCACTCTGATAGATCCAGCCCACCACATTACAAGAATATTATTTTGGACACATTATTTGAAAGCTGCTGCTTCACTAATGTAGCATTCACTGCAGAACACATTAATTATATACATCATAAATGTGTAAACAAAACAAAATTGTTTGTATTATTATAATATAAAATAATGGTCACTTGGCCCATTAGGAGGGATATATGAAGCTATAGTATATAATAAGTGACAGTGGTTTGCCTTGAAGCTTCTATGCTACTTAACCCTCCCGCATTTTTACGACGCGATCGCGTCATAACGCCACCCCTCGAAGAGTGGTCGTATGACGCAATCGCGTCATAATGCCACCCGTAAGTTAGAAATATTCGTGGTAAATAAGTTTATAACGCGATTTTGACGCATTTTTGGCTGGTAAGTTAGCCATCAGTAAGTTACAAAATGAAATATCTGGCAACCCCATAGCGTCCCTGTGAGAGGAGTGCGGGCCTTTGTTTCACCAGTTGTGAGCCGGCCGCCAGTCTGTGAGGTAGTACTCCCGGACCTTTAAATCTCGTCTCGCCTCCATTGCCCGCCATGGAGCGGGTTTCAGGCGGGCAAATCTGGATTATTTATGTACCAAGTGGCAGTGTATCATCAATTTGTGGCTATGTATTTATAATTTATGTATATAACTCGTGATTTGTGACTTTGTGCCTCGTTGTTCGCCTCTCCATAGCCAGCCATGTGGTTTTTAGGCGGCTAGAATGGACCCAGTGGAAGTGTTGTGAACTGTGAATAATATTATTTATATCATATTCGTAGGGTTAGTGTAGTAAGCATTCGTAGTCACTTTCCTAACTTATGTTAGGTTTGTGATTACTCATGATTTGTGACTTTGTGCCTCGTTGTTCGCCTCTCCATAGCCAGCCATGTGTTTTTTAGGCGGCTAGAATGGACCCAGTGGAAGTGTTGTGAACTGTGAATAATATTATTTATATCATATTCCTAGGGTTAGAGTAGTAAGCATTCGTAGTCACATTCCTAACTTATGTTAGGTTTGTTATTACTCGTGATTTGTGACTTTGTGCCTCGTTGTTCGCCCCTCCATAGCCAGCCATGTGGTTTTTAGGCGGCTAGAATGGACCCAGTGGAAGTGTTGTGAACTGTGAATAATATTATTTATATCATATTCGTAGGGTTAGTGTAGTAAGCATTCGTAGTCACATTCCTAACTTATGTTAGGTTTGTGATTACGAATGTAAGCTAGGCTATACGTGTTTCGTATATATATTGCCTTAAAACCTTCATTTTCGCTTGAAAGACCAATATATTTATCAATAAATACTACCTACAAAGTATAATAAAGCTGTAATTACGAAATATAGTTGTGTTTTGCCCATTTTTGGCAATTTTTTATGCCCAATTTGGGCAATTTTTGAGTGAATACACAGTTTTATTTGAGTGAAGTAACTGACAGTGAAGTGTGGATAATTATAAACGAATTTTTTATACAAAAATGTCACGGTAAGTACAAATATGTCACGGTAAGTAGCCTGACAAAGAACAGACAAGACTTTTATGTGCCACTCTACACTACACTACAGCAGTGAACCTTTGGACAGCCACAGATGTCTGGGTAAAGTACCTAAGCTAATCCCATAATTACTTGCCCGCTGCGGGTCCCCACTCCTTGACCTTACCTTTTCCTCAGAGCTGGGATATTTTATATGTTTAGGCATAGGCCTATCTTTATTTTATATATATATAGCCTATCGTATATATAAAGTATATATATATATATATATATATATATATATATATATATATATATACTGTATATATATACATATATATATTCGAGTATTTCTATTGTTATTTTATATATATACCTATTTTTATTTATTGGGATTTATTATAGTTTTTATTTATTTTATTTATTTTATTTTATTTTTGTTATAATTTTATTTCATTTATATATATATTTGTTGGTTATTGTTCCTGTTCCCCAGGGTGTCCATGGGACCACCCCCTAGGTCCACAGCAAGGGCAGGGCCCATAGTCGAGTATTTATATAGTTATTTTTTATTTATTGGGATTTATTATAGTTTTCATTTATTTTATTTATTTTATTTATTTCATTTTATTTTATTTATAATTTTATTTTATTTATATATATTTTTTTTGTATTGTTCCTGTTCCCCAGGGTGTCCATGGGACCACCCCCTAGGTCCACAGCAAGGGCAGG
Organism: Paralithodes platypus; assembly: GCA_032716605.1. Lineage (NCBI taxonomy): Eukaryota > Metazoa > Arthropoda > Malacostraca > Decapoda > Lithodidae > Paralithodes > Paralithodes platypus. Next base: position 28,904,362 of record CM064495.1, read on the forward strand.
GCCCATAATCGAGTATTTATATAGTTATTTTATTTATTTATTGGGATTTATTATTTATTTTATTTATTTCATTTTATTTTATTTATAATTTTATTTCATTTATATATATATTTTTTTTTTATTGTTCCTGTTCCCCAGGGTGTCCATGGGACCACCCCCTAGGTCAACAGCAAGGGCAGGGCCCATAATAGAGTATTTATATAGTTATTTTTTATTTATTGGGATTTATTATTTATTTTATTTATTTTATTTTATTTAATTTATACTGTAATTTTATTTCATTTATATATATATTTTTTTTATTGTTCCTGTTCCCCAGGGTGTCCATGGGACCACTCCCTAGGTCCACAGCAAGGGCAGGGCCCAAAATCGAGTATTTATATAGTTATTTTTTATTTATTAGGATTTATTATAGTTTTTATTTATTTTATTTATTTTATTTATTTTATTTTATATTATTTATTATTTTATTTTATTTATATATTTTTTTTTTTATTGTTCCTGTTCCCCAGGGTGTCCATGGGACCACCCCCTAGGTCCACAGCAAGGGCAAGGCCCATAATCGAGTATTTATATAGTTATTTTTTTATTTATTGGGATTTATTATAGTTTTTATTTATTTTATTTATTTTATTTATTTATTTTTATTTTATTTATAATTTTATTTCATTTATATATATATTTTTTTTTTATTGTTCCTGTTTCCCAGGGTGTCCATGGGACCACCCCCTAGGTCCACAGCAAGGGCAAGGCCCATAATCGAGTATTTATATAGTTATTTTTTATTTATTGGGATTTTTTATATTCTTATTTTTATTATTTATTTCATTTTATTTTATTTATAATTTTATTTCATTTATATATTTTTGTTTGTATTGTTGCTGTTCCCCAGGGTGTCCATGGGACCACCCCCTAGGTCCACAGCAAGGACAAGGCCCATAATCGAGTATTTATATAGTTATTTTTTATTGATTGGGATTTATTATAGTTTTTATTTATTTTATTTATTTTATTTTATTTTATTTATAATTTTATTTCATTTATATATTTGTTTTGTTTATTGTTCCTGTTCCCCAGGGTGACTCTGGGACCACCCCCTAGGTCCACAGCAAGGGCAAGGCCCATAATCGAGTATTTCTATTGTTATTTTATATATATTTTTATTTACTTGATTTTATTTATTTTATATATACAGGTATATACCGTATATATATATTTGTTTTTTCTTGTCCCCTTCCCTGTTGTTCCTGTTCCCCTGTTGTGTTGTTCCTGTTCCCCAGGGTGTCTCTGGGACCACCCCCTAGGTCCACAGCAAGGGCAGGGCCCATAATTGAATATTTATATAGTTATTTTTTATTTATTGGGATTTATTATAGTTTTTATTTATTTTATTTATTTTATTTATTTCATTTTATTTTATTTATAATTTTATTTCATTTATATATTTATTTTTTTATGGTTCCTGTTCCCCAGGGTGTCTCTGGGACCACCCCTAGGTCCACAGCAAGGGCAAGGCCCATAATCGAGTATTTATATTGTTATTTTATATATATTTGTATTTATTTGATTTGATTTATTTTATATATACAGGTATATACCGTATATATATTTTTTTTTCTTGTCCCCTTCCCTGTTGTGTTGTTCCTGTTCCCCAGGGTGTTTGGCCAAAGAGCCCCAAGGTATAAATATATTCTTATAATGCCAAACTATGACTACGTCATGGTGTTCCCCCATTTGAATTACAAAATGCGGAACTATACCGTCATGAATCCATTATACTCACGTCATCTGGAATCGGATAATGCCAAACTATGACTACGTCATGGTGTTCCCCCATTTGAATTACAAAATGCGGAACTATACCGTCATGAATCCATTATACTCACGTCATCTGGAATCGGATAATGCAAAACTATGACTACGTCATGGTGAACTATACCAACGTCATATGGATCCAGTGATGGCGAACTTGCGTCATGACAACTATCAATGTCAATTACGTTTTTCCTTTATTTCCTTTTCTTGGTTTCAGCATCGTAAGCTAACTACTGCCTGCCGTCATACGCCAGCCTGCCGCCCAGCCAGCCAGCTTCCATGTCGGACAACAGGGATACCAAGAAACGTTTGCGGGACTCCGAGCTGGAGGATGTAGTAAACGAGGTGCTGAACCTGACGACGGACGAGACGGCGAGCGAGAGTGAGTCGGACGAGTGGTCGACTGGAGATGAGGATTGGGCTTCACCTCCGCCCAAACGACTTCACCTCGACGCCCACGCCTCGGCCGATCCACCACCAGCCCCAGCAACGCCAGACGACCCACCACCACCACCACCAGCAGAACCAGCCCCAGCAACGCCAGACGACCCACCACCACCACCACCAGCTGAACCAGCCCCAGCAGATCCACCACCACCACCACCACCACCATCCATCCCATTACATCCCATCCCCTCCCATCTACATCTCATCCCATCCCATCTACATCTCTACCAGTCCCTAACATCACCGATTACCTCCTACCATCACCCAACTTCCCATGTCACCTCTTCCATCCACCTCGCGTGGCGGTGCCTCAACCTTGCTTCCAGCAGTATCACCAGCCCACAGCCCACACCTGTTTGCTACACTACTTGCTGTGGGCAGTTTGAATACCCCGCCTTCGCATGTCATGGGAACGGTCACCCCCGCAGTGTCCCCCTTCAGCGACACACCGTTGACCCCCTCGGCATTTGTTCTGCCTGAGCATCGAGCCGCAATGCGTGCTGAGGTTGCTGAAGCCGCAGTGCGTGCTCAGGTTGTTGCTGAGGTGCCACGCACAGCGTTGAATCCTCCAGCAGCAATCGAGGAGCTTCTTCCCCAAAGGCTTCCTCTTCACCGTTCACCAACTGGTACAGCTGCACCAGGTTCACCAGCTCCACACCTTTCACCAGCTGGTGCAGCTGCACCAGGTTCACCAGCTCCACACCTTTCACCACTTGGTGCTGCGCCAGGTTCACCGGCTTCTGCATCATCTGATGCAGAAGCCCCCCCCACTCAACCCCTCGACCTACCACCTATGCCACGCCGGACGCCAGGGCCCCATAGGGGGGCAGGTGGTAGGCCCAGGGGCCGCAGAGGTGTTCCTCGCGGTGGTCCACGCGGTGGTCGTGGTCGTGGCCGTGGCCGTGCTCGCGATCCTGCCCCCGATCGTGATGCCGGTTGGACCAACGCCCCCTTCGACCCCCAGTCTGATCTGTTCACAGGGACCCCTGGCATGCAGGTTCCAAAGCCGGTGACTCCTCTCCAGTTCTTCCAGCTCTTCTTCACAAGGGAGATGCTGCAATTCCTGGTATTGGAGACAAATGCTTACGCCAAGTTCGTTGACGGAGCAGCCGCTCTTTGGCATCTGTTTGGTGAGGAGGAAATGGCCAAATTCCTTAGCCTGTACTTCCTCATGGGCATCACCAAGATTCCTTCTCTGAGTCACTACTGGCGTTCAACTGTCCTTCACGACTACCCAGTATTTCGGAGAACGATGAGTAGGACTAAGTTTCTAGCCTTGTTGAAGTATTTCCATGCTTTCAACAACAAGGCAGTCTGCAGGCAGAACAAGGACAGGCTTGTGAAGGTTCGGACGGTGATGGAATACCTACTTGAAGGCTTCAAGCTGGCATACATCCCCGCCGAAAAGCTGTCCCTTGACGAAGGCAGCCTTGGATGGAAGGGTCGCCTTTCATTCAAGGTTTACAACCCAATGAAGCCGATGAAGTACGGTATCAAGCTGTACATCCTGGCAGAGGCGTTGATTAGCTATGTGTGGGACTTTCGGGTCTACACCGGTCCGGGTCGATCTCTCCAGGAGACGGTGGAGGGTCTCACGGAGTCCTTCAGAGGCCAGGGGTACAAGCTGTACATGGACAACTATTACAACTCAGTTGACCTGTGCCAGCAAATGCTCACACACAACATCTATGTGTGTGGCTCCCTGCACCTTGTATGAGGAGCTCCTAAGCGGTTGTGCGACATTGCTAAAGCAAAAGAGCTTGAACGCGATGCGACAATAGCAATGAACAACGGCTTAACCATGGTCCTACTTTGGCGAGACAAGTGCATCGTCAACATGGTGTCCACCTTCCACAAACAGGAGACCATCCCGAAGCTTGTCAGTTTCAAAGAGAAGGACCAACAGTGCAGGTGGCGTCGTGGACAGAGGGAGATCTTCAAACCTGTTTGCGTTGAAGACTACAACAGTACTTACACATGGGTGGGGTGGATCACTTCGACCAGATGGTCCAGTACTACCCCATCCAGCGAAGGATGGTCAAGTGGACGAAGAAGATCACCTTCTACTTCATCCAAATGGCCCTCTTCAACGCCCATGTCCTGTACAGGAAGTGCTACCCAAGGAAGAAGATGACCTTGCTCGACTTCCAGGAGCACATCTGTACTTCCTTGCTGCAATTCAACCCTGCAGAGTGGCCTATGTCGGGGAGGCCAGTCCACCGAGCACAAGATCTGCCGCCTGACCAGCGTGAGCCACAGAGGCATGCACGCAGGCAACGGCAACCCGGTGGACCATCTGGGTCGTCCGACGACGACCATCCAGACTCCCCAGCCCCTGCTGCTCCTGACAACACTCCACCCTCTCCTGTTGCTGCTCCTGGTGGAGGCGTTGAGAGGGCACCATGTCTCAATGTCCGCTCCCCACCACCAGAACCAGATGATGCTGCTGCTGATGCTGCTGCCCCGGGGGGGAAACTATGTCCTGGTTCAACCCCCCGTGGTACTAGCACCTGATGCAGCTGCTGCTGGTGACGATGGGGAAGCAGCTCTTGAAGCTGCCAACCAACCGCCACCAGTACTGGAAGCAGCACGAGCGGTGCGAGTCCGGAGACCTCGACCTGGAGTGGTCCCAAGGCCCCGTCCTATTGTTCTGAACCATGTCCGGTTGAACAAGGCCTTGGACCATACTCGGCAGAGGATTCCGGCCAAGAAGCGACTCCGTTGCTATTACTGCAAAGTAATGAACGGCATTCGCAAGGACACAAGCTTCCGCTGCACGACTTGCACGGTTGCCCTCTGCATTGACGTCAACAATTGCTTCAACCTTTTCCATAGCCACAATGCAGGTGTCCTATAATCAGGAGCCATGTGCAATCATTCATTCATTGATTCATTCATTCATTTCTCTTCTTCATTCACCCGGCTTCATTCACCCACCTTCATTCACCCACCTTCATTCACCCACCCTCTTTCACCCACCCTCTTTCACCCACCCTCTTTCACCCACCGACATTTACCCACCTTCATTCACCCACCTTCATCATCAAAGTGGATATAGGCCTCCTGGGGAAACCACTCTAAAAAAATAACGAGTCAAATGCAGTACCTCCTAGGGTGGCTTGGAAATCTGCATATTTCTGTGGTTTGACACCTTGTATATATATATATATATATATATATATATACCGGTATATATATATATATATATACCCACACACACATACACACATTTTTGGTACCATTCATTATATTTTGTTTGACACCTTGTATATATATATATATATATATATATATATATATATATATATATATATATATATATATATATATTTATATATTTATATATTACTTTATTTGCAATAGAATTATTTCTGAATTTATTACTTGAAGATAACCTGGCTTTCTTGTTTTGTTTTTTCAGTGTCAACCCAGGAGCCATTTCCCTTCTTGTTGGAAAGGGTTCTGGCCCTATCAGGTAAGTAAAATTGACAACCTTCATGACTGACATGTGTTCTATGAACATTATACAATTATTGGCAAGGAAAATTATATAAAAGTGTTGTATATTGTGGCAAAGATAAACAACTGTATAAACATTCTCATATATTTACATAACAATAACAGTGCATGGAAACAATTGCGCATAGCTCGCGAACCAATTACGCTATATTATTTTGGTTTTCACTATTAGAAAGAGCATAATTTTCCGATTACGGTGATATAAACAGTTATATACGTATCCGAGCAAATAAAGCAACGCCGAGGTGGGGAACAGCTTGGAACCCGGCTAGCGTCGGCGGAACGGGGACGAGTGAAGCGTAAATATTCGCATTTTGGCTCTTCATTTCAAATATTCATAGGGCAAAAGGTATTTGTCGTAGGAACTTCTAGTTTTTTTTATTCTCTTCAGCATTATCTGACATATTCATACAGACTAAATTGAGAACCATAGACATCGTAACAACGAAATAATTCGCAAATGTTATAAATCATATCATGCAAAGTCATACATTTTATGTTTTCGGTCACTGCTTGAGAAATATTGAAGATAGATAATTTCTGTGTTCAGATTTGGAAAGAGGAGAAAAAATACTATTATTTGAGCAAAAGAAAATATATGGTCATTAAAATGCCCCAGAACAAGAAGCCCACCACAGAAGCCACGAGCGAACACCACACAGAAACACCCATAGGAAAGGTCCACAGCACGAAAGGACCATCTGACCGAGCCAGCCATTTCAGACAGGCCCAAGCCCGCAGGGCTAAGCAGCTCCAGGCTGCACCCTTTACCTTTTCTAAACTGACCATTTTCCACACTTCACGTACACTAACCCTCTCGTGTCCTACACTCCTAACTACAAAGATGATGAACAGGAATATACATTCATATTAAAAACACCCATGCCCTGTCCCGACATTGAGCCAATGCCAACACATCAGACAGCCATAATTATATCTATGTATGTTCTTACATCCGAGAAGTAGATGTTATATATCTTAGAAGTTAAAACACCCACGCTTGTCCCTAGACCTAGTATATCATTTCCCATGACGAGTATAGATATATGTAACCCGTGCTCAGTCGCCCCTTGCATTGTTCCTCTAGTAACTAAGTATTAACCCTTATTTAGCGGCGAGCAACATAAGTCGAGTTAAATAAAGCTGGACTATGTGGCGGCGCTCGACATAACTCGAGTGGCAATTTCAGCACGTAATGTGGCTGAGAGAGAGAGACAAGTGGTGGCAGGAGACTAGCGAGCGTATGACTGCTCCAGACCACCGCGGCGAACCTACTGACACAAATCTCAGCTCATGTCTCTCACTCGCTACATACTCAATTATGTACTGAAAGTACCGAATTACCGCTTTTTGCACTCGCGTTGCACGGTATTGCAAACACTATCATACAAGGATCGTTATGGTGTCATTTGAAAGCTCTGTTTATGCCCTTTCAGGGATAGGTACTTGTTTTACGTTCTGGGTCTTATTTAGGCATGAAAATGATCACGTAAACAGCCCTATTTTGGCTAAAAACACCCCGCTGTGCGGTACACATAAATAAACCGCATAGGCCGCTCGTAAGGTGTTAATATTAACATTCCCTAACATCTTGTCTTGCCAGACTAAGCTTCTGAAGACCCATCGCCCCATAAATCTATGTATTCAATCCTTAGGTTAAGTATTTTTATCCGCCATTGTGTTCACCTTTTTCCATTTACTTTCCCACAATTGTCATAAGTCTCCCCCTTGCCTCTTTCGTATCCACAGTCCACACTACGCCAATTTACTTCGTGTCTTACACCTCTTACCCCAACCAGAGATTGTATAAGATAACCTGGTTACCAGTATCTGTCATAAGTACCCCGAAAACAATAACTAAGTACCCCTACGAACTGCCGCTGTGGTTGGTATTTTATATTTAATAGAAAACGCAGTTCCCAGGGCCAACTAATAGTACCCATAACCCTCTGACTGATCACATAACTCTATCTTTTCCAGACTCATATACCACCCCATAGTTGCATTCCCCGGTAGCATTTGGCTAACTTATTCTACTGCCTGTTCAAACTTCCATATCAATTGTAGCCTAATGCCACCCCCACGCCCAGGGACCTTAGGGGCAAAATTTCCCTGTAGCCCTTGAACTCCCCCCCCCCCCTCTCATTAAGACACCCGCGCTTCTCGACTCTTGTCCGACCTAGCCTCTCTCTCATACCTCTTGAAGATCCTTGAATTGTCCGTTACTAACGCTCTCCAACCTTTTATATATACTCCTATCCAGCCTACCTTCACTTAGTAGGCCAGAACAACACTAGAACTTTACTAGCCCCTTGCATGCCATCTATTCTCTTACAACACATTCACAACCCTGCACCCAATGGTCGTCGGTGCGAGGCTAGCCGCCCCGCCAGTAACTAACTTCTATTGCCATACTTCCAGATAAATGTGGCAGAGTTAGCAACCCAGTCTCCACCATATCCAGCAAACCCTACAATTAACAACCAGCCGAGTAAAACCAGCTAGCTAAGGCACCTTCGGTTTTGGTATTAAAGACACTCACATCTGTCTCATACACAGAGGGTTATTACAAACACTGGTGATATGGCAAGCCCCTAGCCACAGCCGCCGGACGACTATATCAGAGAGAGGGCGCCCAGCTCCCCCTTTTTGCCCACCCGAGGAGGGAGACCCCCACCCCCGCGGAGGTATACCTGGCCCCTGTTTTGACTTTCGAGTCATTGCCAGGTAGCACAGGAATTCTTCCTATCAATGAACTAACCATGAATGACTAACACCTTACTAACCTCTATTAACTCACAATAAACCATTTACCTTTCTTGCATGCTCTGATCACTAAATTAGCACCTCAGCTATACCATAGAATGAAGATTGAACAATCTAGAGAGACGCTCCTATCACAGCTGTCCCCATCCTCCTCGCAAAGTAGATCCAGTCTCTCTCCCCTAAATACGTCCAGTATAGCCAAAATAGTACCTCTTACTAAGGCTCAGTTATATGAAAATATAAAGGCTTCCTATCGCCCTGTGCCACAACAGTAAATACCATCTTACCTAGTCCCCATCTCTATTGAGAGCTCAATTAAGTCCATAAGACTCGAGATCCCTACTGTCTACAGGGTCCAGAACCGAGCCTATAAATCTAACTCCCGCCCCCAGTCAAATCAGTTGAAAGCTAGACACCAACCAGGGGTCACTACCCTGCAGTTAATTTCTAGCTCTGCCCTTGTGTTGTTCCGGAGTGAGATCCCAGAACCGGCAGACTCCGTGGCAGATTTGGATAGAAGGACCTGCCCACGTATTGAAGAACTTCACACATATGGCCCCCCTGGACGGCCGCGGAACCAGTCGTTAGCCCCCAACATCATGGACGCAAGATAACCAGGACCAGACCCATCAGATACTACCCAAGATTCCCTTTAGCAGTACTACATATTACTGTGCTGTTTTAGATTCACTAATTAATATTTCTACGAAGTGGCTAAGACCTTGCCCAGTGTAATTCATACTTAACCATTCCATTTGGGACGTACTAAGCGATCAGTGCTCTTTAATTAACAGGCGACCTTGACTCTCGTAATTACTTTATTCAGATATTAAAACTCTAGTGATATCTAACGTTCGCCCACTGATTTGCGTTCTATGTATTTCTGAGACAAGGATATAAAACTTAGATCAGTACCCCCTGAGGTTACTAGATTTCCCGTGCTCTAAAAATACGTGTGTCTAATCTAGTCTGTGAACTACTACTTGTGCACCAGAGCTACCAGTAATAAATCTAACAGTGAATATGAATCTATAAGTAACATTGATGGTCTTCGGTATATAAACCTGTGAAATCAAAGCCAGTGATCAGAAGATTAATACCTGAACGTTGGAAGTGGGAGACTAGGCTCCATCCAGATCCACTTATGCTAGTGTTGTTCAATTCTATTATATTGTCTTACACAAGTATTCTGCAGTGGTATATCAATAAACGTGATCATGTAACTTGCTACCATGTGTTTCTTTGTGTTCTCTATTCCTCATATCTTGTATTGTGCATGCAGCCTTATATACCCAGTCAATTTAGAACTCACATTACCCAAGTTAAACCTGTAGAAAAACAGGGCATAACATTGGCGGCAGCGGTGGTTCTTGATTCGGATAAAAGGTTGCATTACACTGCGAGTTTGGAACAGTAGAAGCATGGCAACATCGCGAAATTGGCAGTTACTCCACACACATTCCCAAGTATGATGTAAACACGTATGATATCGCCACTTACTTAGACATAATAAAACCAGTGTTAGATGTGGCACTTCAAAATGACTGCGAAAAAATCGCCGTTGCATTATCGCAAATTATGCAGTTGGGAAAAGCCGTTTCCCAAATTGCTAAACATGTAACGCCAGAGAGTACCTGGAACCAGTTTCGATCCCTCGTGATCCGGACCTTAGGGCCACTTTTGGGTTGCCTCATCTCCCCCAAAATAATACAAATAGACAAGATCAAGTATGAAGGGGATATAAATGTGACCCTCATACAACTCTACAGATACGTGAGGACCACGTATAGCTATGAAGATTACGACCAACAAAATGAACTCTTATTCACCGCATTGTTAACCCTTATTTAGCGGCGAGCAACATAAGTCGAGTTAAATAAAGCTGGACTATGGCGTATTCGAAACATAACTCGACATGTCGGAATTCGCAGCACGTAATTGTAGAAGAAGAGAGACAAGTGGTGGCAGGAGGACTGCTCCAGACCAACCCCAGCGAACCTACTGAGACAAAATTCAGCTCCCTCCTCCCTCTCTCACTCGCTACATACTCAATTATGTACTGAAAGTACCGAATTACCTGCTTTTTGCACTCGCGTTGCACGGGTTATTGCAAGAAAACTATCCATCATACAAGGATCGTTATGGTGTCATTCGAAAGCTCTGTTTATGCCCTTTCAGGGATAGGTACTTGTTTTACGTTCTGGGTCTTATTTAGGCATGAAAATGATCACGTAAACAGCCCTATTTTGGCTAAAAACACCCCGCTGTGCGGTACACATAAATAAACCGCATAGGCCGCTCGTAAGGTGTTAAAACATCCTCCCACCCCCCCTCACCGCCCATCTCGACCCGTATGGCTTATTCGAAGAACATATGCTCTCCATCAGAGAAGAATGCCTACGCAGTTCGATGAATCCCCTATATTCCCAAAATTTCAGCCCCTATCCAAGACTCCGTGCACCCTTCCAAAATGACTTCCGGTGAAAGTCCAAGGACCCAGTGAACTCTTCCCCCACCAACCCTCCGCAGCCCCCCCAACAAGCCCCGTATTCTAGCTATGCCTACCTATGTAGGCCTACCACAACATATTTTCCCCATGACCCCAGAAATGTTCAGCTATCTCCCCACCAACAAAATTTCCCTTGTGACAGTTTTCAGTCAGTATCTCCCTTCCACCCCCACACAATTCACACCCCTAGAAAACTTCGAAACCCCACACTTGACTCGCCCTCTCATGTCAAACAAACTCACCAGTCCCAGAGAACCTCTAACCAGACCGAGACTGCCACCAAGAAAATTCCCCAAACTCGTCCGGTTAATGTCAAACAAACTCACCAACCCCAGATAACCGCTAACCAGCCCGTGACTGCCACCAAGAAGATTCCCAAAATTCGTCCTGTTAACAACCCCAAATCAGTACATCACTCCTCCCTCAATAACCCATGTCCTATGCCTAACTCTGCCCCCACTAATCCTCCCCACGCCCACATAACCTTTAACCAGACCGAGACTAACACCAAGCAAATTCCCCAAATTCGTCCTATTAACAACCCCAAATCAATACATCAGTCCTCTACCAATAACCCCTGTTCTACACCTAACTCTTCCCCCACCAACCCGCCGCAGTCCCCCCCACAAATCCCCTTTCCTAACTCCCTCACCTCTCACCACCCTGACCCTCCCACACGCGCCGTTAATCCTCCCCTCACGCGTGACGACCTAGGGACCCAACCATGTTCCCCCCCTTCCCCCAGAAATGCTCAGCTATTTCCCCACCAACAAAATTTCCCGTGTGACAGTTTTCCGTCAGTAGCTCCCTTCCACCCCCCCCCAACTCACACACTAATAAACTTCAAAACCCCACACTTGACTCACCCCCTCATGACAGACAAACCCACCAATCCCATATAACCACTAAACAAACCGTCACTGCCACCGACACACCCCACCACTCTGATCCTCCCACACGCGCCGTTTAATCCCCCCCTCAAGCGTGACTCCCACCAAA